>OZ026861.1:5362037-5962037 GCA_964023215.1 Eledona agricola
AAGGAAAGGAGGGGAAGGTAGAAGGGAAAAAAGGTTTGTTTCTTTTAGTTTGGTTTTTCAACAAAAACAGCACTTAGTGTACAATCATGGACAGTCAAAATAACACTCGTGTCATGCAAATACCGACTCTATGACACATTGTCATTGAGTCGGTATTTGCCGGCATTTTAGCCGGCGGGTGTGATGCAAATATCGACTCAATGACAATATGTCATAGAGTCGGTATTTGCATGACACAAGTGTTTTTTTTGACTATCCACGGGTGTACCAACCACAGAAAGTAAATTGTGTGTTTTTTTGAGACATTCAAAGCAACGGTACCTGCTTAACTTTCAACACTCGCATAAACTCAACTCACTTGCCCCCTTTCTCAAACACCCTGAGATAAATGAACACTTCGATCGGATGCAGTCCGCTTCGTTTCACGTTGTCTGGACTGCTCAGCGCCTCACACACTCCCGCCTGGAACTGGCTGCCCGACTTCAAAAATCCCCATTTGTAGAAGCTGTACAAATGCTGGAGCAAGTCCCTCGTGTCGAGATTTCGCAGGACAGCCGCCCAAACCTGCTCGTTTTTATTCAGTTTAGAATTGACTCGATCCACGGACACGTTCAGCTCTTTCATGAGATTCACAGCACGTGCGACGTCCTCAGTCGTTTTTAACTCGTGCGATTTCTTTAAATAGTCGACGATTTCCGCCGTGTTTGGGTCGGCAGTATCCGGCAGCTTATTAACGCCAAACAGTGCATACTTAACTATTGGATCACACACTACAAGACTTTGTATAAAAATAATCAAAAAAAACCACGCCACTTACAAATATTGCTACACTTGAAATGACACAATTTGAACAGATCTTTGTGGGTCCAACTGTGATGGCTTCCTTGCCCTGTCACGCTCTCCATTAGCTGCTTCGGCTCCTTACTTTGATAAAACCTCACGATCATCTTACGTAAGCTCGTGGCTACACGAGTTTTGGGGTCGCGTTTTAACGTGTAATACTTGACGAAATCGAAAAAGTCGTGGTCTGACCTAAGCAACGCGAATACTAGATTTTTTATTTTGTTCCTGAGCTCCGGAGCAAAGTCATCACAATGCAGGGCTTGTGCCAATAAATAAAAAATGTGGGAGCGCTGAACCACGAGAGTCTCGTTATTGGCGGCGGTTATGATTTGTATAAACGTATCGGGGGCGGTTTTCACCCATTGCAATAACGGGACGTGGTTTAGTTTATCGTAGTACGGGTCCGAAGCGCCTGTGATATAATAACCGTGGTAACTGCCAGTGTATAAAAAACGCTTCAGGCGATCTGAAGAGGTGATTTCGGTCGTTGCCATTGCTTCAGCTTATGGACATTACCACTGAAATTAAAAGGAGTGATTCGTTGAACTGAATTTGCACACAAATTCGCAAATGGAATCCGGCGTTGGGACTTACATTTGTTTCTGTGTTTCTGGGGCAGGAATCGATGAGGTTTTATTCGTTTCTAGTGATTTTCATTAAATGAACGCGTTTTTAGCTCGAAATTATCAATTTTTTGAACGCACAGAATTCACAGAAACATATGACGACTATGACAGTTGTGTTTTGTCATAATGAGTAATGAGACACTTTCGCCACCACAAAAAATTTAAATAATAAATTACCAGTCGTGCCTTATGGTAAAATTTGGGGAAAAGGAACTAAAATCAAATTGAAAACGTTATTTGCATTACTAAAAGCATAAAACGCTAATTTTAAGAAATGACATGAAATTTTCATGTCGTTGTGTTGGTGCGATTTGAGCTACTTACACGAAATAAAATTGGTCAAATGAAGCGTGCTCAATAGAAAAAAGTATTTTCTTCGAAATTACACTCATTTTTCTGTTCTTCGCATCATTTTACTAAAAAAAATAAAAATAGAACATTTTGCGATTGACAGAAGAAACGGGACGATTATCAGTACAGGCAACATGATTAGTTCATGAAAGAAATTACTAATTACCGCATACAAAAAATACAAATAAAAGCAAAATTAGTCAGAATTTCGAATAAGTAAGCAATTTTCAAATAGTTCCTGCAAGTGGTAATGTTGTAATTCATACCAAATTGTTATTAGATTGTTAACAGATGTTTTATATAACAAGAATTTGTTTTTGTTGTGTTGGTGGCACTTTAACTAATCGTCCGATGATAGCGACATCACACATCAGTGGAGCCAACTTGACATTTTAAACATTAATTGTAAAACAAATCAAAATAATAAATAAAATAAATAAAACCGCTGACAAAATAGGTTATTGTTGTTCATTTAATTGCGTTTAAAACGTTAATTTTAAGATTTGACCTAAAATTTTTATGTTGTAGTGTTGGCGGCATTTGGGCTACTTACATGACAAAATTGGTAATATTTAGCATGTTCAAGAGTAGAAAGTATTTTCTGCAAAATTCCTCCCGTTTTGATATGAATGTAGTTTGTAAGCACTCCAAGTGCAACATTTTACAGAAAAACGGAACATTTTACGATTGACAGAAAAAAATGGAGCGATTATCAGTCTAGCCAACGTTGATTAGTTCATAAAAAAGTTACTAATAGCCTTATAAAAAATAATAAATAAAACCACAAATTAGTTGGAAATACGGAAGGTAAGCAATTTTCAAACAGTGGTAATGTTATAAATTTGTACCAAATAGTTATTAACACCTGCTTTATATAACGTATATTTAATTTTCTAGTGTTGGCGACACTTTAGCAAATCCATCAGTGGCGCCCACCCGACATTTAAAAAATTAATTGTACAACAAATCAATACGAAATAGAAGTAATAAAACCGCTCACAAAATATTGTTGTTCATTTACACCACTCCAAGAAACGTAATAAATTGTGCTTAAAACTTTAATTCTAACATTTTATACGTTGTTGTATTGTTGGTGTAATTTGGGCTTTTTACATGAAATAAAATGGTAAAATGAAACGTGTTCAAGAGAAGAAAGTATTTTCTTCAAAATTACTTTGGTTTTTCTATTTTTCGCATTATTTTACTAAATAAATAGAACATTATTTTGCAATTAAGATTGGTTTATTAAAAAAATTATTAATTACCTTAAACAAAATTACAAATAAAATAACTGTTTGTTTTGATGCCTCTTTAACGAATTGTCCGATTACGGCGACATTATCCACCAGCGGCCCCAAACGGACATTTAAAAAATTATGTTGAAACACATATAAATAAATAAAGAATTACATGAAAGCAACTGCAACAAAATGAGTTACTGATGTTCATTTACAGAATTTATGCCATTTTACACGAAATTATTTTATGTCCTCCATTTTATAAATGTATGCAAGTTGTTTTGTTGGTTGCCTATACTAGTGCCTGATTTTAGCATTTTATTTCAACAAAGAACTTCAACCATTCGTTTTATTTTTACAATGTATACCTTTGCTTTTGACAATTGATTTCACTGACAAACGACGTCTAAACTGACCCCAGATGATATAATTGTTTAAAAGAAACATAAATAATTAAATGTGTTTCATGCGTCGTCTTCGGTTTTCAATAAAAAAGTTAATTTAAAATGTCGACATTTGAAAGTCGAAAAGTGTTTACCCTCTATTGAATTTCAAAAATGGCCTACGTAGCCTTTCCTATGTACGTTTTGTTTTATATCTTATTATTTAATTTTCTGTGACAAAAGTGGTGAAATAATAGCATATTAAAGAACGATTTTCAGACCCAAAAAACAGTGTTGATGTTGACACCTTTGTTGAGAACAAAAATATTTTTGAGAGTACTGAACAGTGAGTGGGCAATTTTTTTAATGTAGGAATGCTTAACGGAAAAAACACAAACTCATCAGCAAAAATGATGCCGCTGAAATGATCGGTGTGAAATTTTATGTTTAAAGGTAGCTAGTATGGCATTATTTCAACAAAGCTGAGGGATTTAATACAGGTAATTAGTAAACGAGACGAATTAATCAATTCTAGACTTTGTAAATTTATAGTTTTTTCACCTTTCAAGCTGATAAAATTGTACAAAAATTTTTATTTCAATAAAGAGCTTCAACCCCTTGTTTTATTTTTACAGTGTATACATTTGCCATTGACAATTGATTTAACTGACAAACGACGTCTAAACTGACCCCAGGTGATTGAATTTGTTAAAAGAGACATTAATAATGAAATGTGTTTCATGCATCGTCTCCGAAACAGTTTTCAAAAAAAAGTTAATTTTTAATGTCGACATTTCAATGTCAAAAAATGTTTACCCTCTATTAAATTTCAAAAATGGCCTACGTAGCCTTCCCTTATTTTTGTATGCACGTTTTGTTTTGTAATTTTTTTCATATCTTGTGGTTATATTTTCTGTGACAAAAGTGGTGAAATAATAGCATATTAAAGAACGAGTTTCTTAAAGCCTTATCCAGACCAAAAAAACACTGTTGATGTTGGCAACTTTATTGAGAAAAAAAATATTTTTGAGAAACGTTTTTAGAAACACGACTGCTACAAACACTGGTTATTAACAGTTAAAAAAATGCAATACATTCTTATTAACAATGATTTGTGGATAACATTGCTAAAAACACCTGTTTCTACCAATTTTTATTTGTGCTGGAGACATATTTTTTTGCACGAGTTTTTTATACTATTTTTTCTGCTTCGCATCATTTATGCTGTATTTAATTCAAAAATTGCAATTTTAAAATTTGGGAATTGTCAAAACTGAAATTTTCCGGCAAAACAGTTTTTGGTGAAATTCATTTTCAACAAAATATTGTGGCCTGGAATTAATTTAAGTGCTCAATAAACATCCAACGTAACTATTAATGTGTTACAATGTTTATAATAATTGAGGACAGCTAATTTTAATTAAAAATGTTGTAACGTTTTTTGCTGTTGTTTATTTTGACGTTTGTCGTGACATTTCTGATCATGACATACCACCCTAGAAAAACTAAATTGCACTAGTTTTATTACGAAACTCAATTGGGTGCGTTAACAGTCTTGTTATAGACGCAAAATAAAATACAAATATATTATGATTGTCTTTAATCGTTACTACACATTATTACATCTGTTACATGTTATTAAATGGATAAAACCGGCTATGCTGAAACAAACAATAAATAAACATACTCACTAGATTTGGAATTGTTTTACAAGAACCGAAGCTATTTGAAACATCTTCATCTTAGCAAAACTAAAGGAACAATGTCGATAATTACAAACTATCTTACGGTATGTACAAAATGATTTATAACTCTTATACATTTAGGCAAGTGAATATTTTCCCCACAAATTCAAGTGCCAAGTGACACCGCTGATATGTAAGAGCTTTATACACGAAGAATGTTACAATTGACTATAGATTATTATATACAGCACGTTATCACATCATCATCATCCGAACGATTTTTCAACAATGCATATTGCAGCAACGACGGTTAACACCACAAAACTGAGAAGAAGAGCGAAACAGAAGCGACGAAAACCGTTCCTCTGATATTAAGCATAGCTCTGACTGTGTTCCAGCGCGATCCCCGTCAGTTTGCTCCCTTGCTCCACCCAATTCTTGAGCCGCCCCCTCAACTCCTCCAAACTCTTCGACTTTGCCTTGTTTATCCTTTTGTACTTGACATCTTTCGGCTTCGTGACTGAGCGATGGTTGGACATGACTCTGTTGTAAGTCTTGACTTGGTTGGTCTTGGACCGATCGTCGTCTCCGTCACTGGACCAGTTACTAGGAACTTTACGATTCTCCTCCACGTTTCGTCCTCTCGCTTCTTCGGCGTCCTCCACGTTACACGTGGCCTTCCCACGCATGGCGAACTCGTCACGTTTCTTGTTCGCTTCGCTCTTGTTCTCGTCGCAGTCCGCGTCCTCTTCGACGCTGTACACAGTTTCCAAAATTTCGGGCCGGCGCAAGAATCCGTTATTCCTCCTCACCGAAGTGTACTTGAGATTGGGATCTATTGCGTCTGAAATGGACCGCATCACGGTAATGCCATCAGCGGAGCGAAATTTGGGGACGTTGAAGGTGTTACTGTCTGAATCCACGTCTTCCATGACCACGGCGCTATCGGAGTCATTGAGCGAATCCAGGTCCGGAAGGTGCGTCTCCAGGTCTGCCAATTCGCTCTGGGGGACTTCCAAGCCGTTATCAATCAAGCGATTAGTGAGAGTTTCTATGATCCTCTGCTGGCGGTGGATGATGTTCTCTCGGAGGCTTAACATAGCGGAGATGTCCTTCTGTTTGCGGATCAAACGCGACTCAAATAGAAGCAGTTTGGAGCTGAGGGTCTTCAGCTGGTCGCACTTTTCGCGCTGAAGACGCGCCACTAGAGATTCCTGCATTTTGTAGGCGCGTCTCCATGCTAAGATTTGTTGGGCTTGGGCGCGGGTCTTCAGGCGGAGGTCCCGCGCGAGTTTGCGGACGTCGTCGATGTTGTCCGTTTCTGTATCCGCCATGGAAGAGGTCGGCGGGGTCGTGAGGTCTTCGGCGATAACGGCGCCAGAACCCAAGCTTCCGGACCTGGAAATTACAAAGCAATTAGTCTCACTTGGAGGCAACGAAGGAGCGAACAATCACCACTCGGATGGAATTAGTTGAGTGAACTGTTATGATTTAACGTGAGTGTCAGCGTCTGCTTCCGAACGGCCTTGTCGTAATAATAATGCAAGGTCGCGTATTGAAAGGTCCGTGGGCAAAAAGCGACATTCCACAGCTTTCTACATGGACCACAAATACAATTAAAGCGGATAGAAAGGATCCGGGTAGTAATTCAGACGAAGCGACAAATTGGATGAGGAGAAAAACGAAAAGACAAAAAGAGCAATTATCGATTCGGAAAGGCGAAGATGTGGCGGTGGTGTGATGTTCGTTAAGTGGAGAGATAAATGTCGTGGGGAGAGCATTTTAGCGCTGGAAGCGACATTTAAAACGATATTTGCTTTGCTACCGATCCACGTTTCTACATCTGGGAATAAACACTGACGTATTGATTGGACCGGGATAATCAAAGAGTCGGCAATTTTGCCCAGGGATGAAGCTGCCCAGGCTTGGAACGCCGTTTTTTTAATAACGAAATTAAATACCGGGTGACTGTAAATGACTGAAATTTTTTGTGTTAGGTTGGCAATATTTTTTACCTCTTCCTTTGGGTACACTGATTTTCAAATTTGAAATTGTCAAAGTGTTGTCAAATAAAAATGACTGAAATTTTTTGTGTTAGGTTGGCAATTTTTTTTAACTCTTCCAGTGGGTACACTGATTTTCAAATTTAAAATTGTCAAATAAAAATGACTGAAATTTTTTGTGTTGGGTTGGCAATATTTTTTACCTCTTCCATTGGGTACACTGATTTTCAAATTTGAAAATGTCAAAGTGTTGTCAAATAAAAATGACTGAAATTTTTTGTGATAGGTTGGCAATATTTTTTAACTCTTCCATTGGGTACACTGATTTTCAAATTTAAAATTGTCAAATAAAAATGACTGAAATTTTTTGTGTTGGGTTGGCAATATTTTTTACCTCTTCCATTGGGTACACTGATTTGAAATTGTCAAATAAACGTCAAATTTAAAAATTGCCCGTGTCAGAATTGTTTTCATAATGGTTTATACAACTGGAAGATCTTTTCGATCACTCGCTGTAATAATTTTCTCGGTTGTTTGTCACTTTTCGTTTGCCATTATTCGGTAAGTTAAACTTTTTGACAACAATATTATAACCTGAAAAGTTACTAGACATAAATCACGACGACAGTTAATCTGGTACCAATTTCTCACTGTTGCCAATTACCTAAATTGAAGTCAATCATTTTTAGTCACCCGGTATAATAATTATAAAATTAGAAATAGATTTACACATGAACAGTGAAAATGCTAATTCCTGCATTTATAAATCTGAAAATTATGAAAACGTATCCGCAAGTTTAACCAAAATTGAATACCTATTGTTTTTAATGCAAATATTACTTTTAAGGATTTTAATTTGAGGTTTTGATAAATAAAGTAATATTTTAAATTCACCGTTATAAAAATGTTGCTTAATGTTTTATTTAGGTTGCTGCGTAAAGAAAGAGCACACGAATCTGTTCTTCTAAATTTTTTTCGGTATAATTTTAAGCTCTTATTTTAAAATTTGAAAAATAGCAAGATTTATATTTGAAAGATATTTCCACTTGGATTTTCAATTCACTAAACTAGGAATTTTGCATAATTTTTGTAAAATGAATATAGGGCCAGATTTTTTGGACTCACCATATTAAAAATGTTCAACGTTTTATATTTGTTATGATGAGCACACAAATCTCTTCTTCTAAGTTTTTTTCGGTATAATTTTAAATTAGAAATTAAAGGTCTCTGGTGCAATATTCTAAAATACAAGTTAAAAATACGAAGGTTTTAAATATCAGAAACAAAAGCAAAATAATGCAACAAAAAAGTGAATCAAATAGAACTATACAACATACAATTTTATTACATGAAATTGGTTCTGTTTGGAAATAAAGATTTTTATAATTTTTTGTAATGTGTTTTTATTCTGAACCATTAATGTGACCCAAAATTATTTTAAATCTTATTGTTTTTTGTAGTAAATAATACACATGTTCCACAGAAGTTACAAATACCCTGAATTCCAATTATCAAAAATTCAGAAGTGAAATGTTCGCAAAACATGCATCGATTTACTATTTTACATAATTACAAAATTACAAGCCGTGCTCGGTTTTATATTAGAATTTCAAAAATAGCAAGGTTTGTATTTGAAAATTAATTCAACTTGGATTTTCAATTCACTAAACTAGGAATTTTACGAAATTTTTGTGAAATGAATAGCGCGCTAGATATTTTGGACAAGAAAACATTATGGATAGCTTTGTTGATAATAAAAATGTTTTTGACTAAAGTTTTTAGAAACACTGCTACAAACATAGGTTATTACAATTTAAAAAAATTGAAACCTTTGATATTAACAATGTTACTCAACAAAAGTCACCAACACATATTATTAACAATTTTTAAAATTGTGTATAATTTTGTGGATAACATTGCTAAAAACACCTGTTTCAAACAATATTTATTTGTGCTGGAGGCATATTTTATTGCACGAGTCCATAATAGCCCTATGAAAGAGTTTTTATGTTATTTTTTCTGCTTCGCATCATTTATGCCATTTTTAATTCAAAAATTGCAATTAAAAATTTGGGAAAGGTGCATATGGGTTGTTGACAATTGTCAAAACTGAAATTTTGATTTTCAAATGCAATCTCCCAGCAAAAATGTTACTTTTTTTGAATGAAATTTGAGGTTTTCATAAATAAAGTATTATTTTAAATTCAGCGTATTAAAAATGTCCCTTGATGTTTTATTTACGTTGCTGCGTAGCGAAAGAGCACACAAATCTGTTCTTCTAAATTTTTTTCGGTATAATTTTAAATTACCATTGGTACAATATTCTAAAATATAAATTAAAAATACGAAGTTTTGAAATATCAGAGACAAAAGCAATATAATGTAACAAAAAATTCAATGAAATACAACGATAAAATATACAATTTTATCGTAAAAGAAATTGGTTCTGTTTGGAAATAAAGATTTTGATGATTCCTTGTAATGCATTTTTATTATGAACCTTTAATGTAACACAAAATTATTTTAAATCTTATTGTTTTTTGTAGTAAATAATACACATGTTCCACAGAAGTTACAAATACCCTGAATTCCAGTTATCAAAAATTCAGAAGTGAAATGTATGTTCGGTATATTATTTTACAAAATTATAAGCCGTGCTCGGTTTTATTTTAGAATTTCAAAAATAGCAAAGTTTGTATTTGAAAATGAATTCAACTTGGATTTTCAATTCACTAAACTAGGAATTTTACGCGAATAACGCGCTAGATTTCTTGGACTTTTAAATGTATAAAATAAACTTATTATATAATTATAAATGCTGATACAGACATTATTCTGACTAGAATTATTTTTCAAGACGTCCATTTTTATTTAATCTATGCTCAAACATTATTTCCCACAATTTTATTGGATCCAATTAAAAAGGTTACGCGAATTATTTTGGAGCTCAATACAAATTGCGCTTTAATGTCTAGTTTTAAAATTTACTTGAGCCCTCCTCAAAACACTACTCAAATTTTTAATTTCGAAAGTACCATAATTTCTAGGTATTTAAAAATACATTAATTTCAAACGTGGAAATTCACTGACTTATAGATATAAAACGCCATACTCCCATCTCTAATAACCCGTGTCCGTGTGCTATCAAAATATAAAAAAAACATTTAGAAATTAAAGCGCAATTTTTATTAAACTTCAAAATAATTCGAGTCACATTTAGTTCCAATAAAATTGAGCGAAATGTTACTGAATACTTTTCAAGTAGAAATTCGAGTAATGTTTTTCTGTAACGTACAATTTAATTCAGTAACATATTTATACACTTAATTGCAAAATGTATAAAAATACTTCGCACTCAATTTTCATCCTCAAAAACAACACACCCAATTTTCAAGTTTACTAATTTGACAGCGCTATTTAATTCGATAACTAAAAAAAGCAAATAATTTGTGTAATATAAAATATACTGTAACGTTTTTGTATGGTTTTATATATATTTTTATCTGTTCGTTCCACCAGCTCGTTTGTTTTTTGCTGTGTTCAATTTTTTTTCCGCATATTGTTTTAGCTGTCAGTAAAACTTATCCATTCGTTTTCAGCTGTATCACTTGCAAAATTTTCTTCGATTGTTTCATTTCTTTTTCCAATTTTCTTATATCAATTTCTGCCGTTTCTTTTTGTCTTATTTTATATATTTGTGTTGTTGTCTTCTTTATTTTGTTGCTCCTTGTAGCGCTTTTATGTTTTCTCTGTTTTGTATATATTTTTATTTCTGCTAGAACCACGTAATGATTTGTATACATACAGTCTCACAGTTTTATTTTATTACTGATTTTTTTTTACTGTACATTATAGTTATTTTGTTATTGTACTTGTTGCGAGGCACAATAAATGCTTATTTATTTATTTATTATACAGTTCTCTTACTCCTGTATTTATCACTTTTTTTCTACACTGTAAAGTGCACGTCTACACATCTTTGAACTGATTTATAATTGATTAAATACTAAACTTAGATTTTACGCGCTTTCTCATTACCTAATCTGGTGCAGAACCGAATTTGTACATAATTAAAACTTTAGGGTCGAGTATTGCACTCGAGCTTCGTGGCAGAACTTGCTTGAATGTAAGGACGCTTATATTCCAAACTAGGATAAAGTGCATCCTCCTCGGGCACTAAAGACATGTCATCGTGTTTAGCTTGCAAAATGTGGCACAGAAAATTAACTCAAGCAAACGAGCGTTCAAATTTAATATGCTTTACAGTGAAGTTACAAAATTTGATATTCGTGTCGAGTCTATGTCATTCTACAACATTTCTTGGCTCTAAGTATTGCATTTGTACGGTGCGTAAAAAAATAAAACGAGGCTGTGTAAGCAATGCGTTAGAGTATAGAAACATTTTGACCTTGAGGACAGAAAATGATTGATAATAAGTTGAAAACGATAAATAAGAAATGGGTGAAATTTGTGCATGAGAATGAACTCACAGTACAGCGTATTTAAATGTAAATGTACCATAATACTTTACACTGCTACAAATGGTAATAAGGTTTTCGATAAAATAAATTTACACGTTTCCTTTCAACCCTCTTTGCTTAATAATTCAAACAAGCCGATCTCATCCATAGTAAATCACCCGTTTTTCATTCAGCTTGAGAAAGAAAACTCAATCGAGTCCCAAGCCCGTCATTACCCACCACCTACCAATTAAACATAAACTACAACTTAAGCGAATTTCCTCGCTAAAAATGCGAAAGCAAACGTGGGCTGGTGTGGGTGTAACGCGTGCTTTTTCTTATTCGAACGCCTCGTGTATCTGATATTTGCTGTTACAAAACAAAGCGAGCAAAAAGTGTGAATTATTACGTCCCTTTTATGGAATCGCGGTACACTTTCGTTTCGCCGGTTATAAATCCGGCGGGACGAAGAAGTGATCAGCGACGTACGTTTCCGGCGTCGGCGGTTGTCTTCGCACGGCGCCCAAATCGTCGTCGTGACGTTCTTTCAGAGCTCTCGCTTATACAATGTCGGTTGGAAATAAACAACACGAACGGAACATAAAGCAAAGAGACGCAAAAATTTCAAACAAGAATTGTAGACGGTGCCTAGAAGTCGACGGCGTGAGTGTTTTATTCTTGCGAACGAGATTGGAGGGCCGATATACGGCCGCTCCCAGAACCGTGGGCGGAATTTTCCAAAAATTCCAACATTTATAGCACTAAAACAAAACGCTCGCTTTATGTGCGTTTATTTCTACACAATTTCAAAAATGCCTACTAAAATCCAACCTAAATGTTTATTTATTTATTAGTGGAAGAATGGCTCAGAGCCAAACTATCCCCCTTTGTGTCTCTAGACAAGTTTATGTATAATAGTTCAGGTCTTTGTTTTATATCACAATTTTATTTTATTTTATTACTGTTTTATTTTTGTACTGTATATTGTAGTTATTTTGTTATTGTACTTGTTGCGAGGAACAATAAATGCTTATTTAGTTATTTATTTATTTATTTATCTCAATTTTCAATAAAAAATTACAAAATGGCTCAGTTGAATTTCTATCTAAAACGAGGCCAAAACATAGATTTTTCAGTAGAAATAACATTGCAAACGATAAAAACCGTACAAGATCGTTATAGTACGTTAAATTACAGAAACTCCGTGCCTTTTTTTTGTAGTTGTCGAATTAAATAGCGCTGACAAATTAGTACAATTGTCAAAATGCCTCAAAAAATCTCAATTTTTTTATCAGAAAGTAATATAATGACTCCTTTTGCATTTCTATATATAAAACGACGCTAAAGCGTGGAATTTTCTGTAGAAAATAACACTGCAGGCAGTATTTTCTATCAAAGCATACAAGAACGTTATAGTATTTTTTAAATTACAGAAATTACTAGACTTTATTAGATGTCGTATTAAATTCAAATTCAGTCAAATTAGTAAACTCGAGAATTCTAATTGTGTTCGGAAAGATTAAGTGCGATTTGTTTTTATACATTTTAAAATAAAGTGTGTAAATATGTACAGAATTAAATTGACGTTACAGAAAAACACTCAATTTTATTAGAACTGAATGTTACTCGAATTATTTTGAAGCTTAATAAAAATTGCGCTTTAATTTCTAAATTTAAGTTCCATCCGAAATACCACTTGAATTTTTAATTTAGAAATAGCCTGAATTTCTTTGTTGTAAAATGCTCAAATTTCAAACTTAAAAAAATCACGGAATTATGTAACAAATATTAAATGCATATTCCCATCTCTAAACTTGTACAGAGACGCATGCGCCATGGGTACTTTAGACTACGTAACTTGTGAACATTGAACTAAACTAAGGTATTATCGAACTACCGGTCAGTTTAAGTTTATTTTAACAACAACTTGTACAGAAATACAAGTTACACATTTTTATTGTGACATAAGCTGTATTAGCAGCGTAGTCATTATTGTGAATATTGCAGACCGACAGTCAACATGTCTTTTATATTTTGAGAGCACGCGGACACGAAAATTAGAGATGGGAGTTTTGGGTTTGATATTGGTAATTAAATGAATTTCCAAGTTTGAAATTCATGTATTTTTCAATAATTAAAATTTGACCACTTTCTAATTTAAAATTTTGAGTAGTATTTTGACAAGAACTCTAGTGAAGGGTAATTTTTATTGAGCTCCAAAATAATTCGAGTAACATTTTTAAATAGTTTCAAATAATTGAGAGAAATCGTTTAAAAATAGTTTAAATAAAAATGGACGTTTTGAAAAATAATTCTAGTCAGAATAATGTCTCTATTAGTATTTATAAGTTAGAAAAATTATATAATTTCATTTTATAAATTTAAAAGACCAAAAAATGCAGCCCTATATACATTTCACAAAAATTATGCAAAATTCCTAGTTTAGTGAATTGAAAATCCAAGTGGAATTATCTTTCAAATACCTATAAATCTTGCTATTTTTCAAATTTTAAAATAAAAGCGAGCACGGCTTATAATTTTATAAAATAAAAAACCGATGCATTTTGCTATTGAATTTTTGATAACTGTAATTCGGACTATTTGTAAATTCTGTGGAACATGTGTATTATTTATTACAAATAAACAATAAGGTTTAAAATAATAAGTAATTTTGTGTCACATTTTAGTATCAAAATAAAATTGCATTACAAATAATTATCGAAATATGTATTTCTAAACAATTGTTGATTGAAAATTGCAAACCTAGATCCGTTCCAATAAAATTGATGTTTTATAATTTTTTTAATTCAAGTTTTTGTTGTAATATTTTGCTTTTGTCAGTCATATTTCAAATCTCTCCTATTTTAACTTGTATTTTAAAATCATTTTTGATTTAAAATTATACCCAAAAAGCATTAGAAGAATAGATTTGTGTGCTCTACACAACAAATATAAAACGTTGAACATTTTTAATATGGTGAATTTACTATTAGGTAAAACTTCAAAAGTTACATTTGCATTAGAGGTAATATTCATTTGTAGTTAAACTTGGATGCTATTTATAATTATCAAATTTAAAAATGCAGGAATTAGCTGTTTCTCTGTTCATGTGGTAAATCTATTTCTCATTTTATTGTAATTTTTAGAATTCCAGTATTAAAAAATACTTTGGCGTTCCATACTCGGTTCGTTATTAAGCAAAAATATGTTTCCGCTCGACGAGAACCGTTCCACGCGCTTTTTCCTTTTTTCGTTCTAATTTATTACGCGAAACCGTTTTACTAATAATATTATAATCCCGAAAAAGTCGCCGCTGCAGCTGCAAGAGGCGTACTTGATATTTGCAAAAGGTGAAGGATACCGCTGAACCCTTCTCTTGAAATCTTTGTCGTTTGACTTATGTTGTGCTAAGTCGTAAAGTTCATCCGTTTTACATGAACCGGCTTTTTGTACGGACGCCATAAATAACCAACCGAAAAATGAAAATGTGCGCTGTATACGTTTTTCTTCGTTTTAGCACTCGGCTCGTATTTAATGAGGTTATGACTATAAATGGTCACGGTGTGTCTGCTTTTGTGATTTACACGGTTA
Source organism: Eledona agricola (assembly GCA_964023215.1). Taxonomy (NCBI): domain Eukaryota; kingdom Metazoa; phylum Arthropoda; class Insecta; order Coleoptera; family Tenebrionidae; genus Eledona; species Eledona agricola. Next base: position 5,377,218 of record OZ026861.1, read on the forward strand.
ATTCTGTTTATGGTCCGGTCGTCAGTTGTGGTCGATGACAATGGAGCGTAATTCGTAATAATTAGAAAACGGGCAAACTCAAACTAAGCGCGGTGAATAACAAACAGAGAGGAGAAAATGTAAATAAAAGGAGCGTTTGCTAAAAAGCTGAAACGTGCACATTGCAGTCAGTTTTGTACATAACAAACTTGTAAACCATTTTAAATAACCATTTTAAAACCAGTCAATTTTCTGCCATATTGCCATTTTTCGGTGATGGGGAGAAGTAACATAAAAATTGATAAGAATAAAAATACGTAATTTAGGTCAAATTCAACAAAACAAGACAGTTATAAATCAGTTAAGTAAAATTTGTCATTTTTGAATTTTCTGTACCATAAAAAGTAAACAACCTATACCTATACTTATTATATATAATATAGGTTTGTTATATGTAACCTATATATAATTTACATGGAAAATCGACACAAGTTAGTTTGCATAGTTTCCTCAATTGGAGTTTTCACCATTTGCCACTTCTTGATATACGTAACTTTTTTTATAAAAGACTGTCCCAGTCCCAAGTCTAAACGTACCAAATTTATGCATTCTATGAGCCTTTTTCCGTAAAGACTCAAGCAAAATAATTATTGCCAGTGTTATTTTAGCTTTTAATTAAGCAAAAGATTTATGAAAAAATTAAAATAACAGATGCAAAAATAAAAAGGCGGTATTTTGAGAATCACATGTACAGAGCGTACCTCTCTAAAATTGCCATTTGTTCGTGGATTTAACCATTTTTTTTTAATGATAGAACTTTAGTACATCTGCTGTGGTGGCAAATTTCAGAAAAATGAATAAATTTTTAAATGCCAAAAGTTTAGTAATTTTTTACTCTAGTCTGACTACTCCGCTGAGGGAAAAATTTGTAAAAAATACTCCTATTAGTTTCTCACTAAATTATTGCATAATTTAAATCAATTGATTTTATCAAAATTATTCTTTAGATTTTAGATCGTTGAACTTAAAAATTTCAAACCAACAGTTACTCATAATATCGGCAATCGTTCTATTTAAACATATTATAATTAAAAACAACTCAATTGCGATGAAAATTATGTTTATTAGCAACCTTTGCGATTTTATTTTTATTATGACAAAAACATGAAGCCATTTAAACCAACATATATTTATACCTTATAAGAATACGATATTAAGAACATATTTATTTTTTACCAAATTGTGATTTATATGACTACTCGAAATATTTTGATTAAATAAATAAACTTGAATTATGCTACATTTACGGCAACTAATATTTTTTGTAAAATTTCGGTGACCAATAAAAATATTCTAAATTCAGTGGCGTAGTTAGATTGCAGATTAGAAAAAATTACTAATTATTATTAACATTATTTTATTATGTTTGATCATTTTTATATTGAAATGTTTAATTGATTTTTGTATAATTTTCATATTTTGTAAATTTGCAAATTTTGAAAAAAATTCGAAGTAGGCCATGAAAATTTTTATTTTATCAGAAATTTGTCAGCAACTTCTAAAGCAAGCCAAAAATGCTTACAATAAAAAAATTGTATGTCCATCAGAATTTAAAAAATATAAATAATCGGTTTTATCAACAAAAATATTGTGCCACGTTTTTATTATTATTTTTATAATAACCTTTAATTTTTTTGTTTTATTACTTGTTGTCTTTGTTTAAATTTGCTGTTTCTGCATTTTTTACGAATTTATTTCGCTGTTAATATTTGTAATGTCACGAGAATAATGTAATTGTAATGTCATGAGAATTACCGTTAATTTGTAATAAATATAAATCAAATAAAAATCATTAGATGGCCACCAATTTACAACTCGACAAACTTTTAATTGTGCCACAGTATATTTTGTACGGCATTTAACTATGTTATTTAAAATTGTGAATCATATCTTTTCTATACTCATGCAATCTAATTTTGAAATATATTATTTTTCTTGATACATCGATATACAATTTGATAAATTTTACATATAATTATTTTAAAATTCAATAAAATTAAAAAATATTGACTGAATATTTAAACAATCTTGTCACATGGTGTGAACACAAATCATTAATTAAAAGTAAAAAAACATTGCCAAAATTTATTTTATTAGCTGCTTTTTGACATTTAAAAAATGGCATTGTCTTATACTTAGTGGCTCCAGCAACTTTTTTTATTAACTCTTATTATTTTTGTTTGATAATTTTTTTAACCATTAATTTTAAGTAAAAATAAAACATTGTGTATGTAAAACAATATATTTCAAATTATGCAAAAAATATGGGACTCAATTTCAAATAAGAAAGTTGAATATCGCACATTATGGAAAATTGGCCAAAGAATCTCCAAACTCCTATAATTATGTCTTATCTATGATGCAAACCGATCATTTTGAAAAAGGATGTTGTTAATAATTTTAAGTAAAAATAAAACATTGTGTATGTCTTACTAAAAAAATAATATATTTCAAATTATGCAAAAAATATGGGTGCCAATTTCAAATAAGGAAGTTGAATATCGCACATTATAACTATAACATTTAGAAAATTTGAAAATGGTCGTTTTTTGTAAATTACAAATAATTTTATGGTGATTTTGATATTTTAAAATCGGACCATAAATTAAAACTTTTACAGCGCCTTTAAAACTCACCTTTATTTTTTTGTAAATAATCGTTGAAAAAATACTACTTTTCCTATTATATTTAAGTAAAGTATATCAAAACACGATTTATTTTCATACAAAAACTTTTATTTTATTTTTCTTAAAATATTCAATTTACTCTTTTTACATTGAATACATGTTCATGTTTACGACCAAATATAATTCTCTTAGTATTTGGAAAAGCGGTAGTGTTACATAAGATAAATACTTCCTAAAATTTTCAATCGCTTCTATGGGAAAACGGTAATTTATGTATACAACCTATAGGAGCCATGGATTCTATCTTTTGATTTATTTTTACAGTGTACAACTTTGACATTGTTTATAAAAATTGGCCAAAGAATCTCCAAACTCCTATAATTGTGCCTTATCTATGATTGAAACCGATCATTTTGAAAAAGGATGTTGTTAATAATTTTAAGTAAAAATAAATCATTGTGTATGTCTTACTAAAAAAATTAATAGATTTCGAATTATGTAAAAAATATGGGTCCCAATTTCAAATAAGAAAGTTGAATATCGCACATTATAATTATAACATTTATAAAATTTGAAAATGGTCGTTTTTTGTAAATTACAAATAATTTTATGGTAATTTTGATATTTTAAATCGGACCAAAAATTAAAACTTTTACAGCGCCTTTAAAAATTACCTTTATTTTTTTGTAAGTAAACGTTGAAAAAATACTACTTTTCCTATTATGTTTAAGTAAAGGATATCAAAACACGATTTATTTGCATAAAAAACTTTTATTATATTTTTCTTAAAATATACAATTTATTCTTTTTACATTGAATACATGCTCATATTTACGACCAAATATAATTCTCTTAGTATTTGGAAAAGCGGTAGTGTTACATAGGATAAATACTTCCTAAAATTTTCAATCGCTTCTATAGGAAAACGGTAATTTATGTATAGAACCTATAGGAACCGTGGATTCTATCTTTTGATTTATTTTTACAGTGTACAACTTTGACATTGTTTATAAAAATTGGCCAAAGAATCTCCAGACTCCAATAATTGTGTCTTATCTATGGTTCAAACCGATCATTTTGAAAAAGGATGTTGTTAATAATTTTAAGTAAAAATAATCATTGTATGTCTTACTAAAAAAATTAATAGATTTCGAATTATGCAAAAAATATGAGTCCCAATTTCAAATAAGAAAGTTGAATATCGCACATTATGACTACGAGATTTAGAAAATTTTGAAAATGGTCGTTTTTTGTAAATTAAAAATAATTTTATGGTGATTTTGATATTTTAAAATCGGACCATAAATTAAAACTTCACCATTATTTTTTTGTAAGTAAACGTTGAAAAAATACTACTTTTCCTATTATGTTTAAGTAAAGGATATCAAAACACGATTTATTTTCATAGAAAAACTTTTATTTTATTTTCCTTAAAATATTCAATTTATTATTTTTACATTAAATACATGCTCATGTTTACGACCAAATAGAATTCTCTTAATATTTGGAAAAACGATAGTGTTACATACGATAAATACTTCCTAAAATTTCCAATCGCTTCTATTGGAAAACGTAATTTATGTATAGAAGGTAGGATGCAATGGATTCTATCTTTTGATTTATTTTTACAGTGTACATTGTTTATACAAATTGGCCAAAGAATCTACAAACTCTTATAATTGTGTTTTATCTATGATTCAAACCGATCATTTTAGAAAAAGAACTTGTTAAAAAACAAAACTCTCACTTGAAACCTTTAACACTAAACTAAGCCTCAAATTTCTTCAACCCAAGTCAAAAATGTTCCTCTCACTTGAAACCTTTAACACTAAACTTAGCCTCAAATTTCTTCAGCCCAAGTCAAAAATGTTCTACAATCTAACGGATTTCAAAATTCCAATGACCTACGTAGTCTCGTTTTATGTTTATTAATATTAATTTTCAAGTATTTATTATTTAGTAAATTACAAATTTGTTGTTATTTTGACAATTGATTTAAAGTTTTAAGTTGGCACTCAATATTAATGCTGTCAAATCAGACAGGAATGCCAACACACGAAATTTAATTACTAATTAGGTGTTTATGATTTCCCGGTCCATGTAATTTAAGCAATTGTAGAGGCAATAAATAAAAAAAATTAAACAAACGTTTCGTCTATGTCTGCAAATAAATGTGGAGTTGTTTAAATTTGTTAGTCTGTCCGGCGCGCTGCATTATCGACCGGGTCGAGTGGGGATAACAGCGCGCACCGTTACCGACTCCCAACTACTCCCAGTCAGTTAGTGTTTTTCACTTTAGTCTGCGCCGGTTGGCACCCCGCTCAGCTGTGTTTTGTGTACGCTGTCACTTTATTTGACAATCTACTTCGCTCGAAATGAGCGTAACTATCGAAAAAACTAAGTACGAGTGTGCCCCCTTGCCCAAGCGATGGCAGCGCGAGGACATGCTGCGCAAAACGGGGCTGTCCGTGGGCAAAGTGGACGTGATGTATTACAGCCGCGGAGTCCGAAACGACGCCTCTCTGGTGCCCCCCATTCGTCAAACGGCGTCCATTTTCAAGCAACCGGTCACGGTTTACAAAACACAGGAAAGCAAAGTGAAGTCGGACTACAAGAACGGCAACCAGGAGAAGCCGAAGCAGCTGATTTGGGAAAAGCGGTTGGAGGGACTGAGGGCGTGCGATTTGGACGGGACCGAGTTCGAGGCGATGGAATTGCCGAAGGGGCTCAAGCCCGTGGGGCCCAACGTTAGCGAGGAGACGATTATTCAGAGCGTGGCCACGGCGCTGCACGTTTCGTCCCAGCCCGTGACCGGGCAAACGGGGCCCAAGTCCGGATTGGAGAAGAATCCGGGCGTGTTTTTGGACCCCAAGCAGCCGCTCGTGCAAGCGGTAAATATTTCGGAAGATGATATCAAGAGGCAGGAGGATCGCGTGGCGTTAGCGAGGAAAAAACTGCAAGAAGCGCTTAAATCATAGACTAGTTGTTTGTTCTATTTATTGTGACTGTGCTAGTGGTAATAAGGACGTTGTACATTATTTATGCAAAAACTTATTGATTTTTATACAGGATTCCATCGAAGTGTTGTGAAAATTTCATACAATAAAGTTGTAAAAAAAGTTGATGACTCATTTTATTTCCCTACATATTAATAAACAACTACAAAAAAATTAGATGAATTATGATACGCAATTGTAAAATGTCGGGTCTGCAAAACAAACGAACAAATTGATTAGAGAGTAGCACATTTTCGCTCTTGAGTTGGACAAATTTGAGGTTAAGTTTTCGGATAAAATATATTGTTGATGACTCATTTTATTTCCTACATATTAATAAATACCTAAAGAAACTACAAAAAAATTTATATGAATTATGATATGCAATTGTAAAATGTGTCTACAAAAAAACGTACAAATTGATTAGAGAGTAGCACATTCTCGCTTTTGAGTTGGACAAATTTGAGGTTAAGTTTTCGGATAATATGTATTGTTGAAGACTCATTTTATTTCCTACATATTAATAAATACCTAAAGATACTACAAAAAAATTTAGATGAATTATGATATGCAACTGTAAAATATCGTGTCTGCAAAAAAACGTACAAATTGATTAGAGAGTAGCACATTTTCGCTCTTGAGTTGGACAAATTTGAGGTTAAGTTTTCGGATAAAATATATTGTTGATGACTCATTTTATTTCCTACATATTAATAAATACCTAAAGAAACTACAAAAAAATTTAGATGAATTATGATATGCAATTGTAAAATGTGTCTACAAAAAAAACGTACAAATTGATTAGAGAGTAGCACATTTTCGCTCTTGAGTTGGACAAATTTGAGGTTAAGTTTTCGGATAAAATATATTGTTGATGACTCATTTTATTTCCTACATATTAATAAATACCTAAAGAAACTACAAAAAAATTTAGATGAATTATGATATGCAATTGTAAAATGTGTCTACAAAAAAAACGTACAAATTGATTAGAGAGTAGCACATTCTCGCTTTTGAGTTGGACAAATTTGAGGTTAAGTTTTCGGATAAGATGTATTGTTGATGACTCATTTTATTTCCCTACATAGTAATTAATACCTAAAAAAACTACAAAAAAAATTAGATAAATTATGATACGCAATTGTAAAATGTCGTGTCTACAAAAAAAACGTACAAATTGATTAGAGTAGTACATTGTCGCTCTTGAGTTGGATAAATTTGTGGTTAAGTTTTCGGATAAAATATATTGTTGATGACTCATTTTATTTCCTACATATTAATAAATACCTAAAGAAACTACAAAAAAATTTAGATGAATTATGATGTGCAATTGTAAAATGTGTCTACAAAAAAAACGTACAAATTGATTAGAGTAGCACATTTTCGCTCTTGAGTTGGACAAATTTGAGGTTAAGTTTTCGGATAAAATATATTGTTGATGACTCATTTTATTTCCTACATATTAATAAATACCTAAAGAAACTACAAAAAAATTTAGATAAATTATGATGTGTAATTGTAAAATGTGTCTACAAAAAAAACGTACAAGTTGATGACTCATTTTATTTCCCTACATATTAATTAATACCTAAAAAAACTACAAAAAAAATTTTTAGATATAATATGATACGCAATTGTAAAATGTCGTGTCTACAAAAAACCGTACAAATTGATTAGAGAGTAGCACATTTGAGGTTAAGTTTTCGGTTAGATGTATTAACATATTTTTTTTATTCCAAAGGAATACTAATAATACAAAAATTAAAAGATATAAAAAACGCAAATCCATAATAATTTTTAAAACTATTGTGGGACTACAAAAAATATTCAGATTTTACTAAGGCGACAGAATTCACTAAGACATTTTATTGATCAATTTTGCCACTACCAAGTTGTAAACGGAGCACAATTTGAAAATTTTTTGTAGTCTGAAAATAATGAGCGTTAAAAAAAATGGAGGAAATATCTTTGACGTTTGACTTTGAGTTAGAGACATTTGAAATTAAGTTTCGGACACAAGACATAAGGTACCATTTGTGCCTTCTTCGACAAATTCCATCTCCTGATCTCGGTTTAGACGCCATTTGAGCAAATTTCTGTCAAATATCATGATTTGACAGCTTCAAGCGTTAATTGGTTAAAATACAAAAACTAGCCACAGCCTCCTGAGCCTACGTTTTTCTATGCCCGTTATTTTGTCTTTGCGTTTTTAAAATTTTTTGTAAAACTTTGTTCATAATATAAAAAGATAATTGTTCTTAAAGTAGTTGTTTTTCAATTATCATTTTTTATAATATTTTTTATTTATTTATTGCTATTTAATTATTACCGTAAAAGAATAACATACTTTCATAGGTAGTTGTTTTTTATTCTGCAGCCGAATAAATGTAAATATATACAAGGTGTCTCATTTGAAAAACATAAATATGAAGCATTTCCGGTTAAATGCAATATAAAACAAAATTAAAATATAAATAAATTAGTTATTTGCAAGTGCACGATATTGGTAACAAATCAAAAAAAATTAAATAATAAATAAAAACCGTTCCGACAAATTTGCCCAACCTTGTATTGCACTATTCTTGTCCGATATATTCTTTCTAATTATTTTTTGTTGTCAAATATTCATTTTGACTTCTAAAGTATTTTGAAAAATATGATTGAAAAGCTGACAAAATTTCAATTCTCTCTTCCTCATTCTTATTATTTAACTAATGAGCGTAGCAATGAACAAATAGAGTTTGTTTGTTTGAATTTTAGGTTGCAACTATTTAAATGTACCAAAAAAATACCACAATTGCAGTGATAAGTTCGTGCCATTAAATTATTTTCCAAATCGAATTTTCCGAATATTCAGTTTGTGTTAGTAATTCAAACAATTCATCGTGCGTCCCGAATTCCTAAAACTCCATGAATATTTTTTATGCGAATTCCTTTCTATGTTTTTTATGTCTTAAAATTACAGAAAGTCGTGATTGACAGTTTACATCTTATCAATTTTACATGCAAAAAATTTGAATTATTATATTATACATTTATTTTTTCAATTAGACGTGAGCTATTATTCTATTTAACGATTCTCTTTACTGCAGAAAAGTGCAAATCGATGGCCTCACATCAATACCTCGTAAGTCCAAAATTTGCACTGCATTTTTTTCATTCAATACCTCGTATTTATTATAACAGTAAACTTACTATTTTTACAAATATGGATCATCGAATTAAATTGTCATATTATTTCGTTGTTTATAACGGAACAATAAAAGTGGTAATCATACCTAAGAAAATTATACAGTTTTTTCAAAACTGTCAAATTCAACTTGAGGCTATCGAAATATGCTTATATTGATAAACATTTTTATATATTTATTATTTTTTGTGACCGACTTATAAAATATTTGTTAAATTTCCAAGTTTACTCATTGAGTCAATTAAATGTACAACCGTGGACAGTCAAGAATAACACTTTAGCCAGCGGGTGTGATGCAAATACCGACTCAATGACAATATCTCATAGAGTCGGTATTTGCATAACACGGGTGTTATTTTTGACTGTCTATGACTGTACTATAAGGCTGTCCCAGAAGTACCGAATAATATTTTAATAGCTTATTCTAGTGAAATTGAACACTAAATTTCAAAGAAAGAATGTTCAGGCTTGTAAGGTTGACCAATCGGTGCAATCTAAGATACACTTATTAATTAATATTGCTAAGTAACAACTTTTTATATTTTTCTTCAGATATTTCAAAACATAGCCGGTCCACAACGAAAAATTCTACAAACGTTAATATGACAACTCATCAACACCTGTATTCAAGAACCTCGTGTTTTGTAAATGTTATAAAGAATAAGTATAGAAATAATAACTTATTTATTAGAAAAATAGCAATTTTTATACAACACAATCAAATTTTGATTTATCGATGAACTGAAATTGTCCACACGAAAACATTTTTGTAGGTTTTTACATTTAAAGTTGACGCAAAAAGTAGGTACACTGTCATACATACATACATACATATTTAGGTATACTGTCAAAGTGACAATAATGAAATGATATTTATCATTTCTGCGATCGTGACTATTTTGATTACAGTAGACCAAAAAATTAAAAGAAATTTTCAGCTGCAGCTATTTGTGATACGAGATCATGGAAATTACTTTTCTTAATAAATTAAATTTACAATTAATCAACAATTAACAAAGCGCTGATTGGTACGACCAATCTAGAACCGTTTAGCATTTGAAAACCACTCAAACCTGAATATTTGTTTCTTCAATTTTAGTCTTAATGACTATTTTACAATTTAATATAAAAATATCATGCGGGACATTTGTATTTTGCTTGCTTAAACAAACAATTTAAATGTAGGTATGCCTAAATTGATACTGACTTTTTTATGGCGCTCAAGCGACTTAAATTTGTAACCGCAAAATTCAGTCTTTGACTAAACTTCTTCAGCACTATTCAAAAATACAACACACGGTCAACAGAACAATTCGTCGAAATTAAATTACGCGTTGACGATTCACATTTCCTATAACAAAATTTAAGAAATTCTCGAAGTGATTTATCCTAATTAATCAAAAAACGACTCAAATAAAAATAAGGAAATAGAGGATTTGTGACGAACAATGTATCCATCAAAAAAAGCCGAGTTTATTATAATGTATTATAATTTAATTAAAAATACAACCATATCCGTATAATTGTTTACACTCAAATTGTTTTCGTCTAACACATCAACACCGTTTGATTGTTTTTCCATTTTAAAATAATAACCAAAAAGAATAGCACCGGAGGCATGCCGGCACCGGAGGACTTCTGATGATGAGAAGCCTCAAACTGAATAGATCCAATTACGAAATCAAAAATAATTCAAAATTGAAATGAAACAACAACGGCGCCGTATAAACTCGTAACCCAGTTGAGGCGATTCCATCCGCATCTCAATTCCCGTTAAATCGTAGCCGTAACATTATTATCTTGCAAAACCATCATCAATAATCGAAAACGGCGCTGCAGGGGTCTAATCTGACCATTTCCAACAACACCTCCATAAAAAACCGGACCCACACAACGTGTTACATAACAAAAAGCGCGCCTTCTTGAGCCAGTCCCAGACGAACATTAGTCTAATCCCCAAAACCGCGTCTTGAGTCGATACGAACTCGAGCTCCGGTTTCTGAATTATAAATGGGTCAGTTCTCTTCGTCAGTGGCCGAGCGAGGAGCGTGTGTGGGCTGCGACCGTCGAATTATTCAGCAAATAATGAAAATTTGGTCCATGTGGCCAATCTGCTGATTGAACGAATTTTTTTTTGTGTGTTTATATAAATAAATGATTGCAAGACACAATAACGTTCAAAATACTTGATGCTATATTTGAGATAGGAATTTTTATAATATAGGATGTCCCAGAACCACCTACTACTAAGCATTATATTTTTATATTAAACTAGATGAACCCCATCGAAATTCCACGGTAGAGATAATATAATAAAATTTTTCAAAAATCTTTTATGGTTTTTGGGCAAACTTTAATGCTTTTTAAGATTGGATGACCTGTATATGTATTTGTAAAAAATATAACTTATTTTTGGGTACAGTAAATCTCAATTCTACGTTTTGTAGCTAAAGAACTCAGTTGAGTGACTAAAGTACCTCTTTAAACACTACATTTTTGTACTATGATTTTCTTGAACAATTTGAACTATTAAACTAATAAATCGCTCCCTAGAATGGCTACCTATAACTGACCATGAATAACCCCGATCTAAACTTTGAGCTTTATTACGTAATTGTAATGCAAAAGGGACGGCGAATGAGAAATTGACGTCTTTTAAAAGCAAAAAGAAGTGTTGTATGTGATTTAATTAAGTAAATTATGGACATTAAAACTTTTTGTCTTTTTTTTTCACCTGTAATAATTTCCAAATCCAAATCCAAATCCAATTGTCATTCATATTTCGAACAATTAATCTTGTTCCATTTAAGAGACTATGGGAAGGTTTCTTAATAGCATAAAATAATCCCATTTTTTTATTTTAGAATATGTGGACGCATAGCGCTTAATTCTAAACTACCTATAGGTATTTATTTAGAAATTCAAAAGAAAAGTGAAGAACTTTATTTTCTTCTTCAGGTATTAAAGTATTTAGGCTGGTTATGTACTCTTGACGATTCAGGTACTTACAAGATTTATAACTTTTTAATTAATTTCTTCCCTGAGAGCAAGAATAACAAAAATCACCCTTTTCATTTTTTCAATTTTTATCCATAAATTTAAAAAACAATATGTTCTTTGGCAAAATGGTAATTTGATACATTCTGACTTTCTCATGGGTTCTCATTAAAAAAAAAATACTCGCCATTACTAATTTTTTGTAGAATATCCGCAAATTCCAATATTTCTGAATTCGCTCTCAAATTTTTAAACAAATTATAAATTTTAAATTCTATGCACAATGAAGAAAATTTGATGAAGTTTTGGATTATCGTTTGTCCTGTCGCATGTGGAAAATCTGTCGATAAACTCCTTCCTCCAGAAGGTACGTTAATTTCCATGTTTTTTCATTTTGTAAAAGAATATTGCAATGATCTTGCAATCTTCGTTGTTATAAAAACAATAGGAAACAGTCCTAATTAAACAAATACCCTCTCCTAAAATGGCAAGAATATTTTGTTCCATAGTGGAAGAGAAAGTAAACAACCAATAAAAAAAATTACTTAACAAGACTCAACTAAACCTCACCTTAGTTAACAACAATTGACAGAATAATGAATGGCATGAATGATATGAAAAAGTATTTAAAAAATTAATATACTTTAGAAAAGGTTGAAGATAGCTTCAAGCGATTGGCCAGTTTCGATTGTTTGCCGTTTGATATCTATGAAAAGCCAAATAATTTTTTAATATCGAAATTGTAAAAATAACTATAAAATGATTACTATATTTAAACAGGAACAGTGAAAGTGGTATTACTACATTTTTAAATTTGAAAATCATGAAAAAGTATCCAAGTTTAACTAAAATTGAATATTGCTTATGAGGTAAATGTCATTTAAAAAATATATTTCTAGGTTTTGATAAATAAAGTATATACGTTGCTGTATAGGGAAAGTGCACACAAATCTATTATTCCAAATATTTTTCGGTACAATTCTAAATTTGAAATTAAAAGCAGAACCTCTGTGCAATATTTTAAAATACAAGTTAAAAATAAGGATTTACAATATCAAAAACAAAAGCAAAATTTTGTAACAAAAAATTGAATTAAAAAAATATGAAACACCCTGCTCGCTTTTATTTTAAAGTATCGAAAATAGCGAGGCTTTTTATGAAAATTAATTCAACTAGGATTTTCAATTCATTATTTTACCAAATTTTTGTGGAATGAACGGAGCGCTAGATTTTTTTGCCTTTTCAATGTATGTATATAATAAAATTATATATATTTTTTAAATTATAAATATTTATTCTGACTACAATTATTTTTCAAGACGTCAATTTTTCGGATTTTAATTTTAGAATAAACCGCAATTTTTATTGAGCTTCAAAATAATTCGAGAAACATTTAGTTCCAATAAAATTGTGCGAAATGTAACTAAAGTAACTTTCAAGTTAAAAATACAAGTGCTGTTTTTCTGTGACGTCAGATAAATTCGTGACATATTTTACACTTAATTCTAAATTTATAATAAAACTTTACCCTTAATTTTCATCTTCAAAATTCGACAACTAAAAAGGGCAAGAAATGTGTGTAATGTAAAAAATACTATAACGTCCTTTATGGTTTTATAGAAAATCTGTTTGCTGTGTTATTTCCTGCTGAAAATTCGATGCTTTGACGTCGTTTTAAATATAAAAATACAAAAAGAACCATTTAATTAAAAGTTATTTTAACCTTATTGTTTTATGTAATAAATAATACACAGAATTTACAAATAGTTCAAAGTACAGTTATCAAATATTCAGGAGTGAAATGTATGTTCGCAAAACATTTATCGGTTTTTTATTTTCAAAATTATAAACCGTGCTCGCTTTTATTTTAAATTATGGTTTTATAGAAAATCTGTTTGCTGTGTTATTTCCTGCTGAAAATTCGATGCTTTGACGTCGTTTTAAATAAAAAAATACAAATAGAACCATTTAATTAAAAGTTATTTTAACCTTATTGTTTTATGTAATAAATAATACACAGAATTTACAAATAGTTCAAAGTACAGTTATCAAATATTCAGGAGTGAAATGTATGTTCGCAAAACATTTATCAGTTTTTTATTTTCAAAATTATAAACCGTGCTCGCTTTTATTTTATCGTATCGAAAATGGCTTTTTATGAAAATTAATTCAAATAGGATTTTCAATTCATTATTTTACAAAATTTTTGTGGAATGAACGGAGCGCTAGATTTTTTTGCCTTTTTAATGTATGTATATAATAAAATTATATATGTTTTTTAAGTTATAAATACTTATTCTGACTACAATTATTTTTCAAGACGTCAATTATTCGGATTTTGAATTTACAATAAACCGCAAATTAAAAATGCAAGTGCTGTTTTTCTGTGACGTTAGTTTAATTCAGTAACATATTTATACACTTAATTGTAAATTTATAAAAACACTTTACCCCTAATTTTCATCTTCAAAATTCGATAACTAAAAAGTGCAAGAAATGTGTGTAATTTAAAAAATACTATAACGTCCTTTATGGTTTTATAGAAAATCTGTTTGCTGTGTTATTTCCTGCTGAAAATTCGATGCTTTGACGTCGTTTTAAATATAAAAATACAAAAAGTAACATTTAATTATTTATTAATAGAAAAATGAGATAAGTAAACATTCAGGTTCGATTTTTCGAGGCATTTTTGAAATTAATTAAATAGTAAAAAATAGGACATAGTTTCTTTCAAGTTTAGTGTTTATTTTCACTACAATTCTGAAATGAAATTAATTATTACTTTGACAGCTAGTATAGAGCGAACAAAAAAAATTTAATTGTTTTATTTTTTGCATTGTAGGCGTTTCACATTGACATATAAATTTTGACTGCAACTTTCAATCAAAAATTTTGTTAAAAAATACCTTATTCCTATGTGTCTGAAACGGTTGTCAACAAAACTCTATTTCAAACTGATACATCTTTAGATATTTTCTACAATATAACGAATTCCAGAATTTGATTCTGGCGTCGCCCCGTGCTTCTAAAGATGTAAAAAATTACTTCGACACCTTCAAAATTGATTTTCCACCTTACGAGTCGTCAATTTCCATCTTAGCCACGTCAGCCGAATTGCTTTTCCTGTGACAAATTAGCCGATTAGCCGCTCGTCAACGCAAATTTCCATTTTGATTGTCGACTTTATCTGCAGCGATCTTTAATTAAATTTTCCCAATGGCAAACAGAATATTCTGTCGCGTCACCATCGACACTCGCCTCTTCTAATCCGTCTTGATTGATTGCCACGAGCAAAGTTCGCATTCAAAAACACCGCTTAACGCCCTTCTCGACCAAACCTAAGCCCCCAAACTAATTAAAAATCGCTCCGAGTGGCGTACGTATCTTTTAATTAAGCGCAATTTCCAGCGATGCCTATTTTAATACACCAGTTTCGTGCAGTTCTACCAACGGCAGGAAGCTTAATTTGCTCGCGTAACAGCTCTGTTGGACGGGTTTAATCAGCTGTCCTCTCATTTCCGGGCCTGAAATGAACTCTTTTATGTTTGAGAGAATGGAAACAAAGTTGCGTACAGGTGCTGATAAGTAACTGTTGACTGTTGCTTTGGAAGGCCACGGTTTATGA
This sequence comes from Eledona agricola, assembly GCA_964023215.1. Classification (NCBI taxonomy): domain Eukaryota; kingdom Metazoa; phylum Arthropoda; class Insecta; order Coleoptera; family Tenebrionidae; genus Eledona; species Eledona agricola. Next base: position 5,392,692 of record OZ026861.1, read on the forward strand.
CATATGGACAAGTCTGATGGCTTCGTTGATTATGAAAAACGAGTGGCAGTTGGGAAACGACAAAATGTATTCACAAACAATTCTTCGTTGTTAAAACCGCACTAAATAAATTTATGCAAACGAGGCCATTGGTGTTGGTACTTGTTGCAAAAACCTCAGCATCCACAATGTTAATCGATTCGGACTGACAACTCACAATTTATATCTTCATTTATTGGAACGATCGTGTCCGTTTCTAGAAGAAAACAAACTCGTAGCTGTTTTCTTCTCGTTGTAAAACAAAAACAAAATGTTTTCGAACGAACCTTGCGCCACTTCTTCAAGGAAGCTTCAATGTCGCCGACTTGCATTCCAAACTCGGGAAACTCTAATATATTGCGAAAACAACAATTTTGGGCATCAAGGGAAATGGGGATTCTTTGCCCCGGAATTTTATAAACTCGTCGATAATAAATCTGTGTACCGATTTTCGGCGTCAAAAATCGCGTCTTCGTTTCTGTTCAAATTAGTCGTTTCAATCCAATTCAGGCGACCAAAGTGCAACTGAAAATTGCAGCCGCACAACATTTTCCACTAATTATACCTCGGAGCTGAAAGGCAAGCGCTGAAAATCAATTCCATTTAAATTCCTTCGCTCCGAAGATCAAACACGCCTTTTTCTACTCCAATTTGTTCGTCCTAGACTTGAAAGAGTTTCGTAGTTTGGTGGATTAAATTTAAAGAACCGGCCACGATTCGTATTGTGGAAGGAGCCCGGAACAAAGCGATCCCATCAGCATTCTTCCTGCGATCTCGGCAGATGCTTTGTTTGGCGTTATCATTTTTTACGCGTATCGTAAGTTGCCAAATCTGGAACTAATAAGGGCCGGAGCCGAGATTTACTGCCACGGAGCTTGTGTTGAGCTGATTTAGTTAAAATGTAATGAAATCTTGCCGGGGTCTAACAGCACCTCGGCCGCCATCTTGGAAAAGGCAACAGTCAGTTTAATGAAATCGTTTCCAGACGATAGTTCCCAAAGCGGCGAAATTTTTTGTGTTTGTTGAGAACACTTATTTAGTCAGCCCCAGTTTTTTTAAAATAATATTTTTGTATTCGATAATAATTGCAGAGGGTAATAATAAAATCAGATAACAGTAATTATAACGTATGTACCAAAATAAAACGAGGCTGCATAGGCCATGTAATAACTTCAAGGATCAAATGAGTGTAACAAAATTTCGACCTTGAGCTCGAGTAGACTAGAAAAGTTTTAGGTTAGGTGTTTTGTTGACAACCGTTCCAAACCGAACAATTTGTTCGCAAAATTTTCAGTTAATGAATGCGAAGGAAAGTTGCATAATGTTTATAGTAGCGACGCATTTATTATCAACAGTTAAATAAATTTTGATAGAAAAAAATTGACTGACGGTTCCTATGTTTGTCAATATCAGTTTACACTGGAAAGCCGATTAAGTCCATGGTCTCCTAAGCTTCAGTTTTTATTTGTACATACGTCCGAAGATGTAAAGGAAAGATTAATAATTTAATAGGCGATTCCAAAGGAAGAGTAGGAAAAGAGACGGAGACCCCAGAAATAATTAAAACACATGGAGAAAATTCGAGGAGTAATAAATAAATAACAGTAAAAGGCTGATTGATTTTACTTTAACAAACAAACTAATTATAATAAATACATAACTATTATAAACACAAAGATATACAGAAATTCACAGGAAAGTCATAAGCAGGGGGGAAATGTCAATAATAAATTACATAATAACAAATAAATTTTTCCAAAAAGAAGTATTAGATGCAATAATACGAAGAGTACCAGGACTCTAAAGGTGTCCCAGAAATAATGGCATTAATTTTAACCTAAGTGGTAGAAAATATAAATGGAAGATTAATAATAATAGGCGATTCCAAAGGAAAGATGGGAAAAGAAATGAAAAGATCGGAGACACAATTAGAACATATGGAGAAAATTTTAGGAATAATAAATAAAACAGGAAAATTTTGAGTAATTTTTGTTTAACAAACAGTCTAAGTACAATAAATACGTATTATAAACACAAAGATATACATAAGTATATAGAGAAGTCATAAGCAGGGGGGAAATGTCAATAATAAATTACATAATAACAAATAAAATTTTCCAAAAAGAAGTAATAGATGCAATAATACGAATAGTACTGGAACTATACAGGTTGTCCCAGAATTAATGGCAATAATTTTAACCAGTGGTATAACTCGTCAAACCCAACAACTTTTTTAATAACTTTTTGTTGTAATTCTTTTGGTTAACAAGTTAAAATTGTTGACTATTATCTTGTTACCCGCCCAATGTAAAATAATGCTCTATGTTAAACACCGATCTGCACAGAACAAAAAACCAAAGCGAAAAAATTTTCCCTACTTTTTGGTTCTTTCGACGCAGCAACTAATTAATTTGAACGTTATTATTGTAAAATTCTGGACTTGAAATTGAAAAATGTCACTAATTTATCAAATACATAGACAGCTCGTCAATTTTAGGTAGAGTAAAATGCTAAAACAAAATTGCAATTTAAAAAATAGTATATAGAAAATGTGATATAAATGAGAAAAGCATGAGAACAAAATAAAGAAGGAAATAAGAACATATGAGGAGTAACAAAGTCCAATAAACGTCATTTTAAAGAAACTTGTGTCTTGTAGTGCTATGTTAAGAAACTGAGAGAGAGTTTTGGACAGAACTTGTTCTAATTTGATGGTAAAACAATCCATAGATGGATGGATTTCAATATTTTGACTCCAAAAGTGCGCTTATTAGCGCAAAAATTAATTTCTGGACTATTGTATTAAGTTTAGCATGGGTGCTTCTCATATAGACTAAGACAAGAAAAAACGACAGAAATTTATATACGAAAATTAGAAAAGGAAATAATATATAAATAATCAAAGAAAATTTAGCAAGTTACACAATAGAAAACACATGGGTAAGTTTTAAAGATATAGTTTTGTTGGTAAAAAAAAACAAAAAAAAACGATCTGGTGAAACGAAGAGATAAAAATTGAAATCAAACTTTAAAAAAATAAAGCGGAAATAAATAATTAGAATTACTCTACATATAAAAAGCAGAGGAATAAGTCAAGGGTCTAGGAAACAAAGCAAAAGAAAGACCATGGGAAGAGTTTGTAAGAAAAATTGAACAGGATAGCCATGGACACTAGAAACTATTCTATAAGGTACTAAGAACACTTAGAAAAAGCAGACAACAGAGATGTATAACTACAAAAGAGGGTAGAATATTGGGGAACGATGAGGATATAATGGCACGTTCGAACAAGTATTTCGAGGACTTACTAAACACAGACCAAATAAACATAAAAGTAGAAGATACAAATGGGAATACAGGGGAAGGGCTAGAAAGGTTCGCCCCAGAATAATTTAATACAGAAGAAGTAACATATGCAGTAAAAGTTTAGTCTCCAGTCATTTTTGAACGTGTTTCCGAATCAGAATCAGTCAGACCGTTTTTGTAAATTGAATGTATTTAGTATTTCTTGAATAAATAAAAAAGTTATTTTTTGATTTTTTTGAAAAACCGTACAAACCGAATAAAATGCAAGAAAGAGAATATTTTCTAGTTTCTAAGTGCCAGGCTTTTAACTAGCCTTTTATAAATCGCAAGTTTTTGACTCAGTAAAAAGATACATTGAAAAAAACATTAAAAGTTGCAATTTTAAAATGCAGATGATTAAAAATATCGCTGCCTTTAATATGGTAAAGTTGGATTCTAAATTTCATTCTTCTATGATTCTCAAATTAGGGAAATAAACTAAAAAGTGAATTTTAACCTACCCTTTACTGGGGCGTAACTCAGTTAATACTTTTAATTATATACAGGCTGTTGGGAAGTCTTCAAAAAGTTCGGGAAATATAGTAAAAAAAATCTTCAAGGTCACTCCGAAGCGCCATTAGTGTTATTTGTGCCATTAGTGGCACACCTGTATATTATTTAACCTACTCTTTACAGGGACGTAACTCCGAAGACATTTTTAGAAATATGTTTATTTTTTTATTTATATGCAGGCAAAAATGGCGGTCCAACTGTGCATTTCGTTGTAGGGAAGTGCTCAGAAAGTTAGGGAAAAATTGTATAACTCCGAACAGACATAAACGGTTGAACACGACATTTCTATCTTCTATTTAATGTAGTATTTTGAAGAATAAAAATTCTTAAACAAAATAAAAGGGTGCCTTTCTTATTTCAAGTAATAACAAACAAAAACTATTGCTAAAATTTAATTTATTGTTAAATTTAAAAAAAAATTGATTTTTTACATCACAATGCCATGGAAATGAATCTTGGCATTGGTAAATAAATGGAGAGCAAACAGTGACAATTGTTTTTATTTACAATAATTAGCTTTCTGTCACTGTCACTTGATTGTCTGTTTGTTGGGCCATAATTATTGTGTACAGGTTTTGTGATTTTTGAAGTTTTTAAATAAACATAATTTTAGTTTTTCTCTTAGTAATACTGAAATTGTTATTTACTTATTTATTTTGTATTACGATCGCTGGGATTGTAACAACAATAAGGCGTCTAATAAAGCTTTTACAACATAGAACTACAACGTTGCCAAATTGAGCATGCAGTTTTTTGCTAATAACTAAAAAGAAAAGAGCGATACATTTTTTGTACCATTTTTCCTTGACCGTCTGAAGACAGACAGTGCACAGTTGGTCCGCCATTTTTGGTACACCTTGTATATTATTTTTTGTAAGTAATCGCTTATAATTTTTTACAATTTTAAAGATACACCCTGTATACAGATATAAACCGGATTAAACAACATTACTGAAAGCAACATTGTGTATTTTCGTTGGTTTTATATAAATTTTCCGCTAGCCACGCTTAATCCTGTTGCCCCAACATTTTAACATCTTGTTTATCCTTTTGGCGAGCTTTAAGCTCCACTTTACTTTGTTTCCCTTTCAGCGAAAACATCAAATTACAGTTTTTCCTCTCAGAAAATGCATTCCCCCAAATGAGAACCTCGTGCTTTTTCCTTCTGCATTTTTCAAGTCCATGCCGTTAATTTATTTAATGAGGGCGTTTACTGTTTGCGTTTGAGGCTGTGGAAGCCCTCGAGACGTTTCAGAACTTGGGCCTGTTTGCATTCATTAAACGAACCGAACCATATTTGAAACCTCAACCAAGTCGGTCTGTTTGTGTGAGCGTTTTTCGGTGTTTCGTGCAGATGTAAATGAATTCTTGCAGCGGTATTGTTTGCAAATTGGCTCCACTTTGCCTAATTTCAGCTCCCGACTGTATCGACTCAATTTGCAATGTACGAAAGTGTAATGAAGGAAAAGTGTGAAAGAAGCCACAAATCCAAAGACAAAGGCCCGGAACGCGGGGAACGATAAATTTGGAACAAATTGCACTCAGGGGCCCACGAAGCGTGCATATATTTCGAATCGAAGCAGTTGGTAGACGTGGCCACAGGAAGTCGGCTTGACAGGAAACGAGTATCGGTTTTCGTGTGGAAAGACTGGTTCCAGTTCGTTTAATTAAAGTAACACGAGTTGGGAAAATTCCGCTTTGTCGATTTACCCCAGCTCAGGTAAAACCGGTCATTACTCACGATAAAATTGATGGACCACTGTTCGTGGCGGCTTTCATACGAAGAAACTTTTCAATTAGACGCAAAATCTGCATAAACTGAAACCAAAACTGTTTTTGTCATTTTATCGCGTTCCGTTCCGAAAGCAGGTCGTCCATTCAAGCGGAATACAAATTCATACAAATCCTGTGATGGATGCGGTAGCTGCAGTTTTTGACGCGTCCTTCGTTCGGCCAAGGATAATTCACTTACTTTCGCCGTTGCGGAATTGGAGTTCGATTTCTGCCCGTTTTGTGCCGTTAGATGCGAATAATTTATCACTTTTGGTCCCAGAGGATCGGGAAAATAAGCGTGCTGTTGTGAAATAGTGCACGGCTGGGGTTGCTTCGAGTTTGAAAGTATAAAGAGCGCCCAATCAACAATAATAACGCGATTGGTTCGTTTTTATTCCACGACACGAGAAAATTGAACCATTACCCGCTCGTGACGCAAACTCACGCCGTAAAAATCACTTTCGATCTCGAACAAGCCGTACACAGCGGAAACACGTTGCCCAATAATAAAATTTAAATTGTCTTTGTCCCGAGATCGTTTCGAAACTGATATCAGATCGACATGGACCCCGTTCACTTTCCGGCTTTGTGCACGAAATTTTTCGCGTCTCTCACTTACTCAAACGGAGCCCCGGCCTCAAGTGGACGTACCTGAAACAATACAGCAATAAATAATAATGTAAATTGCGCGAGGTAAAGCCGCGATAAAGCCAAAACGACCGCAACAAAAAATCAACGGGACCACACAAAAGCAATTTTCCATCGGAGCTGCTTTTTTGCGGCGGCTGTTACTAAATATCTATTTCACGCCTAATTTGTGATTAATTTTCGATCAGAAACGAATTAGAATTGGGTTTGGACCGCGGGTTAGATAAGTCGAAACCACTTAACTTGGCTTCAGTGGCTTCAAATGTTTAAAACATATTATGAAACGCCAAAGTATTGTTTTTATTGGAATTTTAAAAATAACTATAAAATGAAGAATAAATTTACACATGAATAGTAGAATTAGTAACTCCTGCATTTTTATCAGGTAGAATTACTGCTAAAATCTGTCTAAAATCGCCTTCCTCCAATATTTTCCAATCTTTGTTTCATTTTGTAAAAGACTATTGCGATGATGTTCTTCGTTATTATAAAAACAATAGGAAACAGTCCTAATAAACAAATACCGTCTCCAAAAATGCAAACAATATTTTGTTCCATAGTGGAAAAGAAAGTAAACAACAAATAAAAAAATTACTTAACAAAACTCAACCTAACAACAGAAAGAATGACATGAATGATATGAAAAAATATTTAAAAAACTAATATACTTTAGAAAAGTTGGAAGATAGCTTCAAGCGATTGGTTAGTTTCAATTGTTTGCCGTTTGAATATCTCTGGAAGGCCCAGAAATTGTAAAAATAACTATAACATGATAAATAGATTTAAACAGAAACAGTGAAAGTGGTAATACATACCACATTTTTAATTTGAAAATTATGATAAAAGCATACAAGTTTAACTAAAATTGAATATTGCTCCTAAGGCAAATGTTATTTTTGAAGATTTTAATTCGAGATTTTGAAATATAAAGTACTATTTTCAATTCACTGTATTAAAAATGTTGCTCAACTTTTTATATACTTTGCAGTATGGGGAAAGAGCACACAAATCTGTTTTTAGATGTAATTCTAAATTAGAATTTAAAGTGGCTTTATATTTATTTATTTATTTATAACTAAAATAGTTAAAAATACGAATGATTTGAAATATGAAAGGTAAAAGCAATATATTGTAAAAAAAATTGATTTAAAAATATTATAAAACATCCAATTTGATTGGAGAGGAAATCGGTTTGCAATTTTCAATCAAAAATAGTTTGGAAATAAAGATCGTGACAATTCTTTGCAATGTAAGAGAGATTTGAAATATGACAGACAAAAGCAAAATATTGCAATAAAAACTTGTATTAAAATTATTATAAAACATCCAATTTTATTGGAACAGAAATTCATTTTCAATTTTCAATCAGCAATTGTTTAGAAATGGAGATTTTGATAATTATTTGTAATGCAATTTTATTCTGAACCTGAAATATGACACAAAATTATTTTAAACCTTATTGTTTTATGCAATAAATAATACACACGTTGCACAGAATTTACAAATAGTTCGAATTACAGTTAATATTACATCAAATATTCAAAAGTAAAATTCACGTTCGGAAAACAAGCATCGGTTTTTTATTTTCATAATTATAAACCGCGCTTTTATTTCAAACTATAAAAAATAGCAAGGCTTGTATGTGAAAATTAATTCAACTTGGATTTTCAATTCACTAAAATAAGAATTTTACAAACATTTTGTGGAATAAACGACGCGCTATATTTTTTCGGCTTTTAAATGTATACAATGCAATTCATACTTGCAATGCTGAAATTCAATTTGGATTTGAAATTCACTAAAATAAGAATTTTACAACAATTTTGTGGAATGGATGACGCGCTAGATTTTTTGGCTTTTAAATGTATACAATTATTTTAGTTTATAAATATTAATACAAACATTATTCTGACTAGAACTATTGTTCAAGGCGTCAGTTTTTATTTAAAATTTCTTAAACTTTTTTTCCTTCAATTTTAGTGAAACTATTTTAACACTGCAATATTGAATGATTTTGTCTCTCAATTTAAATTGCACTTAAATTTCAACTTTTTAATTGACATGAGTTCTACTCAAAACACCACTCACATTTTTAATTTAAACAGTGTCTAAACTTCTATGTTCAAAAATACATGAATTTTAAAACTGAAATTTTACTAATCTACCAATATCAAACACCATACTCCCATCTCTAATTGTAACTTGATTGTCGGTCTACAATATTCATAATATATAATCACTCCGGTGCGAATATATCGTAAGTTATAATAAAAATGTGTAACATACCTGTACCTCTGTACAAATAATTATATTCTACCAAATCTTGACATAAACGTAAAATGACCGGTAGTTCAATAATTCTGTAGTTTAGTTCCATGTTCACAAGTTTCGTAGTTCAAAACACCTACGGCGCATGCGTCCATGTACCCATTTAGAGATGGGAGTATGCATTTTATATTTGGTAATTCCCTGATTCTTCAAGTTTGAAAAAAAAGTTGGGCTACTTCTTAATTTAAAATTCAAGTGGCGTTTCGGGTGGAACTCAAACGGATTTTGAATTTAGAAATAAATGCGCAATTGGTAACGTCAATTTAATTCTCACATATTTCATTCACATCATCGTCACATATTTATACATTTAATTTCAAAACAACACAGTTTTCATCTTCAAAAACAACGCACAATTTTCGAGTTAACTATTTTGACAGCGCTATTTAACTCGACAACTAAAAAATACAAGTAATGTCTCTAATTTAAAAAATGCTATAACGTTCTTGTATGGTTTTATAGAAAATATCGTCTGTAGTTTGTAGATCGGATTTTTAGAAATATTTTTGAAATCCCAACTAAATATATTATATACATACATGATTCTTTCTTTGAAATTACATTACATTACATTACATATATCGTAACTCGCACAAAATTTGCAAAGAAAGCAATTCGTCAATTTCACCACTTTATCTGTAAGTGAAAATACCGTCGTTTTATCAGTCAGAAGACAATACCCTCGCTTTGCACTTTCTAATTGTTTACCGAAAACAACAATTCGACATGCGAAACGCCTCTCGTTCAAGTCGCGTTATCTGCATAATTTCGCAGCGCAGCAAATTTCTCGCAAAGAGTGGCTTTCGTTATTCATTTCGCACGGGATTTGGATAATGACGTTTCGAGCACACTCTCAAACGGTTTGGTGGTTCAGCTACGAAATCTACATAATTTCGAATAAATTAGTCTTTAATTTTTAATTACACCGAGACGGGTCGTTCACACCACGTTTTCTGTGTTAAATGTGGCAGGTCGTTGGAACTATAAAAACAACTCTTGTAGTGGACGAAACGTTTGGAAATACGTTGAGCGTACAAGAAAAACCGGAAGGACGCCATATTCCCTGATTAAATAATAAAATGCTCGTTTATAGGACCGGTACTGTCTACAAGCCGATTCTGGCCCTTCCTCCCCCCACCCTAATGCTTCCTCCCCCCACTATAAACAGCGCATGCGCGGCTACGCGCCATTCTATGAGGTCTATGTAGGTCCTCGTTTACGCGTATTTTTATTTTCCCAAATATCAAACAACTAATAAGCTAGCTCAACGTCCTCTTGATCAAACTACTCGTTTAGGTTTCTTCGAGTACATACTAAAATTTGGGAAGACAGGCCTTTTAAGAAGGGTTTTCTACGGTAGTACAAATATCACACGACGAATTAATTTCTTATTTATCATCGACAGTAAAATGTAAATAGAAAAATCATTTCTCATTGTGATTTACAGCAGATGCAGCATCAGTCGTTCAAGTCCCGCAGCAATCAAAGTGATATACTGTACTTCGAAACACAAACGAGGATTTAATAAAACATCACTTGCGCGTCTATAAAAATGATTTGTTCACTGCGACGCTAGGATTGTCACAATTACGTGTTTGTCATGCAATCGAAATGAATTAAAAATTAATCCGTTTGGGCTTGAAAATGTTGGTAATGGGATGAAATCAATATTGGGCTGTTCCGAGTAATCTTCGTGTTGTTTTCGAGCAGAAAAAATGTGATTTGCATTTAACAGCGAAGAGAATGTGATAAAGTGAAAATCGGCGTGCGTGTGCGTTTGGAGCGACTTATTTCGTGTCTTGTAAAATTTTAATAAGCTTTCCTTTCGTTGTTGTTTAATTTTTAGCATACCACTAATCGACACAGTCTTCTAACATGACTCAAGCTGATCTGAATATTATAAAACCTATTTGCATTGAATTGTTTGAGAAAAGGTTCGAAATTTGAAGAAGCGTGCATAAAATGTACTTTGTGAAATCACAGATGATTTTTTCCAAAAATAGACCTATACACTTTTTTCCAGAAACCACGGAATTTAAGGTCACTTGACTTGGCTGATGTCTTTACAAGACCTGACTTGACTTGTATGTAACTTTTTATTTATAAATTTTTTTATCTAAATTTGAGTTGACTTGACTGATAAGACTATTTTTAAATGGTGCGATTTAATGTGACTGGACTTAACAAGACCTGACCTGACTTGATTAAACTGATTTTACGTTTGAAATGATAAAATATCTATGATCTGACTGGAACGTGTCATTTACAGGACTTAATCCAACTGGAGCAGACCTGACCTGACTGGATTAAACTCTGACCTGACCTGACCTGACTTGACTTGAATGTAACTTTTTATTTATAAATTTTTTATCTAAATTTGACTTGACTTGACTGATATGACTATTTATAAATGGTGCGATTTAATCTGACTGGACTTAACTAGACCTGACCTGACTCGATTAAACTGATTTTACGTTTGAAATGATAAAATATCTATGACCTGACTGGAACGTTTCATTTACAGGACTTAATCTAACTGGACCAGACCTGACCTGACTGGATTAAATTCAGTGCACAATTTATAAAGTCTCTCCATTTAAATGTTGAGAGTTAGCTCTTCGCCGCACGCCCCTGAAAGCTTTGAACAAATTCAAATTAACGGTGCAATAAGTAAACGCAAGAACATTGTAATTCCAGCTAATTGCTCGCACAAACACACGATTATCATATTGTTTCGCCAACAACTCGCGTAAACAGGAAATTCATACAATTTCCATCGACTTCCATCTGTACCGTTCGCTGAAAAATCCCCTAGCACGAACTCTTTGCATCTGAAAGCTTTCAGCACTCGAACATAAAAACTGGCTCGCTTTGCTTTGTTTCTGTGCACAATCGAGTGAAATTCATGGATGCAGCTGCATTCGCATGTAAATCTCCAATTTCGATCTGTTTACCAGGTTTCAGCCAATCCACGTGAGGGTAAAAAGACCCATGGGTGTGGATTGCGAACCAGAAACGGTTTCCAACACCCACTTCGTGTTTTTAACATTGTTATTACGACTGCGATATTATTTATTCATGAAGAATGGTTGTGGACTGCTTCAGGCGTATCCGTCGCGCTGAAATAATATTTACAGGGGTTTTAATCGTGCTGTCGGAAAATAAACTGAACAGAGGGAAAAGTACAGTTTTCTCAACATTTCACGTGTGAATGGAGGCACTCCTTAATTAGATTATGCAAATGTGTGACGATTTTAGACAAAAGAACAACTAATGAGAAAAAAGGTTAAAAATATGAATGGTTTGGAGTGTGGGAAGGGTCGTACGATTTATGCCGTGTGAAAATTAGCGGAATTAGTGAAATTCCTTCGGATTTTGTTTAATTTAGGTTAAATCTTTGGATTTACAACATTTCCTGAATTTTGCGATGAATAAACGATTTTATTCCATTCTGCACACAGAATTTCCACTTTTACGGCGCAAGTTCAAAGCAAAGTATTTTTTACTAGTATAATATGGATTACAAATTAATATAGGGCATATTTTTCAAAAAAGAATTATGTGCGTATATTCGGTTAAAATTGCAAAAATGCCGACCTAAATGCGTATTTATCTCAGTTTTCTATTAAAAAATATTGAATTTTTGATTTTTAATTTGAAACGACCCAAAGCCTTGAATTTTCTGTAGGAAATAACACTGAAGGCAATATTTTCTATGAAACCATTCAAGAACGTTATAGTATTTTTTAAATTACAGAAATTACTTTTGCTGTGTAAATACAGAAAAACACCACTTGAATTTTTAACTTGAAAATTACTTCAGTTACATTTCGTTCAATTTTATTGGAATTAGATGTTACCGAATTATTTTGAAGCTCAATTTAATTTATAAACAGCTTGAATTTCTATGTTGAAAAATGCTTGAATTTAAAACTAAAAAAAATCACAGAATCATCTAATATTAAATGCATACTCCCATCTCTACACTCCGTACATGGACGCATGCGCCTTGGAAACATGAAACTATACTACGGTATTATCGAACTACCAGTCATTTTAAGATTATTTCGACGGGTGCTAGAGTATAATAATATTTACAGAGGTACAGATAAGTTCCCCATTTTTATTAGGACGTACGATGTATTAGCAGCAGAGTCATTATTATGAATATTGTAGAACAACAGTCAACGTTGTTTTATATTTTGACAGCACCCAGACACTGGTATTAGAGATGGGAGTATTGCGTTTGATATTAATTTTCAATATAGTAAATTCAGGCACTTTCTTAATTAAAAATTTGAGTGGTGTTTTGAGTACAACTCAAGTGAATTTTAAAACTTGAAATTAAAGCGCATTTATATTGAGCTTCAAAACAATAGTTCCAATAAAATTGAGCGAAATAAAGATTAAGAATAGTTTAAATAAAAAGGGACGTCTTAAAAATAATTTTAGTCAAAATAATGTTTGTATTAAAATTTATAAGTTAAAAAGTTGTTTATTTTTATTGTATTGGCGCATTATTTATTTCACAAAACATTCGTAAAATTCCTATTTTAGTGGATTGAAAATGTAAGCTGAATTAATTTTCAAATACAAGCCTTGCTATTTTCAAACTTTAAAATAAAACCGAGCACGACTTATAATTTTGTAAAATAAAAAACCGATGCATGTTTTCGGAACATGCATTCCACTTATGAATTGAGAAGTGCAAATCGATCTACATATATGTAAATTCTGTGGAACATGGGTATTATTTATTACAAAAAAACAATAAGGTTTAAATCAATTTTGAGTCACAAAAGGTTCAGAATAAAATTACATTACAAAGAATTATGAAAATGTTTATTTCCAAACAATACCTGATTGAAAATTGCAAAAACTTTCTTTTCCAATAAAGTTCAGACTATATGTAAATTCTGTGGAACATGGGTATTAGTTATTACAAAAAAACCATAAGTTTTAAATTAATTTGCGTCACTAAAGGTTCAGAATAAAATTGCATTACAAAGAATTATGAAAATCGTTATTTATAAAAAATACCTGATTGAAAACTGCAAAACACTTTCTTTTTCAATACAATTGGATGTTTTATAATTTTTTAATTCAATTATTTATTACAATATTTTGCTTTTGTATTTGATATTTCAAATCCTTCTTATTTTTAACATGCATTTAAAAATATTGCACCAGAGGTTCTGTCTAAAATTTCTAATTTAGAATTACCGAAAAACATTTAGAAGAATAGATTTGTGTGCTCTTTAAACAGCAACGTATACTATAAAATATACATTTTTAATACGGTGAATTTAATAAATTTTCGAAAGTATTGTATTGCATTAGAAGCAATTTTGGTTAAAGTTGGATGCTTCTTCATAATTTCAGAAATTACCACTGTCACTGTTCGTGTGCAAATCAATTTTTCACTTTATATTAGTTTTAAAAAATCCGATATTAAAAATGACTTTGGCGTTCCATAGTCGTACAACTTTGCGGTGTGAAAATTGGCAGAATAAGTGGAATTCCTACGGATTTAGTTCAATTTCGTTTAAATCTTGGGCTTTGCAACATTTCTTGGATTTAGCTTCATTCCATTCTGCACACTTTTACGGCGCAAGTTCCAAACAACAATAATATTTAGCAACTTCTTCAGATACGAGGGTGGTCCAGAACGGATTCTGCCCCTGGTTATCTAATTTTTGCGCCTTCTAAACGCAAATTATGTTCGATAGCGATCTGATTAATGGGCGCAATTAAGGAGCACCCTTTCTTGGATTGAAGAATTACCATTGCCAGTGGTGGCGATAATTGCGTTCGTGTTGTTTTATTGGCGAGTGATGGGACATTGAAGGGTTAAGATTGAAAAAGTTGATCCGCGATGCTGGGGTAATTATATTAATTGGAACGAATTAAAGTCGCACGAACGCTGGATTTATGATAATCTCCGACAATTATGCTGTCGAGGGCACTATCTGCACCTGGACAACAAATATTAATTTCTATACACCCCGTACTATGTTTTTTCGTAATTCCTGGCAAAAATATCAAGGCTTGAAAATCCCCTGACATTCAACTTAATCCGGAATCGCCGCGCCACGTTTTCAGCACTTTTACTCCGAAACGTCCTTGAATTACTTTTTATTCAGGTGGCGATATGACATGGATCTGGTGCGGCTATTGAATTGTAAATGAGGCTATATTGTGCACGGCTCCGAATTTCTACAAAAACAGGGATAATTATTTTCCTGCGAGCGTGCGAGATGAACGTGCAATTAAAAAAAAAACTAAAACTCCGGTAGATTTCCGGTGAAACGTTCCCATGGGGATTTCTCATCTCGTGCAAGCGGAGTAAATCACTGTCACGGAGAATTAGCGGCGGCAGATACAAGTGTCAATGGTACGATAAATGAGAGTGAATTTAACAATTCGTTAGCGAAAGCTCGTTTTCCGGTAATACTTCGATGGATGGATGGTAATTCTGCGTTCGTTAATATTTGCGGTTGGAGTTTGAGGCGGGGGTTTATGAGGAAAATAAAAGAAAAAACGTTGGAGTTATAGCGGTCGTAAAGCGGGGCGAAATAGAAAGTTTTGTAATAAATTCAAAGCTGCTAAATATGGACGGAAAGCTTCTTTAAAATTGTACAAATTATAAGAAGCTTGGAGTGCAGACGCTTCGCTGTGAAGTATTTCAGCAGAAACTCGCCGAATGAAGCGAAGCTGCGGGCAAAATAAAAATGTGCCTTGTTGGAATAGCAAAATTGAAAGCAACAACAATAGTTAAAATTTTACAAATTATAGGAAGCGTCAGAATGCGTTCAACTGAAATGTGTGAAATACAATGCTAAAATCTACAAAGCTAAAAGTGAGTGACAAAAGTGCGCAACGAAAATTGTTTAAAACACACAAACGCTGACGAGGTGTATTTGTTTAGTTATAAATATAATGTCCGTTTCTTCTTTTCGCTTGCAAA
This sequence comes from Eledona agricola, assembly GCA_964023215.1. Lineage (NCBI taxonomy): Eukaryota > Metazoa > Arthropoda > Insecta > Coleoptera > Tenebrionidae > Eledona > Eledona agricola. Next base: position 5,408,284 of record OZ026861.1, read on the forward strand.
TTAGTTTCTTTCTTTTCAGGTTTTGTTCTTCTCACTGACGTTGTCCACTATTACAAAGTTACATGTTTTTTAGTATTTTTCTTGTTGTTTTTATCGTTGTATTTGCCTGACATATATTCTTCACCTGTCTGTCTTAGACCTTAAACCGTTTTAGTTGTTGTCGAGTGAATATTCTACCTTCAATTCATTTCTTACTGTTTCAATGCATATTTTGTCTCTTTTTGTTATTCTTTTACCTCTGACATATTTCTACTGCTTGCAACTTACTTTTCTGTTGTTATGTAAGCTTTCGCACCTTATGAACGTATTATTCAGTGAGTTTTCGTTGCTTTTTATATGTATAGTTATCATTATTTATTGTTTAGATATTTCTGCCACTTGCTCTTTTTAAACCCTATTTTTATTTCGCTCTCTTTATTTTGTCAGCTTCTTTTATTATTTTTATTTCGTATATTGTCTTTACTGTCAGTAAAACTCTATCTTTAAAATGTTTTGTACGGTATAACTTGCTAAATCTTCTTTGAATTTTTCCATTTTTTAATAATTTTGCTGTACAGATTTCTGCAATTTTTTTGGCTTCGTTTATATGCTTGTATTGTTGTCTTCTTTATTGTGTTGTTCCTTTTGGATAAGTATTTATATTGACTCTGTCCTGTTTTATTTTTATTTTCTACTAGTACCCTATACCATTGTTCTTCTTTTTGTAGGTCTTCCTCGTAGATTTAATTTTGTTCTTCGTCACTTACATCTCCAGGAAATATTTTTTCCTTCGTCCTTTGCTTTCTTCGTCCATTCCCAGTATGATTCCGTTTTTATGATTTATAAATTTTGTGGCGTTCTTTCTTTCATTTCTGTTTTTAATTTCCTAATTTTTTTCTGTTATTGTAATTTTGTATTTCCTTCTTTATGTTATGGTATCTCTTTCTTTTTTTTATAATTTTTTAGTAATATTTCTTTTGTAATATTTTATAATGTTTTCATGTAATGATCTGTATATGTAGTATATAGTAAAAGTCTTGTGTGTATTACCTACTTATTTTTTAAGTCTGTATTATTATTAGAATTAGTATTATAATTATTGCACCTGAAATTCTGCCTTTAATTTCTAATTTAGAATTATACCAAAAGCATTTAGAATTTCTATGCTCTTTATCTATACACAACAAATATAATAATAAATATATTATTTATTATTATGTAATTTATTATTGCTCTTTCTCCATTGGTTATTATTTCCATTGTGCATTTATGTATATCTTTGTGTTTATAATAATAATATGTGTTTGTTATAATTGTTAGATTGTTAGTTAAGCAAAAATAAATCGGCTTTTCCCCTTTATTTTCCTTACTCAATATGTGGTATTTTACTCCACAAACATAGAAATATAGATTTGATTAAACGAACTGTTGCCTTTGCCCAAAATGGCTCCTTCAGTATTCTACCGTCTTTGGACTTTATGTAATTACATCTATGTTGTTTGCCTTTTCTTAGTGTTCTTAGTACATTATTGATTTGTTTCTAGTTTCCGTGGCTATCCTGTTACATTTTTCCTCTAAACTTTTCCAATAATCGTGTTTTCGCTTTTCACCAGTTCTTGACATATTTCCTCTGCGTTTTATTTTTAGAGTAACTCTCATTATTTCTATTGTTTAGGTAGCTGTGCTCTGCTCTCTGAATTTGTTACAAAAAAATTAAATTTCGAAGTAATAGTAAACGATATTGATGGACGCAATTTTTAAACAAATAAACTTTCTACTACTAGTTATTAAATTTCGGAACGTATGAAATTACAGATTTTTATTAAATCAAAATAACAAACACTGAAATTAGTAGTCGAAGAAATCTAATGGAAACAAGCTGAGGCCATCTATATTTAAAAAAAATATGAAAGCGAATTATCAGAATATGGAATAATAAAGCGAACGTAAAAACCTACACTGTAAATAATAAAACAAAAGCTATCAAATACTTTTTTGTACGCCCTTTATTAGGCCACGGCACTTTCAGAAATTCAAAGCACATCTTTAAAATCTAATAAATTATGAAAAGCTTGAGCAAAAAAACTGTATATTATTAAAAAAAAGTGCAAGTTAAGCTGAGTTAACTAACAAACGCTCGAACATGTAAAAACGCTTAATTTGTACCCTATGACAAGATAAAAATACGTGGAAGCAAATGGAAGAGCAAGAACTAGTAATATTATTTCCTGACTTCACGACAGTAAATATGAAATTCAGTGATGCTGTAAGAACTCGCCGGACAAAGACGCACTCCTCATCCGCGCATTTTTTCAGGATTGCATGCTTCCTGCACTCGCCTGCAATCAATTACGGTCCTGCAGCGTATTATTACAGCGAACAAACCACAGATCATTAAGCCGCAGTACTTAAAAAAATCGCAGAGTCTAGACAATGCATCTCGCGCTTGGCTTTCCATCACCCATTTGCATCCCATGGGTTTACAATTTAAATCCAGCGATTCTTTGAATGGAACTCGTTAGTTCACCACCGAAATCGCCAATTTGCAATAACAATTGCGGACAAGTTGTTGATGTTGTTGGTTCGGTGAGCAGTGCTTGAATTATGCAATTCGTTCCGGGTTATGAAACATGAAGCAACAAACGACAAGCTGTACAAACAAACAAACTGGAACTGTTAAAACGATGTTTAAACTTCCGCCAGCGACAATCCGAAAACTGGGACTGTGCTTTTTAACCACAACAACACATATTCGTTAATTGGTCTTAATTTGGATTACAAATTCATGTAGGGTGTATCTATTTCAAGGAATTAATTATGTGCGTATATTATGTTACAATTTGCCTCGAAAAATCCGACCGAAATGTTTATTTATCTCAATTCTATCAAAAAATAACTCCTTTTGCATTTCTACACCTAAAGCGATTTTCTATAGAAAATAACACTGCAGGCGATATTTTATATTAAAATAAGTTCGAGTTCCACGGGAAACACCACGTGAATTTAAATTTTATAAATAGCGCCTGCAATTATATGTGGTAAAATGCTTGAATTTCAAACTTAAAAAATCATAGAATTACCAAATATCAAATGCATACTCCCATCTCTAACCGTACATGGACGCATGCGCCATGAGTATTTTGAACTACCAAACTTGTGAAATGGAACTAATCTACGGTATTATCGGACTACCGGTCATTATAAGTTTATTTTAATAGGGAAGAGTCTAATTATTTGTACAGAGATACAAGAAAGTTACACATTTTTATTATGACGTCAATATTGTGAATATTGCAGGCAGACAATCAACCTGAATTTTATATTTTGACAGCACTGAGATGGGGGCATGGCGATTGATATTACTAATTCAGCAAATTTCCAAATTTGAAATTCATGTATTTTTCAATATAGAAATTCACTTACTTTCTAAATTAAAAATTTGAGTGGTGTTTGAGAAGGACTCAAGTGAATTTTAAAAGTAGAAATTTAAACGTAATTTTTATTGAGCTCCAAAATAATTTTTAAATAGAGCTTCAAATGGAACACGGTCCAAAAAAGTAGAAGAATAGTTTAAATAAAAATGGAGGCCTTGAAAAATAATTCTAGTCAGAATAATGTCTCTATTAATATTTATAAGTTTAAAAATTATATAATTTTATTGTGTACATTTAAAAGTCAAACAAATTGGCGCGTTATTCATTTCACAAAAATATCGTAAAATTCCTATTTTATTGAATTGAACATCCATTTTGAATTAATTTTCGAAAACAAACTGCTATTTTTTAACCTTTAAAATAAAACGGAGCATGGTTTATAATTTTGTAAAATAAAAGTCGATGAATGTTTTTACAACAAGAATTTAATTTTTTAATTTTTGAAACCTGTAATTCGGACTGTTTGTAAATTCTGTGGAATATGTGTATTATTTATTACAAACAACAAGTTTAAAATAATTTTGTGACACATTAAAAGATCAGAATAAAAGTGCACTACAAAAAATTATCAAAATCTTTATTTCCAAAAAATTTCTGACTGGAAATTGCAAACCAATATCTTTTCCAATAAAAATAGATATTCTATTTTTTCAATTCAATTTTTTGATTTTACCTTCGATATTTCAAATACTTCTTATTTTTAACTTTTCTATTCTAGTTCTGCCTTTAAGGCTGCCATATAGTCGATTTGGACTCAATGTAAAATGAGCAGAATTTCAAACAAGTTTTATTTTGATACCAACAGAATTGAAAAACCGCTCAAAACTACAATGGTAGCAGAAATTCTTTTTCTAGCCCGTTACCGAGGGCGATTTTTGAAAATCTTTCTCAATTCTCTAAAAAACAAAAAAATGCCCAAATTTTATAACAAGTTTTATACCCACACTTAACATTAGAAGCAATATTCAATTTTGGTTAAACTTGGATGTAGTTTTATAATTATTCAGATTGAAAAAGCAGGAATTACTTTTACTGTCCATGTGTACAAATAAAAACCGGGGCTCACTTCAATCATGACCCTTGGCAGGAGCTCTCATTCTAAAATTTGTTCACATGAAATTTGTCGAACAACATGAAATAAATCTTATGTATTGTGTCTGAGACGGTTATTAATAAAAAACTTAGCTTCAACAATCGACGTGGAAATTTTGCTACACTATTTCGAACGTCAAATTTAATCCATGGCCTACGCAGTCTCGTTTTATTTTTATACACACCTTATTTCTAATTTATAGTTATTTGTAAATTCCGATATTAAAAAATACTTTGGCGTTCTATATTCGTTCGTCTTCCTTCGCTTTATTGTCATCTTTCAATTTGCACGAGTTTGCGGTTTACTGCGGGTACTGTTAGATTTAACGCTGCATAATAACTCTGTGGGTATTCTTTATAATATACAAATAACAATAACAACAATCCACTACCTCATAACTGTACAAATCCGCGATGTGGATGAGATAATGGAAAAATTATAATCCGCTATTTCGTGCATGCGAGAGCGTAGCGCTCGAGACGAAATTCATTCAACATTTTTCACGAAAATTAGTTCCCGGATGTTCGTGCGTACAAAAAAAACCTGTAGAGTGTATTCGATTTTATGTCATTTGTTAATAACCGTCGTTATTAAGCAGTTGTTAACAAAGTCGTTTGAGCAAACTGTCAAAAGTCGTGATTTGACAGATGCACGAGTCTACACTGTAAAAATAAAACAAAACCAGATTCCATGGCCTCCTCGGTGACCACTTGTTTCGATTGAAGACCTCCATTAGTTTCAACGAATTTGCAGCAAAGCGAAGAAAAAAAAGTGTCAAAATTGCTTCACGGTCATGCATCTCATACGCTGCAATTACTATAATTTATTTGTCCTCCTGCCTGCCATGTGGGCACCCCCAAGCACCACTCGATACTAATTTCGCGTAATGACGATAATATCTCCACCATCATGTACCAATTTTTGAAAATCTATCAAAGCGAATCGCTCTTGACCTCCCGACATATATTGAACGCTCGAACAAAAACTTGTTTATGCCTCGACTTTCACTGACTGAAATCTCGCGGGTCAGAGGGCGCTGACGTAATCTTACACTCGCGAGGACCCGGAAATGAGGCAATGTCTTCGATTGCAATAGCAATCTTGTGGAAGGATTATTGAAGAAAACGCAACAGTTTTCATTTATTTTTTAACTCAAATGCAGTCCTGCTCCAAGTTGACAATGTGATAAATCGAAGGATTGCTGTGGTAGTTCCTCCACTCCAACCACTCATTGACGCAAAAACACGTAATGGGATTACCGTCAATGTCCAACTCTTCAATTGTGAAGAGCTCGGTAGACAAACACCTCAACTTATTATCTTCCAACATCAACACTTCAACTCGTGTGGTCTTCAGCAACTCTCCACTGACCTCGGTCAAACTATTGTTATTCAAATTCAAAATCCTCACGCGACTGAGACTGCCAAAAGCGGAGGAGCTCAACCGATCGATCATGTTACCATCAAGATGAAGACTTTCCAAGCTTTGGAAGCCAGTGAACACGTTATCGTTGATCTTCCTCAGCTGATTGTAGCTGAAAACGAGGCTGCCATCGCCAGTTTTCACCATTAAACGAAACGCATTACTTGGCAAGTCTTCAATGAAGTTGTGGCTCATGTCCAAGTGCACTATCGAGCTTTCTGAGAGCCAGTCTTTGCTCCATCTGGAGATGTGGTTGTGGCTCAGCGACAAGAGCTTCAAACGAAGATGGCTCAGAGCTTTGTAGTCGATTCGTGCAATTTTGTTGTGGCTCAAATTCAAGTGTTCAAATGTAAGGTGGTTGAAGACTCCGCTTCGTATGTCTTCTATCAGATTGAAGGACAAATCCAACACTCGAAGACGCGGAAGATTTTTGAAAGCACCGCTCAGAATTTGTCTCAAACCGCTGTTGGTGATGGTCAGGTTTTGTACTGTTAAATTGGACACGGAGTCGGGTTCCAGCTTCGGAACGAACTGGTTGTTGATGATTACAACGTCAGACGGTTTGTTCTTGAGATAAGGAGATAAAGTGTCGTCAAATTCTATAAAAATTACGTCTTCCACTTGAGTTTTGTCCAAACCTTTCACTAGCACTGTCACATTATCAAAAACGCCACTCTTGTCAGCGACTGCAGCTGAAGACACCAAGAAAAATGTTAAATTAAGCAGTTGCATGTCGCTGAATGTTCAACACTGACAAAAGTGCTTTCTGATAAGAACTCGTGAAGCAATCAGGTCACAAGTCATCGCCGATAAATAGTTTGATAGCGTGAGGATTTTCTGCATTGAGGAATTGAAATTCAACACCTGGTCACGATGAAATTTAACGATTCATAAAACCCGTCCTTTAGAATGTGAACAATTCGAGCTGAAGTGATTTTAAAATGTCATAGACGGTGCATATAATGGAGAGTTAAGAGACAATGCGATTCGCTTCGACAACGACAATAACGTGCTAGAAATATTCTTGTGCAGCCGTAGAAATGGCCGTGTAAATGTCAACGAAGACTTAATGATGCTCTGGACGGGCGAGTAATCCAATTACGCACTAATGTGCAAATGTGAGGAAGAGTGCAGATGCTTCATTTAAACTTATTAAAATTACAAAATTACTCGTTGAATTGCTGATTTGGTAGTTTTTGTGGAAGTGAAATAAGAAGAAGAAATAACAACAGCAAATAACGATCTTTGGAATGAAATCCAGTTATGAGGGTTCTCACGTTTTAACGTAACGTACGTTATGTTTAATTTCTAGTGCAAAACCGAATGAAACAGGATACTATTTGCAAAATAAAAAATTAATTAATAATTTATAGTCAGTGTCTTCTACATGAATGAAAATATACTCCAGTAAACATTTTAATAAAAACATTATATTTGTATTTCAATCTCAAATAAAAAAGAACTTGAGTTGCTGATTTGATACCTTTGCTTGCTCAACAAAAATAAAGAAAATAAGGAAGAAGAAATGACAAAAGCAACTTTTAGAATTATTGTTTTTATGACTATGATTTTCTGATTTGTCGAGTTTTAACAACTTAAAAATTTTGTAGTTTTAAAATTGAACAAAACAAAAATTGCAAGTGAATTTTTAATTTAGCATTTACTGTAGAAGCAAAATAAGAAAATGAAAAAGTAATAAAAATAGCAAAAATTGAATGAGATGTGTCGATATATGATTTGTTTAATTTGAACAACATAGAAGTTTTACATAAATTAGCAGAAACAAGAACTGCAATTGAATTGTTAATGTGGCACTTGTTATAGAAGTATATATAAAAGAAAAAGGACGAAGAAACGACAACAGCAACATCTAGAACAAAACATATATTTTTGTAAAACTTTACATTTTTAGTTCAAAATAAAAAAGGCTGTCACTGAATTGCTGATTTGATAATTATTTGTTATTATTTATATTTATTAGGTATATTATTTATTTATTTAGAATAGTTCTAGAATTAGTATGATTTAATTTCAAGAACATAAAAATGTTGCATATGTATGGAAATTGAAAGAAACAAGAACTTTAATTGAATTGTTAATTTAGCTCTTGTTGTAGAAGTGTAATTAGAAAAAGAAGAAGAAACGACAACGGCAACATGTAGAAGAACAATTTTTGTAAAAACTTTACATTAATTTCTAGCTCTAACTCAAAGAAAGAAGAGCAATCATTGAATTGTTGATTTGATATTTTTGCTTGCTGAAGCAAAAAAGAAGAAATCTCAACAGTTTTCTAAAATTATTATTATGACTGAATTTTGAGTCAACTTAATTTCACGAACATAAAAATATTGCATTTCTATGAAAATGGAAAGAAACAATAACTACAATTAAATAGTTAATTTACAGTTGTTGTAGAACGTACAAGCAGAAGAGGAAGAAGAAATGACAACAGCAACATGAAGAAGAACAACATATTTTTTAATTAAACTTTACATTAATTTCTAGTTCTAACTAAAATAAAGAAGAGAATAATTGAATTGTTGATTTGATATGGTTGCTTGTTGAAGCAAAAAAGAAGAAGAGGAAGAATAAATAATAACAACATATTCTGGAATTGGTATGAGAGTGTGAATTTCTAATTAGTTAAAGCCTCAACAACTTAAAAATTTTGCAATTCTAGTGAAAATTGAAAGAAACAGAACTACAATTGAATCGTTAATTTAGCATTTTTATACAAATCTAATAAGAAGAGGAAGAAGAAACGACAACAACATTTAGAAAATGAACATATATTTTGGTAAACACTTTACATTCTATTTCAAACTCAAAGAATTAAGAGCTATCATTAAATTGCTTAATGAAATCAAAAAAAGAAGAAGAGGAAGAAGGAATACATTGCATTTTCCAGAATTAGCATCATCCATTTAAAGTTCAACAATTTAAAACTTTCCATTACTAGCGAAAATTGGAACTACAATTTTTGGAATTGTCAATTTAGTACATTTTTGTAGAAATATACCAAGTATAGGAAGAAGATAGCAACAGCATCTTCTTAAATTAGTATGACTGTAAGTTTCTGATTTATTTAAATTTCAAAAATATAAAAATTTTGCATTTTTGGTGAAAATTGAAAAAACAACTACAATGAATTGTTAATTTAACATTTTTTGCCAAAACAAAATAAGAAGAAGGAGAAGAAGCCACAATAGTGTCTTTTAGAATAAGCACAGCTGTGTGGATTTAGAATTTGTTCAACTTTTAACACCTTAATAATTTTGCATTTCTGGCGAAAATTAAAGGAAACAAGAACTGCAATTGAATTGATAATTTAGAACTAGTTGTAGAAGCAAAATGAGAAAAGAAAGAAGAAACGACAACAACATCTAAAAGAACATTTATTTTGTAAAAACTTTACATTTCTAGTTCAAAACCAAAGAAAAAAGAGCTATCATTGTAATGTTGATTTGATACTTTTGCTTGTTGCAACTAAAAAAGAAGAAGAGGAAAAAGAAACAACAATGCCACTTCTAGAATTAGTATAATTCGTTCTATGTTCAACAAATTAAAAAAATCCATTACTAGTGAAAATTGAAAAAAACACGAACTACAATAATTAATGAATTGATAATTTATTACTTTTTTGTAGAAGTATAATAATAATAAGAAGAAGAAAAAACAACAGCATTTCCCTGAATTAGTGTGACTGAATTTCTGATTCATTTAAGTATCAAGAAAAAAAAGTATTTCCGGTGAAAATTAAAAGAAATCATAACTACAATTGAATTGTTAATTAAAAATTTTTTGCCAAAACAAAATAGGAAGAGGTTGAAAAAACGACATCATCAACATGCAAAAAAACATATATTTTTGTAAAAACTTTACATTAATTTATAATAGTAATTCAAAAAAAGGAGAGTTAACGTTGAATAGTAAATTTGATATTTTTGTAAGAAAAAAGAGCTATCATTGTAATGCTGATTTGATACTTTTGCTTGTTGCAACTAAAAAAGAACAAGAGGAAGAAGGAATAACAATGCCACTTCTAGAATTAGTATAATTCGTTCTAGGTTCAAGAAATTAAAAAAAATCCATTACTAGTGAAAATTGAAAGAAACCCGAACTACAATAATTAATGAATTGATAATTTATTACTTTTTTGTAGAAGTATAATAAGAAGAAGAATAAAAACGGCATCTTCCTGAATTAGTGTTACTGTGAATTTCTGATTCATTTAAGTTTCAAGAAAAACAAAGTATTTCCGGGGAAAATTGAAAGAAACCATAACTACAATTGAATTGTTAATTTAATTATTGTTGCCAAAATAAAATAGGAAGAGGGAGAAGAAACGACATCATGAGCATGCAGAAGAACATATATTTTTGTAAAAACTTTACATTAATTTATAATTGTAACTCAAAAAAGGAGAGTTAACATTGAATTGTAAATTTAATATTTTTGTTTGTTAAAGCAAAAAAAAAGACGAGGAAAGTAGCAGCATCTTCTAGAAATGATGAAATCGTGGATTTCTGCTGAAGAAAGAAAAAAACAAGAACTGCAATTGAATTGTTAATTTAGCATTTGTGAAGCAAAATACGAAGAAAAAACAACCCTTCCAGAATGAGTACAGATGTGCCCATGTCTTATAAAATTTGCATTTCTAGTTCAAATATACGATCAAAAAATCGTTTAATCGTTTCATTAACTAATCGTTCCACTTTCTAATCAGTAGCGGAATTCTTGGCGCAAATGGACCGAAATCGTCACTCCTGACACAGATAACGCACAATTCTTGTCCGCAAGGCCACAGCTAGTCACAATATTGCTAAATTATCCAAGACCCCAATAAACAGATAACAGAAAAGGTCACCGTTGGGTTTAAACAAACTTCTGTGACAAGTATTATCATTTCAGTTTCACTTTCCGCCATGCCCAAAGTCGGCCTCCTCTTCTTCTGCACGTTTCTTCTGGTGCCCAGTGGACGTGGTGTAACGTTTCAAAACGTGACAGTAAGCCTAACAACCCAACTTCCAAAACTTTTCTTCTTCGGAACTCCGCCGGTGGAAAACATCTTCATCCAGTCTTCGAATTCCCTCAGCGAACACGTCAATCTCCAGCCTCTGGAGGTGGTAATAATTCAAAACGCTCGCATCCCCCAGCTTGAAACCTACTCCGTTTCAAATCTTCCTAACATCGTGCACGTTTCAATAATTCAAAGCGGAGTCAAAGAAGTGAGACCTGGGGCGTTTGAGAACATCCCAAAAGTGGACAGCATCAATTTGGAGTCCAACCAAATCGAAACCATACGAGATGGCGTCTTCACGAACCTCCGCATCAAATCTTTGTACCTGGGCAACAACAAAATCTCCACAATTGCCAACTCGGCCTTCAACAACATGACTCTAACAACAATCTCGCTGAAGAACAACAAAATCGCACGCTGGAACCTCAACTGGTTCAATGGGAGTCCAGTGGGGTCTGTTTACTTTTCCGGAAATTTGCTGGAAGAGCTTCCAGCAGACGCCTTCGCTTATGGATTGCAGTTTAAGAAGATTAACATTCCGCTAACTGCATGGCATGTGGTATTGGCGCAAAATCGGCTTCGAAGAGTGGACAAGCACGCTTTTAGACACGTCAACGGCTTTATTTATCTGAGTCTTGCCGATAATCAGCTGGAGGAACTCCCTCGAGAGGTGTTTGACTCGGTGAAGAACATAAACACGTTGGATTTGAGCGACAACCGTCTTTCGAAAGTTGATGGATTGTTCGATGATATCAACATTCACCAGTTGGTGTTGATTAATAACAGTCTTAGCTGCTTTCCGTTGGACGTCTTCGACAAGTCGCATATTGATCTGGTCTTCGTCGATGGTAATCCCTTCAGGTGTCAGTGCGTGGAGAAGTGGAAGAACATACAAATGGCAAACAACGCAAACGTGCTTTATAACATGAACACTTTGGAAGCAAACTGTGTCAAATAAAACTCCTAAAACTAATCCTGTTTTTTTCATCGAAAATACAGTTCTCTGTTTCAATCAGATGTTGTAGATGTCCCCATCGGCGAGTGCTAAGAATAACTCGAATCGGTGTTGAACGTCCGAACAGTGAGTCCGCTTAAAATGGCACCAAAACACGTTTTGCTTCTATTTTTAACAATGTCTTCGTGCAAACTTGTCCATGGTGCGACTTTTGAAAACATCACGATTGTATTGAAATGGCACGCGGGTCAGCATGACCAAAGCAACGTTATTGTGAAGTCGAGCAACTCCATTCGCGAGTATGTGGGACAATTTGGCGAAGTTTTAATACAAGACCAGAAGATTTCTTCTCTTCCGCCAGATTCCATAAGCAACCTCCAAAAACTGACTCATTTGCAGCTAATCAATTGCAGGATTGAAGATATAGCAGTTGGGGCGTTCAAAACCTTACCACTCCTCACTGACCTTAACCTAAGCGGCAATTTGTTGAAGGTGATCAGAAATGGAGTGTTCACAAACTTAAAATTCCACACGCTGTATCTTGAAAACAACAGAATCGTCGAAATAGAAGACCAGGCGTTCAACCATCTTCAAATGGAGTATTTGTTCATTGACGACAACCAAATTTCTGTTTGGAAGAGCGAGTGGTTTGACGGTACTCCTCTTCAGTCCGTGTCCATGAGGAACAATCGTTTGAAATCTCTTCCCAAGTTGGCCTTCGAGTATTTGTGGCATTTTAACCCTTCACGAGACACGACAATGCAGAATATTGTCTTTGCAGGCAACGATTTGACCACTATCGATCCGGACGCCTTCGAAGGCATACAAATGATATTCTCGCTGAATCTCCACAACAACTCTTTGAGGCACCTGGAGCCGGGTTTGTTTGACCACGTGGAGCGTCTCGACAGAGTCGACGTTAGCAGTAATCTTCTGACGGAAGTGTATTTTGAAACGTTCAGAAAAACGCGAGTTTCCCAACTGGTGCTGTTTGATAACCTCATTTCTTGTGTACCGACAGACGTGTTTAATGCCACTCGTTTGGAGTTGTTAAATATTGGTAATAATCCCATAGACTGCAAGTGTGTGGAAATTTGGGACGAGTGGAGGGCTCATAATGATAAACCCACCATTGTCTTCACAAATGAGTGCCTGAAGAGTCGTGGAGTCGTTCGAAAGTTACACTGTGCTCTAGTCTTAGTGCTGTTAAATATTGTGCGAATAAATATGTAAAATCAGTATTGTTGCTTTTTTTTTCAAACCAATGAGAGTTGTGAGCAAGGTTGCTAGAGTTACATAGGTTGGCTATTAACTGAAGCCTACGTCATCGGCAGACATATTGACACGTCATCGTGATGAGAAGTTGCTCACGCAGTACACTAGATTCAGCAAAAAAGCTATATATTTAGTGCATTTTCTTCATTTGTATGTATTTGTATATGTTACATTTAAAACGTTTAGTTGGCTAGTTTATATGCTATCCAATTAGTTTGTAAACTAGCCAAGAACGTTGATTAAAGTACAAATCAACAGCAAGTAAATAAAATAACCAGTGAGTTTTTGCTAATTCATTAACTATCTGACATTTTTTGGATAAAGTGTAAACTTAATCACTAAGCCTAAACTTCTTGGTTAATATGTAAACAAATTTTCCAATTTCCTTTCAGATGTACAAAATTGAATTATCAATTACTTACTTTAAATTAATTTAAATCAAATGTGAATATGTTACATTACTGAATTCAGAATAAAATGTTTACATACTTCTGCATCTTTGTCAAATTTAAAAAGTTTTGTTAAACTGTCTGCAAACAATAAACTGTTAGTTAAATAATAAGGTGTTTTAGCGACGCCGGAGTTAAAAAAATAAGTCAAAATTTTAAAATTTTATTTACACTAAAAACACGTAAACATTTATTAAACAAAAATATTGACAAATATAACTCATATGAGTATGCTCAGTGCAACACAAAACAACAAAAATATGAACTAAACAACTAAACTACTAAATTATTAGGTTAGATTAGTTTACAAAATAACCAAAATGCTAACTATTTTTTTTACTTGCTTTTGGATTATATTATACCTTAATCGACGTTCTTGGCTAGTTTATAAACGATATACTAACCAAGTAAACATTTTAAGCGTAACATATTATAATATAAATTTATTGCTTCAACTTCTTCTGAAGTTTTAAATGTCAGAACACCTAGTATATTGCTATTTAATTGTAATTTAACAAAAAAGCATTTATAGAATTATCCTCAACTTAGTACATAGAAGGAGGTAATAATTATTATTATGCATATGTTGCAATTAGGCCGATTAATTGAACCTTCCTATTCAAAAGAATGCATTTCAATTGAAAAAATATTTCATAAAGATGCTTTCAACGAATTGAAATATTTAAATACGATGTAAAAGTAGCTCATTACACAGCTTACTAAATATTCAACTGTACAAAAGTATTTTGTTTAATTTGTTAGACTTTTTAGACTACCGGGAAGTAAAAAATTAATCCAGAGTTTATCCAATTATTAATTATCGTCATTCTAAGATAATTTGGGATAATTATTGAAATTTTCAGGAGAAAGGTGGTTTAGGGACTTTATGCAAAAGTTGGCAGTATCATGTCGCTACATCCAACAATGTATATTTGTATTGTATATTAAATATTTCTAAGAAAACTAGAAATAATGATGACTAATCATTTGTTATGTTTAATTTTCCGTTTTACTGCTTGGAATGCGCTTGCTGAGTGGGAGATATTAGTTAAATAGAATGTCAATAGATGGCGCATGACAAAATTCGGTTTTTAATAATTTAAAAAATAAACTTTAACATTTTGAATAGTTTGTTTATTTTTCGCCGATAGCGGTGAAGATAATCTTCAAAATGATGGTTCAATCATTTATTTTGATGAACTATTTAATGAAATATGTACCAACAAAAACACATTTGAAAAATAAGATGTGGAGATAATATCCTGCTACGTATGTACCCAACTGAATGGACTAAACTTAAACAATTTGCATTTTAGATACTAAAGCCAATTTAATTCGCAAAATAACATCTACAGAAACGTCGGTGGAAAACTTATTTAATGTAGATTTATTTCAAAAGTGTAAAAATATATAGACTATTCCATTAAAATTCCATTCAAAAAAATTACAAGGCAATTTTCTGCGTAAAAAACAAAATAAAGATATTCATAATTAAAAAAGTTACGGGTTTCTTCAGATAATGTTAAAAAAATTATAAATGCCCTTTAACTCTTAAACCAATCAAGACGACGACCAACGACGATATACAATATTTTTTTATGTTAGATATTAAAAACTATTTTAGTTCCTAAACTATCATCTACAAAAACGTCGGTGAAAAGCTAATTTTATGTAGATTTGAAAAGTGTAAAAATATATAAACTATTCCATTAAAAAAGAACACAAATTCGTGTCACGAGTCAAGGATGGTACATTCAAAAAAATTACAAGGCCATATTCTGTATAAAACAAACTCTAAACAAATATTCAAACAGATTAAAGATATTCATAACTAAAAAAATTACGGGTTTCTTCAGAGAATGTTAAAAAATTATAAATGCCCTCTACCTCTTAAACCAATCAAGAATTTCTCAAATTTTCTCAAAAATCAACCCTTAGACATCTTAGGTTATTATTTCTTCGGGGAATAAGAAAAAAAAAACAAAAAAAAACAATAAAATCGTTATTATTAATTGGAGTAATTTGAGACATTTGTAGAAATGGATATTTTTTTTATTAGATGTGTTAGTATATCGTTCGAAGAGCAATGAACTTCCTAATAGAACAGTCTAGCGTAACCTTCATGTCCTTCCGAAAGTACTGTTCTGCCACCTATTGAACATTCAATGGATCAGTGATTTACCTCATCCTTTGAAGATATTACGTAGAATTAATTGTTACAAAATGATTGAAAGAGTGCAATAGAACTCCTCAGAAGGTGCTTTTTTGTCTGTACATACTTTACGCCATATCTCCCTTAATACTCCATCAAAACCAATAATTGAACCATCATTTTAAAGATTACGTTCAACACTAACGACGAAAAATAAACAAACAATTCAAAATTAATTTTTATTAAAAAAAAACTTAAAAACCATATTTTGGACATTGCGCCATCTATTAACAATACGTTTAATTAAAAACGTATGTTGGTTGTAGCGTCATCTTTTGCCAATCTGGTTAACTAACTTTTTCCACTCCTCAAGTGCATTCAAAGCGTTAAAACGGTAAAACAAATATGATCGCGATTCGAATTATCCGCACAGGGGCCAACTAGTAATTTTTTTTAATATTACCTATGTAAAAATGTCTCAATTACATAATGATAATTCTTGTCTTTGTATGCGCTGGGGCTAATTTGCTAATTGGCACATTTTTCGCATTGTGTTAATTTGCCCGTTATCTCGTTCAGCGATTTCAGTTCCGAGTAAATAAATGCGGAGCAGTTGCCACGTTGAAAAAAATAACACGCGTTACACACACCACCGGCAAAAAGAAAGTGTGCAAAATGGAGCCGGCTTGCAAATAAAACCAAAAATAATTAGAACCGCTTGAAATGAAACGCCCGATTTGGCACAGAAGTTTCGTTCCTTGCGATATTTATTTATTAGAAAACACCGCTCACTAATTGCTGTTTTTCACATAAAGAAGGCGCAATAACAGTAATCCGCGCCGGATCGCCCAAAGCTCAGCTTTCGTTAATTACCGCTCGCATTCCAGTTTCTAGCATGCAAATAGTAATAATAATAATTACGCCGCATTAATTGCGAAAATGAAGCGATAAATCGGCGGTCGCTCGCTGGAAAGTCGCTTTTTCCCGCCTTTCCGCCACTTTTCGATTCCTCCGGATCGGAATGTCACGCCGAATTTCTCTTCGGGCCCCGCTAGGATGCGGTTTCATGGAGGGTTCATCTGCAGCGTACTATTTTACTTTCTAATTAAAATGCGACGCCGTTTCCCGTTAAATTAATTCGAAAACTAATTAAATAATTAATTGTGACGGCGGCCCGGTTTTGTGACGGCGCCGTTTAACCGTTCATTTTTAAAGACGCATAAAATACATTTCAAACGTGTTGCAAGTCTTATACAATCTCGGCGACTTTTTACCGCCACTTTCACTCGAAACTGCCGTCGTAAAGTCGAAATTTTTGATTATTTTTTAATATTTCCCAAATTACTTTCTCTGGCTTAAATTGATGCACATCCTAAATATGTGGGTCGTTAAGAGGAAATGCAGTGTGCATTCGGTGTTAAATGCTGCCAGACACGGATGGTAATTTGTAATTACTTTCTTTATTCGTTTGTAATTGCAGGGAAATGTGTAAAGTGTAGCAAATTGGGCTAGGGATTTTTTTATTGCGCGTAATATTGCCAACCTAACATTTTCAGCTTTTCGACTTGCAACTGAAATAGTTTCATGCTAGCAACAAAACTTGGAACAGTAAACAAAAAAAGTTGGCAACAAATATTAAACAAGAAATAATAAATAATTTTATGCACTCACAACTCAAGATCCCTAAATGATATAAGTTGCTTATCAACTTTTGACCAATAAGAGAAAAGCGCACGAATACGTCACTCTCACGAGAAATTCAAAATAATCTAATTCATTAGATTTTTCAAATTTCCTAAAGAGATAGCCAAATAGCAGCTAATATGTCTAGGGCTAGACTGCATTCTAATATCTCATTTGGTTTAAGAGGTCTATAATTTTTTTATAATTTTCTAGGTACTTTTTTGTCTGGACATACTTTACGCCATATCCCACTTAATACTTCATCAAAATCAATGATTCAGTCATCATCTTGAAGAGGAGCTGCACAACTAATGACGAAAAATAAACAAACAATTCAAAATTAATATTTATTTTTTTAAAATCTTAAAAACCATGTTTTGGTCATAGCGCCATCTATTGACAATCTGTTTAATTATATACGTATCCTGTAAGTTTGAGCGTAATCGCTTCAGTAGTTTCCTAGTCTATACGGCACAAACATACATTTTTATAGATATAGATCAGCAATTGTCCTCATCTTCTATAGACACGAAGTACAAGTCGCTCAAGAGTAGAAATGTTAGAGTCATGTATTTTCTGTGATAAGCAGAAAATGGTCAATGTTTCAATTGGGTTAAGCTGTAGTCACATATAGAATAAAGAACAAAATGTAATAATATAACAGCTTCTAGGACATCCAAAAAAAATTGTATTTTTCAGCTTTGAAGGCTAGAAAGTGATCTATAATTACCAACCGGCTGCAGAACCTTGAACCAAATGAAAAATTGTTGTATTTACCAAAATCCCATTGTTCGGCTGACAAGGCTAGCCTTTCCAAAAGCCGGATTTGTCGCGTAATTAAATCCGCAAGAACCGATTGAAATGCAAACGTCGCAGTTACAATTCCAAATCCGGATTTGCATATGTGTATAACTCGACCGATTATCCAAAGGAAAGTGCTTCCGAATCGTCATGTAAACAACTCCCACCTGAAAGTGAAAAGCGTTTTATCGACGAAACATGTTCGGACTTTTTTGGCCGCAATGGCTCCACTGAATCTCAATAATTTCAACTACAAAACTGGCTAGTGAAATTGTCAATTCCAAATCGATTAAAAAGCCTGCACCATCGTCCGATTTGAACTCGCTACACTCTTCTCTAATTGATTACAGAATATTGCACCTGAACGCGTTCTTTGAATTTTTGTAAAAGTAATTAATCAAAAGTGGCCTCGGCACTCATTAAAAAAAACAAAACACACACACACACAAAGACGATACATCTTTTGAAAGCCCCAGATAACACCCCCAAAAATTGTTCCAGTTTCTTGCTCCTGGCCAGATTTCAGGCTCAGCTTGTCGCAGAATTCATTTTCAAAGTGTTAACTCTTGTTAAATAATTAAAGAACGAACGAATCTGTTAGGTTTAGTGCGGCTGGAGGCCACAACTGCCGTAATTACATTATAAATACATTAGAGCCGAGCTACAATAGGGGCTGGGGTTAGTTTATCAAGTTGGAGCATGTTTGTGTGGACGAAGAGAATAATGCACAATTTCCGATGTTTGGGGGCCAAAGTATCGATTTGAAAATTTGGCCGAATATTGTTCGGAACTGTCTCTAATTAAAAGATTTACATCCCTCCATTGAGAGTAAACGAATTTTGTGATTTTCAAGCGCGAGTTCATTTCCATAACCGTTTCACTTGACCTCGTTGACTCCGTAACTGTTATTTTCATGATATTTTTGATTTATCCCCGTTTTGTGATTATCTCATTTAATGGCTTTTAGCCGATGCTTCGCAGTTGTGCAAGAACTATAAAATAAGACAAAATGAATTATTCACAATATCAGATTGCTATTTATTCCCAATCTACGGTGTCAAAGAATTTTCATAAAAAAACTGAAACATTGCTGGATGAAGCCTTTGGGACCAAATCCAATCTTAAAGAACAAATTAGTCTCTTTCATCGTTTGCTGTGTTGTTTTATAAAACACTAAATTCACTACGAAAAGGAAAAAAAATGTAAGGGGTAGAAGCAAAAGAGTTCAGGTGACAAAAAAAGAAAAAAAGCTAATAGTGCTTGTGTTTGTCCAAAAATTATTGTTGATACACAATTAATTACAAAGACAATAGACATCTAAGAGGGAATATGTTCAAAAAATTATTATTATTTGCACAATAAAAGTACGAAACGAATTAAGTGATTTTCGCACTTGGTTGGAAAATATGATTGAAACTTTTGTACCTCCAATTTACTATGAATATTACAAGTCTTTGCCACACGAAAATAAAACTACTAATAAAAAATCTCAAAAAAATTGAAAGAATTAAGATGGTTGATTATGACAAATAAGTACATTACGTTTTTTCATATTTTTTTGTGCTTTTTTAATTCGTTTCTATTTTGTTCCGCTTTAATAACATTTTACTAGTTGGCCCCCTTGCGAATAACTCCAATAAATACCAATTTAACTCCCCGAATGCGCATCCTCTTCGGGAGGGGCAAAAAATCACTAGATGGCGCTATGACCAAAATACGATTTTTAATAATTTTAAAAGAAACATTTACATTTTTAATTGTTTGCTTATTTTTCGCAGATAGCGGTTAGGGTAATCTTCAAAATGATGGCTCAACCATTCTTTTCGATGAAGTAATAAGAAATATATGGTGGACTGACAAAAAACACTTTTGAGAATTAATATACATGTAGAAATTTTACTATCCTAAAATTATGCACGTGATTTTCTTCTAATATTTTAGGCAAAAGGGTTTAAGAGCATTTTATATAGAAAATGTTTAACTTAATAAAATTATTATACGAATTATCATATATAAAAAAGAGAGTGTGTAGGCTTTCACGGTCGGTGTTGTCAACAACGGTGGTATTAATCGGGTTTGTTGACCGTGTTCCATGCGAAGTTCCATGAGGGGGGGTGTAGTGAGCGCCCCGAGAGGCTAACTCAGCAAGTGATCCCCATGAATCTCTGCCTCTCGGGGCGCTCACTACACCCCCCCTCATGGAACTTCGCATGGAACACGGTCAACAAACCCGATTAATACCACCGTTGTTGATAAAAAAGAGAGTTTGTTTACAATTTTGCTACAGTTAATGTTAAAATAAAAAACTAAGATATGAGTACAGACGACATTTAAATCCTGGACGGGGAGAAATAGTATGTCAAAAGACAAGGAAAATAAAAAATAATAAGTAAATGAAACTGTAGAACAAGATAATCACCAATTCGGAGAACAAAACAATGACGGATCAATAAATAAAAGATAATTGATAGATGTCATTAGCCAGCTCAAAAAAGTACCAGAATGTAATAAACTGACTCTAGAATTGTTTAAAATGTATGGGAGAAAATGGAACACAAATTTTCTTCTAGTGATATACAATAGCACATAGTACTAGGAACATATACCTACAGATTGGTAGCACTAATAACAACAAAATACATAAAAGACAAGTGTAACAACTACTAAGAAATAAAATTGCTTAGTTCGGCTATGAAAACGTACGAAAAATTTATTTACAAAAAAGTGAAGCTAATCTATAATTAAATGAGAACTTATTAGAAGAATCTCAAAGTGACTTTCAAAAAGACATACAGGACCATATTTTCACAGTTGAGCAAATAACAAATAACAAGGAAGAGAAGTATACTTGGGTTTCATTGATCTAGAGAAAGCCTTCGATAAGGTATAACGAGAAAAACTAGAAAAATCGAAATAAAAAGGAATTAATCAAAAACAAATACAGGAACAATGCAAAATGTGTAATTACACGAACAAAATTTTAGAAGCGTTTACAACAAATGAGAGACAGAGAAAGGGATTAAATCCAACTCTATTCATTCTTATCATGGACTAAATAATAAAGAAATGGGAACTGAGAGTGAAGATATTAAATGTGGGATTCAGATGCCGAAGAATAGACATCTCAGAAGGAGCTTCTGCTCATGAGATAATAATGGCAGAAAGAAAGCATCTACAAAACTTAAGAGATTTGGAATACAGTTCTGCAAAAATATTAATTAAGTTTAAACAAAGATAAAACAAAATTAATGGTCATAGATAAAGAACGAAAATCAATAATCGCAAACATTAATAATGTAAATATTGAACAAGTAAAATATTTCAAATATGCAGGAGAAAAATATGGAAAACAAGAATTAGAAATCAAAAGTAGGATAGAAAAAACACTACAAGTTTAATATCTTATTAATAAAATATTAATAAAAGGTAAGATACAAGCTACAGAGATAAGTTAACGGAGTAAGAAGAAACAATAAAATAAGAAACCAAAAAATAAGAGAAGATTTAGTTGTCTTATGGGAACCAAAAGCACAGAAAAAGAAACAAAAGCGAAGATCCAGACAAACATGGGGTAAATATGAAACAATAAGAGAAAATAATGCACTAAAGCAAAAATCCTCGCACAAAGCAAGAATAAATGGGGAAAATTTGTGCATGAGACATGAACTCACGACAATAGAGCGCATTTAAATGTAAATGAAGCATAATACTACACTATGATGAATTCTAATTAGATTTTCGATGGTAAATGTATAAATGGATTTCGGATGTTAAATAATACAGCCAAGCAGGCTACATCTTCGAATTAATTATGTTCGATTAACTCGTCTTCGTAAGCCGTCTTTTATGCAAATTTACAATTTCGTAATCGTCGCAATTATAATTCAAGCATTGTCAAGCTAATTTGAAGCCGGAAATGTCAAGTCTTCAGAACGTACTAATTTAACTAAATTTGAAAATTTTCTTTCAAGTCTCTTTTACTTTGTCGAATTGTGCACTTTGCATCGGTCCAATTAAAGAAATGTCCAGAAGAGGTTTCAGTCGCTACGAAGTGACTCTCGTCAGACTTTAACCGACTTCAGTTAACACAATTTTTAATGTAATAAATAAATTTCATTTGATATTATTATGTTTTCCTAAGCTATAGTCATGTTAAATATGTTTTGCATACAGTTCCACGGTTACAAGAATACAACAAGCAAATTAACACCACTGTATATGGCACCTGTACGCAAACCCGCTTAATTAAAAAAATCCGTTGTACTCACCTTCCTTTAAACATGTCGCTTATTTTCCTAACAATGCGTTTTCAAATATTCCTCCGACGCCTCAAGTCGTCTTCATGTTAATTACCCCCATGAAGTGTCAACGCGATTTAAACGCACAATATACAGAGTGATTCACTGAAAATGTGTGTTTGACAGACACTTCACACACACGCACGCACGCACTACAAGAACACGACGTTACCTCACCTGGAGCCGGACGAAGAATAACTTGACTGAACTCCACAGGTATCACGGACTCCCTCCACCACTTCTCTCTTTGTCGTTGCTTTCGCTTCAATCGGTGGGTCTTTGTCTGACCGGCGGCGGCCACAGACTATACTAACGGTAAAGGTAATGTTTGTTTATGTGCAATGACCAGTTTTTGCAATTAATGGGAAACCGTTGGTGGAAGATGGGACAACGGTTTGGGTTTTAGTGGGTGAGGATTTGGAACATTTCAAATAAATTTAAAATACTGGTAGAATAAAGACAACATAACAATAAAATGAAAAATTGATAATTTAAGAATGCAAAAATATGCTTGTTTTACCGTTTTACCGCTTGGGGAGTGGGAGATGTTAGACAGATTGTCAATAGATGACGCTATGACCAAAATACAGTTTTTAATTAAACAGATTGTCAATAGATGGCGCTATGACCAAAATACGGTTTTTCATAATTTTAAAAGAAACATTAACATTTCTGTTTAACAAATACAAGAAAATCCAACATCCGACGCAATAAAAAGTGGAACCATTTTGAACGGTGCTCTGAAGATATCCACTGCAGATGGAATCTAAATAACCAAATTTAAAAAATATAAATTTTGCAACACATAATAAGAGAAATTAGAGAGGAAAAACATCTAAGAAATTAATAATTTTTAATTGTTTAAAAAATATATTTAAAAAATGGAAAATGATGCAATAAAATATCAGTGATAGAAGAGGATCAAAAAAAGCAAAAATGAATAAAAAAATAATTTAAAAAAAATATTTACATAGTGTCGAAAATAATGGAATGGAATTTAAGTGAACGAATCAACAGTCCAAAAATGTTAATACTCCAGGAAATTAAAAATATCAAACTGACAATAAAATAATTTAAACTATCACGGAACACAACTTTCGAAATCCGAAAAACGCTCTTTGCAAAATAAAACAGTTAAAGAATCGAATGGCATCTATATATGTATTTAAATAAAGAAATTTTAAAAAACAATTTTTGTAGGAAATAAGAAGAAATTGTTTAAAAACCCGTATTTTGTAAGAGTAACAATAAAAGCAAAACACCCAAGAAGTTAATAATTTTTAATTGTTTAAGAACATTATTAAATAAAATCGAATATAAGTAACGAATCCAAAGCAAGAGTCCAAAAATGTTAATATTCCAGAAAAATAAAAATATTCAAACTAAAACTAAAATATATCAAAAGATTATAAGTGACAACAAATATAAAAAGAATGAGCAAAAGCTCCAAACATAAATAAAAAAAAGGGAACAATGAAAGAGCATGCTAATCTAAACGATATCAAAACTATTTTACAGGATCCAATATAACCTAACTAAATAAAAATAATCGTAAAAATAACCAATATGAAAAAAGTAGCATTAAGATCTACTGTAAAAGAACTCAATATTAATATAATTAAAAAAATAGAAAGATATAAAAATTCATATTAAACAAATTATTTAAAAAACAATATTTACTGAGAAAAAAGAAGACAGAAAAGAAAGACAAAAAACCCAAAACATTAGTTATGTTTAATTATTTTAAACATTGTACTTTAAAAAATCGAAAAGAATGCAACAGGATATAAGTGAACAAAACAGAAACAAAGAATGCAAAATCGCACATTAAAAAATAATTTCAAAATGTCGCAAAAATGTAATGGAGGCCAATCCAATGCAACATTACAAAAATGTTAAAACCTAAGGAAATTTAAAATGTCAAGCTAAACCTCAAATAATTTAAAAAAAATAACACTAAATCTAAAAATAACGAGAAAGGGACTCTAAACACAAATTTAAAAACATGTTAAGGATTAAAAAACATTAAGAACAAAAAAAATAATTAAATTATTTTGCAGAATCCATTACAAACCTAAATGAATAAAAAAAATTCAAAATAAAATATCTAAAAATTACCACATAGAAAAAAGCAGTATTAAGATCAAGTGTAAGATCAAAATATTAAATAAAAAAATAGAAAAATTATAGAAAGCAGCAATAAATAAGAACAACGTTAGAAAAGTCACTAAACAAAAAAAAAATAGTTATAAAAATTCAAAATTAACAGATTGCTTGAAAAACAATATTCGTATGAGGAAATATGAGAAGCAAAGGAAGCAAAAACCCAAAAAATTAATTCTTTTTAATGGTTTAAAAATTTATTTAAAATTTTTAATTGAAAAACTGCAAACAGATATGCGTAACGAAAGAGAAACAAGAAAAGCAAAATGACACATTACGAAAATAATTTCAAAATCTGAAATAAGTGTTCAAATTCAAGGGTGCCAAAATGTTAATGTTCCAGGAACGAAAGAAAATCAAAAAGTTCCTAATATTAAAAAAATATATAAAAAATGTCGATAAGAAAGCAATGCAAAGCAAGTACAAAAATTTTAATACGTATTCCAGCAAATTAAAAATATCAAACAGAAACTACAATGATTCAAAAGAATAAAGGTGACACTAATTGTTAAAAGAATGTATAAAAGACTCTAAACACAAATTTAGAAAATTTAAGAATGTCAGATCACGAAAATACAGAAGGGATCAAAATTATTTTACAGAACCCATAACAACCTAATACAAAATAAAAAAATCTAAAATTATTTACAAAGAAGAAAGCAGCAGAAAGAGCAACTTCATAAGAAATAGATAATAAAATAAATAACTAGTGGAAAAATTACGTAAATTTAAAATTAACCTCACAATTCCAAAAATAAAATTAAAGAAAAGCGTTAAATATCGTGGAACTTGAAAGAAAAGAAAAACCATCACAGTCCAAAATAATACAAAATTATCAAAATGAGAGTATTGTAATTGAAAAATATCCAAACGCGTTCGTTTAAATTGTGATGCTTTTAAATTTAATTTAAAAATAGAAATATTTCAAGCTCTTCGTAACCTCTTCTTTATTTTTCTTCTTCTTCGTTCACTTCCTTTGAAAAAATAAACAGTTACCGCGATTCCGCACAAAACTACGAAAACTAAAACCAATAATTGAGAAGTCACGACTTGTACCGTTACCCTTATCCCCGACTAAACTCTTGCATGAGAAAGACCGTGTCTTCCTTGTTGTTGAAACCCAATAATTATTAAATTAAACGCTAGAATAGGCAGACGACCATAAAATCTGCAAGCCATCCGTCTTAATAATCTCATTAAATCATTGTTGAACCGTGCCATCAACTCTTCTGAAACAAATCCGGCTCAGTTCTTCGTCATTTATTTTTAGCTTTGTAAAAAAATTTACGCCCGCGTTTGTGATTTTACCGGTCAGAGCGAATAAAGGGGAAGCAAGCAGAGACAAAAAATCACAAATTTAAAGTTATTGCTTTATTACAAATAGATTTCACATAAAATATGTTTCTAAGATATACAATAGCACCGTCAGTGTTTTATTTCGTCGGTTTTCCACACAAAACAGTCAAACTGTTCGATTCGAATGAATAAATAGTCGAATACTGCATGCTTGGCAAGAATATTACAATTCAAACGCGTATCTCATACAATAAATATTTTTTTGAACACAGTTATAGCGATTAAAATAGTTTCAAACATACGAGGAACTTAAAATTTTAGAATTTGCGGTGCCGTTTCGGTTGTCGTTTAAACATTGCGTCTTATGTACCATTCTGAACTAGGAATAGGCAGTGTAAATCCAAGCACAGACTATAAGAGCAGTCTACCACCACTAACTTAACACTTCAAAAAATACAAATAAATAACCAACAATCAGGACTTTGCATCCTTGGGAATGATAAGTGAACCCAAAAAAATCATAACAGATAAATAAATTAATCGAATTATATACAGGGCGTACAACTAACATATTCACAAAAAAGAATTTTGATTCAGTCTTCCGATTGATGCATTGCAAAGGCACTTCTTCTCAATTTTTTTTTATTCGTGTAAGGTGTCGACGGACATTGCCAAATCCCTGTGGCTTGTGATACGCCCGCTCGGAGCCGCCATCTTGTTTGTGATTTCGTCCCTCAGGTGTGCTAAAACCTTCCTCACTTCCACGCTCTGAGGAGGAGCCAGTCTTATGGCCTCTCGCATGTCGACCAAAGCGTTTTCGTACAGTTTCAAGTCGAGCTGTGCCTTAGCTCTGGAGTAGTAAGCCTCATAAGAGTCGGGGTTTATCATAAGGACTTCGTTTGCTAGCTCCAAGGCGTCTTCCGTTTCCTGCAAAGATCAACAACATTTTGCTTATATTGCATCTTTCAAGTCGATAAAATGCTAAAGAACTCAGAGTATTACATAGAATATAGCTTTTGTTTTATTTTTTACAGTGTAGTATCATGAGTAATATCATGGCATCAAAACATATAGAAAATGAAAATTGAACACATGGAATATAAGAGGCATAAAAAGAAAAGACATGGAAATATTTGACAACATTAAAAATGAAAACTACGAACTAGTGCTAACTGAAACAAAGAAAAGAGGAAATGCTACAAATATTATATCATAGGGGATACTAATCCATGAAGGACCAGAAAAAGAAAATGCAATAAGTTGCCATGTGAGGAATTATGTATCAGAAAAAGTAGATCAATAGGAATAGGTACATAAATGAAATATTACAGAAAAAATACATACAAATTGAATAACAATAAGTATTATAGAGAATTGTATCTATTAATCTATGTAGGAGTACCAGAAAGAGGAAATGCAAATGGAAGCGTTAGCTGCCTTGTAAGGAATGATGTAGGAAGAAAAATTAAACATTACTGACAATAAATATACAAATAAAACGACATATTACACAGACAGTCATTATTGTATAATGTATCAAATGAAGACGAAGGAGTAAAAAATCATAAATTATGATATGAGATAGAGGTAATAATACAAGAATATAGGGGTAGGTTGAGATTATTGTACCTACTAGGGGATTTTAACGCACGAGTGAGTAATGAAAATTAAAAATGCATGAAAACAATAGAAGCAAATGGTGAAAACGTAAAGAATAACAATGGGAAAAGACTACTTGAATTTTGTGCTTAGCTATTATGAACACCTTCTATAAACACAATTTCGCCAAAGAAGTAACAACGCAAAGAAAAATCCATCATTGACTATGTAACAGTACCACGAAAGAACAAAAAAGTGGTAAAAGATGTTAAAGATAGATGAGGATAGGTATAATGTGACCATTATTTCGTAGTAATTAAATTCAAACTTAGAACAGAAAAAGAAAATACAAGCACTCCTACAAAAAGCTACATAATAAAGAAAGTAAGAAGTTATAAGGAAGAAGGACGAAAGTAATAAAATAATGTGTGAAAGCTACAGAACAAGAGATTAGAGAATATCGCGATAGTAATAGTTGTAGAGATATAAAGTACAAATGGAACAGATTTAAGAATACATAAAAAATGATAACAGCGAAAGTCTGTGGGGCAGTAAAAGCAGAAAATACCACAAAATTGACAGTATGGTAAAGTGCAAAAATAAATATTGAAAAAAAAAGATATTGTGGGAAAAATATAGACAGCATAGAAATGAGCAAAACTAAAATAAATATAAAAAATCGGTGGTTAAAACTAAAGTTAAAGAAGCAAAATATGAGACTTGGAAAATCTTCGGTAACAAGAAGAAAAATACATTGAAAAAAAATATTGTGGAAAAAATATATACAGTATAGAAGGTAGCAAAACCACAATAAATATATATAAAAAAGAAAGAGGGGTGGTTAAAACTAAAGTTAACGAGGCAAAAATTAAGGCTTGGAAAGACTTCGAGATCAAGATAGAAGAAAACTACAAGAAAAACCCAAAACTATCTTACAGAACACTAAAGAATGAGTAATAAATAGGAGACAGGTGTAAGAACGATTAAAAATAAAAATGAACAAATACTTACAAACGAAAACAATATAATCGACAGATGCAAGAATACTTTAGTGAGTTGCTAAATAATACAAAAGATATAGAAGCTCCCACGCAAAAGACAAATGAAGAAAGACGTATACAGCTAGAGGGGAATAAAGAACGAACGGATAAAGGAAAAATTAGTGTAGAATAATTAGAAGAGGCACTAAGGAAATTAAAAGTAGGCAAAGCTCCAGGTGAAGATGAATTAGAAGCAGAAGTGTTAAAATATTTAGGACAGAGAGGAAAAAGTTGACTACTGGAAATACCTTGCATAGAGAATTGCAAAAAGGAGGAAGTATTTTTGGGATTATTTATATGAAAAATGCATTCGACATGGTCAGCAGAGATGGAATATGGAAAAGTTTGGAAGCTAAAGGAGTGGATACAGATATGATTAAAACAATAGGGTCTCTACCAAAACACAAACAATAAGGACAAAACATACACGTAATTTGAAATTTTCCTAAAAGACGAAGAAGTCAGACAAGTTCATTAGTGTACATTTGTCTAATGGAAGAAATTATAAAAAAGCTGAAACAACTTTACGATACGTTTTCGCTGATGATACTGTAATTGTAGCGAGAAACGCACGAGCGTTAGAGAAAAACATAGAAGTACGGGAAAATATACTAAAAATATATATCCTACACATGAATAAGAACAAAACTGTGATAAAAAGTGATAAAACCAAAAATAAAACTATAAAAAAAAGACTAAGAAAAGCTAGAGCAGGTCGACACATACAAATGTTTGGCAATAATCTTGAATAGTAAATAAACAAAATAAAGAAACAGGAAGTAGAATTAAAAAAGCGACTAAAAAGAAATTATAAAGTACACAAAAATCGCAGTAGGTATATAAGACGATATATATTTTAATACTAAAAAACGATACAGAAAATTGGGTGCTAACTGACAGGCTAGAGAAAATACTGCAAGCTGCAAAAATGAGATTTTGAGGAATGTAGCAGGAGCTGGCAAGCAAAAGTAGAAGATTTGACAAGACATTAGAACTGAGCGGGAAATAAAACCTCTAAAATAAAAGATCGAAGAAAGAAAACTCAAGTGCGCAAGGTATCTACATAATTAGAATGAAACATCAAAGTCGAGTTAAGGCGATATGGGAAGCCAGAAGAACAAGGAGAAACAAAAGAGGGCAGCCTCGAAAGACATTGAATGACAAGATTGCTGAGATTATTAATGGAAAAGGCAAAACTTGGGAAAAAGCAAAAATATCCGCAAGTCACAGAAAAGAAGTAAGAAGAAGGCATTTCCACATCTACTGGTAGAAGAGGAGTCCATTATAATGATATCAAGACTTGTGACAAACTGTCAAGCAAAAAGTTGCTCAAAAGACGTCCGAAGATGGAATTTGTTGAAGAAGACCGTATATCTTTAATTTTTTCAAAAATTTGAATTTCAAGGGTATACAATTTCTACGGGTAGAAGAGGACTCCATAATATTGATAATAATATGTGTAATATCATGACCTGTGACAGAAACTGTCAACCTAAAAGTTGTTCAAAAGACGTCCGAAGATGGAATTTGTTGAACAAACAGTAAATGCATCTTTATTTTTTCAAATTTTTGTATTTCAAAGTTATATATTTTCTACGGGTAGAAGAGGACTTCATAATAATGATAATAATATCATGACTTGTGACAGATACCGTCAACCTAAAATTTGTTTAAAAGACGTCCGAAGTTGGAATTTGCCGAAGAAGATATACATTTTCTACACTCAAACAACCTCCAAAATGATTTCATGGCCTACTCTGACTAATTTTTGTGCATCAAAAAAGCAGTGACAAGCAATATCCGAAATAGTACGAACACGAGATTGGTTGTTGATATTCTGGAAGACAACTTACGTTTAGCTTCCGCTTACACCGCGAATAGTTCAGCAGAAAATTCACGTGGAGTTGCTTGAAGGCTTTGTTGTGTTCGCCTTGGTCTTCATTCGGGAACTTCTTGAGGGCGTATTGGTAGCGATGGGCCGCCTCTCGCAATCTACCTTTCCGGTACAACGTGTTACCATCTTCAAGGAGTTTGTTCAAGAGGATTAGCCTTAAATCAATGTCAAATTAACAATTCCTTGACTCCAACAAGCACAACTTACAGTATGTCTGATTTGCCCGAAGCCATAGCCCAGGTCGCCGGCCCCAACTTGGCCCCCTTCTTCAAGAAGCATTGCACCACTTGAATGTTCCTGCACCCGATCGCCCGATCCAGCGGCCTCATCCCATTAATGTCCACGTGCTCAATCAACGCGCCACTGTCCAGAAGAAGCTGCACCACGGAAGGACTACCTTGAAACGCTGCCAAATCCAGTGGCGTACGCCCAGTCTTGTCGCTGTGATTAATCGACGCTCCGCGGTCCAACAAGCACTGAACCGCCTTCAACTTGCCCCGAAGACATGCCCAAGACACCGCCGTCAATCCTTCCCGATCCTCTTTGTTGATCTCAGCTCCTGGAACGCTACAATAGCCCAGGTCTTCTCGGACCAAAACCGAAGACATACCTTTATTTAACAGCAACTCAATCAAGCCCACGTGGCCTTCAGACGCCGCCAGCATCAACGGCGACCGCCCACTGTTGTCCGTTTGCTCAATAGCCGCGTGGTTCTGAATGAGACGCTCCGCCACAGCCCAGTGCCCTTCTTTAACAGCTAACAGAAGCGGCGCCATGTCCTTTTTGTTACAAACTGAAAGACTTGCACCGCGTCCTATTAGCGTGGTGCACACTCCGTGACATCCGTTCGCTGCAGAAATCGTCAGAGCCGTTTCCCCGGCGATGCTGTCGGTCGTGTCCACGTCCACTTCCGCCATGTCCAGGAGGTATTCGATTATGTCCACGTGGCCTTGACTTGCGGCCGCTACTAGTGCTTGTTGGGCTGCTTCGGCGAGCTCCACGTCTTCGGGAGTTTTCAAGACCCAGTCGCATGCTAGTAAGTACCCAACCACGTTCAAACAGCCGTTGCGGGCGGCGTGGACTAGTGGGCAATAACCGGCGGTGTCCACGTGACCTGGACTAGCCCCAGCAGCGATGAGATGACGTACGATGTCGCAGTGACCTTTTGCGGCAGCTAGAGCTAGTGCTGTTGAGCCCTGGCTGTTGGTAAGTTCAAGGTCGGCGCCGAATTCGAGCAACAGCGACACCATGGGCACTATACCTTCGTTGGAGTACACACAGAGCACTGGGGCGTTGCCCAGGAAGTCCGTGACGTGGTTGGGCGACGCCCCGGCTAGTAACAGCAACCTGGACACTTTAACATTGGGACTGTACATGTTACGTAAGCTGCAGACGGTACTAGAGACATTATCCGCGCTCTCAGCAACCCAGAACGCCTGGAGATCGCGCGAGGTGATCGTGGGCAAAGACATGTTGCGATAGACGTGGGCTTTGAGGATGTGATGGCCCAACTCGAGCGTTTTGTCGTCGTCCAAAGGCGCTTGGACGCGCGAGAGTCGAAAAGCGATTCCCGAGTGCCCAGAACGCAAGTCGCACAAGAACTTCGTGTTTTCGTTGTCGTCGCGTCTTATCAGCCACTCCCTGAACGAGGGATGGAAGAACATGTAAGTGTTATCTAAACGTTTGACGAGGAACCCAGACAGGAGCTTGAAGCGTTGGAAGAATTCGGGCCACGGAAGAAACTTATCTACTAACAGCGAATTGACGGAATAGTAGATTTCCAGAAGGGTTAAAGGGTATAGGGCTGCGAGACACACGCTGAGGATGTGCGTGACCTTCTCGAAGGAGCGCACCGTGGGGAAGCGCAAGTTGAAGTGGAGGAGATAGATCTGGGCTAAAGTCACTGGTAACACTTTGTAGCCGCTGGATTTGGCCACCAGGTGGCCGCGCTCGAGCAAGTCCAGCGTCAGTTTGACGAAGAGGAACGAGCCCTGGCTGAGATTCAGCAAGTGTTGGGAGAATTTGTGCTGGGACACGCTCCCGCTTTCGATCTTCCCCGATGTGGAAGACGTGGTGTTGCTCTGGATGCTGGGGCTGTTGTGCAGGCGGAAGTTGATGTAGCTCAACACGTCTTTGGTGATGTTCTCGTTGACGGTGGTGTTGTCCAGGCTGATTCGCGTGTACGAAAGCTGTTTCGTGACTTCTTGCAGCTGGGAGCGCACCGTGCCTACCACTTTAAGCCACGGAGGAAAATTGGGCATGTGTTTGGCCAGGAACGTGGTGATGGTGTCTCCGTGGTCGGGGCGGTGGTATTCGGCCTCGCACAGGGCGTCCACGAGGATGATGCAGTTGAGATTTTCCAGTTTACCGATTCTTCGGAGGCTGGCGAGGGGCTCGAGGATGCCGCGGGTTAGGGCCACGTCGGGGTTTGTTATGCACTCGCGCAGGGAGAGAGCTGCTTGGAGGTGGGGTTCGCTCAGGAGGTAGTCTCTATAACCGGAGAGTTGAGGCGCTTGACACAGTTGAGCGGAAATCGAGTGGATGAAGTCAGGTACAAGACATGTGTTGTTGTTGTCTGCTTGGCAGAAGTGGTAAGCGACCACGCTGTTCGCTAGAGGTTTAAGTCGTTCGGAGATGACGTCCAGCTGGTAGTAAGGGCTTCTGGAACGTTCTGGAGAGTGCACCGATTGATAGATCGGTTCTTTGCGGCGCCCGAAGCAGCTGTGTTCCACCAGTTGAAGAATCAAAGCGGTTTTACCAGTTCCTGGGTTTCCGGTGAGAAGAACACCAGGACTAGAAGAAGCTACAAGTTCGGTTAGTTCCCTTCCGGTTGTCGTCCAACAACACCTACCAACGATATCCTCGATTTCTTTAATCAACCAGTGTCTTCCGAGGAACAAAGGGTCGGGTTCTTGCAAGGGCACTTCGAAGAAGAGCGGCTTGAGGGTTAGTTGGGGAGTGCGGTATTTCGCGAATCGGATTTTAGGGTCCACCGGACCTTTGATGATTCCACCACGCGCAGATCTTCGTACACACGTTCGCCGGTTTCGGAACATGTTGAGATCTTCGACTTGGCCTGATTGAGACGCTAGAAATGACAACGATTAAAACGTGAAGTAAACCGTTGGGGTGTACATTGTAAAAAAAAATATTCGGAATTATAGGGATTTATTGGGATTGACAAGGGATTTTTTAGGAATTACACAAGAACCGGGCCGAATTTCGTAAAATCCCTTCTTAGTGTTCACTTTCGGCACAAAACCCACCTGATTCTAAAATTTCAAGATCCCAGCTCTCACGGGCTGGGTTCTGTATTGATTATTAATCAGTGAATGAGTGGGTCAGTGAAGACATTTCGCTTTATACATACAGAAATTTTAAAACTATTAAGCGGAATAACTTGATGTTTGGTATATGAATTATACTAATTAATACCTGTTATCCTAAATTTTTTCAACTGTTTTACATTGTTGGTTTATGAGATATACAGCCAACTAGTTTTTTTTTAAATGGCAATAGGGCTCAAATTTGACATCATTCGAAAGCTTATTTTTTTCTGAATAACATCGTGCAATGTTGGTGTCAAAACATTTTGACAACATGCGTAAAAAAATTAAAAACCAAGCCAAATGACAAGACCACTTGTAGTTAACAATTTTATAAGTATAACTGAATCAAAACTAAATAGGCAATGGCTTTAAACATTCATTTCTTAAAAATGATTAAGGCAAGAAGAAAAATAACAAAACAATAGCAAACTTAAAAAATAAATTGGGAAGCATTTGGTGTTTTTTGTCTTTTATGTTTTTTCTTATACGTTCATTTACATTTCCCGTGCCGTTAAACTGCATCAAACTTTTAGTTACTGCAGATTTACAAATAGGCTTTCGTTCAGGATGCATAGCGTTAAAAAACACATACATAGCCGATCACAATCAGGACCTCTATTGTCTCTTTTTCACTTAATTTAACCATATTTGGCAAATTCAGTGCTCTCAATGTGTCACCTGTGATACTTTCAAAGCATTTGATTAAGTCACTAGATGTTTTCATTTTTAATTTATTTAACATGTTTAGACAAGAGTAACATAGTTTTGAATTGAGAAAAAAATAAGCTTTCGACTGATGTCCTGTATATAGATTACAAGTGCACACCTTCCAAGCACGATTGTGGCCTGTAGATGTCATAATAGTTAGTATATAAATAAACAAGTATGTTAATAAAGGCTAGTAATAATTGGGGTGTTTTAAAGCACGAACGAGCGGAAGCGAGTGAGTGTCTCTAATTGTCAATATTATTAATCGCACTTTAAAATACGAGTTGATTACTATATTTTTTCATTGACTGTAAACTCCTTTAATGTTTTTTAAGGGACAAACATGTTCTTCTAAAATTTAAATTCGTAGGCACCTAGACAAGTGCCCACATTATAGTTATAATCATTTTAAGTGCAAACTATACAGGGTGATTCACGTGGACCGTTCATTAGAAAATGTTAATTTTCCAGTAAATTTAGAAATTTGAAATTTGGTGCATGATCATTATCGATCATTATAAATCGAAGTAAAATACATTCAAGATGGCGAGACTTTCTGTTATACCGTAATTTGATATTAACTTTGTTATTTTAAATGGCATATTTATTCGATCACTCAATTGTGTAAAAAAGCAGATTGTTGTTACTTTTACATTTTTTTAATATTCTTAATTGTTTGCGAAAATGTAAAAATAAACGAATCTTTTTAAACATTGATATCTATTTGAACCATTTGAAGTATTCCAATCATTTTTTTTCTGTCGATTATCATAACTTCAAAAATTTGAAAATATTTTTAATACTTTTTAATGTCTCAGGAGGTCGTTGCGATTTCCCAAAAATTACTATAAGAAAGCGACAAAAACCTATTTTTTTTCAAATTGCAACACCACAATCTAATAGCGGAATTCCATGTAAAAGTAAAAAATAACTCGACCTTTATAAAGGTTTGTTATACTAATTCTCGATAGTCTTTAAGATGTTTCACACATTTTGTAAGAAAATGCATCTTCTCTTTACCTCTTGATATGTGTAGGCTGTAGAATAAAAATATTTGATTCAATAATTGAAATTAGCGTGTGGTATGAATTATACTTCATATCAAATCTTTACTATAAATATATTTGGTAAATAAATAACAATGAAGCAGCAAACAAGAGAGAAAAACAAAACATTAACTGAACTAACACTGTAAATATATTTATTATTGTGGAGGTACAACATTGTAATTAATACAAATGATCAAACAAATATTACTTCACTTGTGTAATTATTATTTGTCATTGCAACATTAAGTTTAAAATCTCCATTACAGAACACTTAACTGAATATCAATAATGTGACAGATATTGATTTAAACGTTTTGCGAGCGATTCATTTTTCTATTTCACAGCATGCACATCAACATCTAAAAAAAAATACTTTTTTATAAAAAATGAGAAATAATGTAAAAATAAAGCAGAACTGGCATGTGATCCCTTTACAAATGTTAAGTTATTTTTGATTTCTACATCAAATGACACTTTTGGATTATGTCATAGTTTTAGATATTTTGTTATAATAATATTAAAAAATCGCAGCAACCCTTTGAGACATTCAAATTGTATAAAACGTACTTTTCGATTATTCTCTAAGGTTATGCAAAACGACAAAAAACTATTGTAGTATCTGCAACGAATCAAGAGATATTAATTTTTTTTAATATAATAAATTAAAAATACATATATATTTTAAAAACTGAGACAATTTGAGTGCGTCTTATTAAAAATTGGGTGTCCAAATGAATGAGTGGATTAAATAAGGGTTGCCATTCACAATAACAAAGTTGACAATGAACAATTTCCGATAGAACCGGAAATGCCGCCATCTTGAAAATACTTTACTTCGATCCAGAATGATCGGTGATTATGACGCACCAAATTTCCAGTTTCTACCTTTACGGCTTTTAATGCATGCACGGTCACCTCTTGCCGATTCTTGCTTAATCTGGTTTTTATTTAATTACAAAAGAACTGGACCGAATTTCGAAAAATCCTTTCTTAGTGTTCACTTTCGGCACATGAGCCACCCGAGTCTAAAATTTCAAGTCGCTAGCCCTCACGGTTTAGACTGTGCATTGATTATTAGTCAGTGAATGAGTGTGTCAGTGAGAACACTTCACGTCATATATTTAGATAAATGCTTAAATACACTGACCATGCCCTCATCCTTCGTGCGTAAAGAGCAGAAGTACTTAATTCAATAATTACAGGAATTAGTGAGGGTTTATAGAATTTTTTAGGATTTACGGAAATTATGGGATTTATTGAAGAATTACAGGAATTATTGGTGTATCAAAGAGATTATTTCCATAAAAAGGATTTACGGTGTAAAAGCTAGAAATTGAACGTACTGGTCACGCTATGTCTTCTGCTGACTGGACTCGAACTGCAGTTGCTTTGCCCAGACATGGACATGGACATCAAGGAGCCTACACTATCCGAGCTTGGATTAATGCGATGCTGGTCTTCGGAGCTCCCAGTGAGAGTAGAAACTGGACTTGTGTTGGTTGACAGCATAGCTGCAGCATCATAACTTGCAAGAGAAGAACACGACTCGTGGTTGCTTCGTCCTTGGATGCGTTTAGATCGTCGGGCACCATCTCCAAGAAGCAGTCCTAGTCGCATGTACATGTCGTTGTCTGACGACTTCTTGGTAGGTATTGGCTTAACACTTCCTCCTTCGTCATCTGTAAACCACAGCTACCATAAGTATACTCGCATTGCCCATGAAAGCAAAACACACAAACACAAAAAAAAACAAGCTATGGGGTCCAGTGCGCTACTAAAATCGGTGCTAAATCATGCCAAACTAAAAATGAAAAACATCGACATGCTGAGGATTTTTGAGCCCTGCCTGATACTAGCTGATTGAGGCCGGCACTTGGACCTGACGTCCCAGCCGACCATAAGGACCGGATTTTGCCAAGGACAACGCTGGGCCAATGGCGGCTCTCTGTGGACGTGGTGGACGATGTCATAGCAGCTGGGCATCAAAATTATGAAACCTCTGGACAACTTTGAAAGATGGAGCTCAAGACTTACCGGAAGACGCCGAATCCGCTGGCGGTTGTCGCGAGTTTCGAAGGGAAAATGGGCTGCGAAGAGTTTTGGGGCTTAGGAAGAACTTGCGGCGGGTTTGAGGTGGAGTTGGGCAGCTTTGAGTCATCACTCCTTGGTCTAGGCGAGTCCGTGGGTTGGATGGTCGCGTCTTCGGGAGCTTTTCGGGGTGGCCGAGTTCTACGCCCGATGCGGACAAATCGTGTCGTCCCTGATCAAAATAATACGCGTTAGTTACACCATTTATAACTCAAGAACGGCTGGAGCGATTTTTATGATCTTTGATTTGTTGGATTTGCCTCCGCCCCGAATAGCAGAATAACGATTGAAACATTCACAAAACATCACAAAAATTCACAAAAACATTTATGAAAAATGCATTTTCTCATACATTTTGTATGATGTCTCGAAAACGCATAGACTGAGTTCGATAAATTTTGTTTTGTTCATCTCAGCCTCGAGATGTTTCTCCGCGCATTGGAAAAATCAAAAAATTACAAAAAATGTAAATACGTATACAAAACAATATCTGCTACATGACAGAAACAAAAATGATCATGGCGTTGTATGCTGGTTCCGGTAATGCCAGTAGATGGAGTTGTTGTGTTAAAACTTCATTCATTTTGAGTATTTATTTTTCTTAATAAAAACTAAATTTAATTCAACTAATAAGTTAACACAAGATTTTTTGGTTCTGAGGCGGTATAAAGTTCGCCGGTAGTAGAGATACAAAGGGAAGATTAACAATAACAATTTCAAAAAAGAAATAAAACAGAAGTACAGTATGTTCACGGTTACAAAACGGAAATTTTATTTTATTTTTGATTTATCAGAAAAACTATTCTTGCTCTCAACCCCTGAAAACCCTTTCATTTTCCTTTAAACAGCAACAGTAATTTTTTAAAATATAATATATTATTATTGTAAAGTACTTGACGTGACTTCACGGGGTTGGGTTTTATTTTTGTAAAACCTCGCTGATTTGCTTTTTTTTGTTTATTTACAACTATTTACAACTTAACATTAATCACTTGAATCATATAAAAATTACTGGATAACTGGACAACAACAACAACTACTCGAATGATATAAAAATTAAGACAGATACAGATACACCACAAACATTTTAATTTATATTGTTTGCCCCCCTATTGGACGCAGTGCGGGCGCAGTTTCCCAAATGGAGCGGGGTGAATCCACCCCCCTCAAAGGTGGTTGGTTTTGGAACCGAACAATTATTATTATTTTTAATTTGGATCAAAATATTTTTATCGATAATTTGAAGTATGTCTACAAATATCTTATTGTTGATTACTCAGAAAAAAAAGGATATAAAGAAAAGGAGAATGTGTGGATCTAGTTGCAGTTTTTATTTATTAATTTGCAAACTAGTTTCGAAGGGCGATAATCTCCATCTTCAGTGCACTATAACAGAAGCATTACACACATATACATATTAAAAGAGTAGATATTGCATGTGTGAGAAATAAAATAAAATCATTAGATAAGATCTACAGTTGAGTATCTGCCTATCTTTTAAGAAATAAGATTTTATAGTATTGAGAAATATTGTAAATCATTATTTATTTATCTGTACTTATTTGGGTTTACCATTATCCATGTTATATAAAATAATCTAAGGAAAATAAACATTACTATTATTATCATTTTAAATATTTTTAAAACAAGTCACATGGTAAAATAAAAATTTAAATGGTCACCTCGCGGAACTATGAGGACCAAGTTAAAATATGCAAAAGAAGAAGGGAACAAAGAAGACAGACATA
The DNA here is from genome assembly GCA_964023215.1 of Eledona agricola. Taxonomy (NCBI): domain Eukaryota; kingdom Metazoa; phylum Arthropoda; class Insecta; order Coleoptera; family Tenebrionidae; genus Eledona; species Eledona agricola. The sequence continues at coordinate 5,447,759 of OZ026861.1, forward strand.
CCTACTAAATAACAGTGAGAATAAATTCCAGATAATTCTTCATATGAGAATATTTTCAGAAAAAATGAAACTATAAATGTAGAAAAAGAAATTTGATAGTTAACTAGCTGAGAGTTGAAATCGTGTATAACATTCTCATTTTCTTCAATAAAAATCTTGGATCTACATCATATTGATAATTAATAAATATTAATAAACACTAAAAATAAAATAAAAATAACTATTACCGTTTAAATGAAAGCCAAATGGTTTTTAGGTGTTAAATAAAACATGCGATTACAAAAAAATCAAAAAAAATTGTTTCGGATAAATCAAAACACAATATAACAGTAAACCTAAGGATAAGTGTTAAAAATACAGTTTTACTGACAACAAGGACAACAAGCCGAATTAAAATAATAGAACAAAACATAAATCAAACAAGTTGGTGGAATGAAGAGACTAAAATAGAAATCAGCTTTAAAAAGAGGAAATGACAGAGCTACTTCTTAGCATAGAAATAATGAAATTTACTCTACATATAAAAAACAGAGGAAAAACTCAAAGAATTGGTAAAAATAGCGAAACGAAAATCATGAGAAGAGTTTGGTAAAAATGGAACAGAATAGCCACGTAAACCAGAAACAATTCTGTAATGTACTAACAACAATTATAAAAGACAACCAACACAGATGTAACTAGGTACGTAAAATCCAAATGGAGAATCAAGAAGATATAATGTAAAAGTATTAATGTAAAAGTATTAACAAAACACAAAAGAAAAAACACAGAAGAAGATGAAAATGGCAATACAGAGCAAGAGATAGAAATAATTGAATACAAAGTGACGTTGACGATGAAGGAAGAAAATAAGGCAGGCAAAAACAACGGTAAAAAAAACAAAAGGTAGAACAAAGAAGACATGGGACGATCTAATAGTGGAAAACTTTAGAAAAAAGAACAAAACCTAGAAAGAAGTAAAATAATCGGCAAGGGATAATATGAAATGGGCAAAGTTTGAATATAGCTAAGCATATACACCTTAACACCTCCGGGTAAAATAATGGTTTGATTATACAGAGTGGCCCAGTCGATTTAAATATTTTTTTTAATGATAGAGCTTCAATATATCTATTGCGGTGCCAAATTTGTATACTACTTTTCAATGTCAAAAAATTTTAGGAATTCTATTATCTTTAATCTGACTACGCCGCTGAATTTAGTACAGTTTCAAATAGGGGTTAATAAAAAATTTTACAAAAAAATATTTGTTGCTAACGCAAGTATAGCATATTTCAAATTAATAATTATTTTACCAAAATATTTCGAATAGTCGTCATGAAAATGACAATTTTGTAAAAAATATTCCTCTAAATTATACTATTATATTACTATACTATGTATGCTATGTAATGTGAATTGTAATTATATGGTAATCTTTGTTTTATTTAAACATGTTTTAATTACATAGACAAGTAATCCTAAAAATCGTCATTCCGAGTACTTTTCGACTAACCCTCGTACGCTTCAATTATGAATGATCAATTATGGAATATGAGTCAGAGATTTGATTTTTGACTTTTCCACATCAACTGTTGAATTTTGCGTAAAAGTCGAAGAAGAAAAAGAAATATAGTAGTGACCTTACTCGCTCTGTAAACAATGTACGGCAATTATAATCAAAGATGATGTGAGCATCGGAGGAATGTGAGTGATTCCTCGTCGATTAAACCGCTAAAGTAAAAAATGCAACAGTCAAGAGTAATTGGTTCGCATTCCCATCCCGCTGCAATTTTTCGCATAAAAAATAAAACGGCGCACGAAAAATCCTCCACCATCCCGTTCCTGACATCTCCGACGTGGTCCATTAGTCAGACAGAATTCAAAAACGAACGGCAGCCTCTTCGTAGACGCTCGTGGAGAAAAACGGCGATTACTCGACAGGCGTTTCCGCCACTCATCAGTAATCGAGTATTTGTAAGTTGTTAAAGCAGATATTTTATAAGGATAATAAGCAGGACGCAGCGGGCAGCTAATTATATGCGATGTCATAAATAGTCCGAAGGCGATTATCGTAAATTGCAGTCTCGGAAAAGAAAGTCGTGATTTAAGAGCGGTGACACTGGCGACTGCAGCGACTTTTGAACATTTTTCCGGCTCGAAAAAGATGATTAATGGGCCGGCGGCCGATTTCCGCGGAATCCAGGTCTGGAGGCTCAAAAATCGCACGAAGACATGCACCATTGTGTTGTTGAATGAATTCATTAGAAAGTCGGTGGCATTTCGCACTCGAGGAAGACGGAAAGGATAAATAAATGCAAGCAAACGGTTGACATGCCGTACCAGTTCCTGTTAAAGCCGATGGGTGGGATTTACGATGGGAATTTTGCGCTGGGAACGGAAAAATTTACATCCTCGCTGCATCCGTTGCATCTTCGCGTTTTTAATACCAGTCCGTGAATCGCGACGACATCTGGCACACGGTAACATTAATTGTAAATGAGCCTACATATTTTCAGAACCGCCACTGATGATGTCTGCTGTAGGCGTAAACGAAACGCTACATACACCTCCTCCCCCCACTCTTTAAAAAATACCACCATTTATTCGCTCAAGTTTTCACTGTTCGAAAAGCTTACGGTCTAGATTTTGTTTTAATTTTACAGTGTAGACATAAGACACGAGCTGTCGTTTAAAATTTGTTCAATCGACACTTGGAGATGGAATTTGTCGAAGAATATATTATGTGTTGTGGTTATTGTTAAAAAAGTTGATGTAAAACATCTTCAACTACACTCTATCAAACGTCAAAGTTATTACATGGCGTACAAAGCTTAATTGTTCACGAAGCAAGTGATTTGCTCATGATTTGCTCCTTCAACTCGTCCATTAAGATTACAGCACAATTACAGGCGTCCAAGCTCGAATTTACATATAAATATCTGTATCAATCATGCAGACACCTCGACAGCTGTACTTTTATAGAAACCGCTGAAAAATCGACAATGAATTGAAATAGCTGAACGCACAGAAATGCTGGAAACAAGCCAAAGCGGCGGAAGGCGGCAATTTCGTCTTATTGTGGGTTGATAGCCGTCTAACGCAATTTACGTCTGTGGAATCTTAACATCGACACCGTTTATGCCGCTTAAGAAGAGATTTCCTCATTCTCTGTCTGAAATCGTCGGCGATAAGTGGCAGCAATTTCGCCTGCTCGTTCTATTCGTGTAAGATTCGTCTCACCTGCATGAATGTGATGAAATGCCCATTGGTCTTGACTTTGGGTCGTGGTTGGATTTTTTCGGCGGTGGTTTCACCGTACAGAGTGATCTCCGACCCTCTCAGTCCCATGCAGCCCATTTGAGGTGTGTCTGAAATGATATCGTAATGTCTTGAGTTAAACAGCGATTAATCAACGCTCCTACTTTCTAATAACTCAATTCGGCCGCTTGTTTATTATTTCGGTGTTTTTGTGGCGATTGTTTCGTCAAATCGTAGTGAAATCTGCACGCCCTTGGCTGCGGGATATCAGAGACCTTTTGGAAGTGAACTTTTCCTATTGTTTGAGTGTGTGTGTGATGTTATCGGAAATGAGAGGTGGAGTGCTCTATTTTGTACTAATCGGAGCGATTAACAGTCGAGGATACAAAATAAAATGTTGGTTCTAGTGTAGCTTACACAAAAGACTTGTCCGGATAATTGTGAGCTAAATTTGAGTCAATTCCGCCCATATCTCAGGATTAAAATAATTAATAAGAAATCCGCCATTAAATCACACAAGCGACCCGAATCCGTCAGCGACAAATCGCACGCATGATTGATGCCGCCATTTGCATAGTCGCCTGTCAAATTACAAGACACTTCCCTCACGATTCCGCATAATGCCAATATCAATGGTCTCCGAACAGCGACAAGTCGTTTTGATTTATCGAACGAAGATTTTCGCCGCTAAATGATTTATTATGACACAAACTCGCATTGTAAACATCGACCGATTGAATAAATAATCATCGTCAGGCGGGTGTGATAACATCTCGAAGTTGCGAGGCTCGTAATTGCTTGTATTGTAAACTGTTGCGTAAGTCACGAAGCGAGCGATTTGTCGCGGCGACAATTCGCTCGGCGTTTATCCATTATTTCGAATTATTCGAATTATTTCGACAAATAAAAGACAAGTCGATGGTAATTATTGCGTCACGTCCGCCGACTTTCTACTCCACAAATCAATGTCTATCTGTAGATTTAATAATTGATGGAGTCGAGATAAATGAATGCAATATACGGGTCCTGTCCTAATCAGGTGGATTGGTTGCGAAATGGTTCAGGCCGTAATGCTTCTGTGGAAAATTCTTGATATTCGATACAATGTTCTGCAACTAAAGCCGAAACTAATTGCATCCGAATCAGGACGAAATATTGTTCCAAAACTAGTTGGCCCGAGCGAATAATTTAATCGCATTTTTTTTAAATTAACATTAATTTCGAATTGTTTGTTTATTTTTCGTCATTAGCGGTGAAGGTAAGCTGCAAAATAATGGCTCAATCATTGGTTTTGATGAAGTATTAAGGAAGTTACGGCGTACCGACAAAAACACATTTATTTAAACAGATTGTCAATAGATGGCGCTAAGAACAAAACACGGTTTTCAAGAATTTTTTAAAATTAACAATAATTTTGAATTGTTTGTCATTAGCGGTGAAGGTAATCTGAAAAATGTAGATCAGGACGAATTGTGCTTATTAGATTCTGTGAGGTGTGACAGGAGATGATCACAAAAAAATCCAGAAAAGAAGAAACATTCCCTGAGGTTGAATTGAACAAATTTCGAATTTGTGTTTTTTTTTAATAGAATTCCGATTAATAGGTTGCAAATAATCCCAAAGTGAATTTAAAAAACCATGACGAATTAAGAATGTCATTATGATCTGACTCTAAAACCCATTTTTGCTGTATTTAGAATTGAGTGCCAATAATCTCAAAATTTATTTTTTTAAATAACAACCTCATTTTCATCGAGTCACAGATAAATAAATGAAAATCTTGGCTGCAAATTGTTTCAGATCGAATGACTCTGAGGAAAATTAGTGTTTTTTGTTTAAAGTTTGCTGCAAACCTAAAAGAAATTAAAAATTGAACTCCTGTATTCTCAAAAAATAACAGCAGTTTGTTTGTGATTTATTCTAGCATTCGCTCATAATAAAATATCAAACGACATTTCTAAAGAAAAAACGAAACTTACACAAATCAGGTCGAAATAAAAATGTTGTTTTTAATACAACTTAGACCAAAGTGCCTGTGCCCATTTGTTTTAAATCATAAACTATTTTCGGTAACTTAAAAAAATAAATTAAATTAACTAGGTAGTTTCAATATAATCACAAAGAGAAAAATAAAAATTCCATAAATCAGAACGAGATAAAACTAATTTCAAATTGGATTTATTCTGACATGCAAAGAACAAATTTAAAAAAATATTCTCCGAGTCACAAAAACATAAACAAAATAAAATCGATGGTTTCGAAGCACCTAGAGCCGCCTGGCTTCAGCGGATAGTTTGACTTTTTTTGTGGATTTATTTGTGGAAAATGATCCCAACCATAATTTTTAAAAATCTGAATGAGATGATTGTTCGAATTCGGTTCATTTTGATCTGCCTCTTCTAGCTGTTTTTTGAATTGACTGTCAATAGTCTCAAAATTAGACAAATGAGTGATTTTTTGTTTAGAATTTGTTGCAAATTATCTTAAATAAAATTTCAAAAAATATATTACTGCGGTATCAAAGAAATAAATAAAATAAAAGAGTTAGCTTGAGGGAAAAATAGGTAACTTATACTCAAACAATAATTCTGAAGAGAAAACTAAACCTTCCATGAATCAGAACAAAATAAAAATATTTATTTAGAATTTGATTCTAATCTGCCTTGTCGGAACATAGAACGTAGAAGTAATAAGAAAAGTAAATCTTCTAAAAGTCACAACGAAATAAAAGAAATAAAATGATTCAAATCGATTGCCTTACAAAAAATTTGTTTAGAACTCGCTATAATGTTAAAAAAAATCTAAGAACGAAAAATAATAATCTTCAATACCAAATAAATAAAAAAATCGGTTTTAATCCAAATTGCTTATAGGCTAAATTTGTGATTTATTATACACAGATAGTCTACAATCTCAAAAGCGATTTCTATAAAGAAATATAAGACTTCCATAAATCAAGACGAAATAAAAATGTTTTAATCCAATTTAGACTGAATTGCCTCTCGCATTCATCTTTATGATTTTATAGGATTTATTTGCTGTAAAACAATTTAAAAAGACTTCCCAATATGAAAATGAATAAGAATTTTGATTTGGAGTTAGCTTCAATTAAATTCAAAAATCTTAAACGTGGTTAAAACAACTAAATTAAATAAAAATGATCGCCCCGAATTGTTTCAAATCGGACTGATCTAAATTTTTTCCATTACGTCACTGCCAATACCTAATCAAAATAAAATGTTCAGATATATTTTCTGCATATTCTGGCACAAAAACAATTATGAAAAAAAAAGATGGGTTCAAATCGTTTCAAATCGAATTGATTTGGGAAAAATTTTAGTTTTTTGATTACAAGTTGCTGCAAATAAATAAAAATATTCTGAATTTTAAAGAAACAAATAAAATAAAATTGGTAGTTTCAAAATAATCGCAAAAAAATTTTCAAAGAGAACCAGAACAAAATAAAAATGTTTGCTTCAAATTGACCTGTCATAGAATGTAAACAAAACTTTAAAAAAGTAAAAGTAAAATAAGTCATAAAGAAATGAATAAAATAACAAGTCTATGGCTTCGAATTTGCGATTTATGTTTTGAACTCGCTGATAATGTTAACCAAAATAATAATAAAAAAAAATATTCCTTTAAAATCAAAGAAATAAATTAAAAAAATTGGTGGTTTGAAAGTGTTTGGTGAATAGACTAATGAATTTTCGAAGGACTATTGGATAAATAAATAGTGCAGATCTTTCGCTTTGAGTGTTTATTTTCAACTATAAATACAAAATTAACATCTTATTCTAACTTCCAATTAAGAAACTTACCACCCCTACTGAGGGTGATAAAATGTTGGGGACTGACCCCTCCTGGTCATTGTACAGTATACAAACTAGACTAGAACCAAAACCAAAAGAAATTTAACAAAAATAAAGAAAAACTTTCATAAATCAGGTCAAAATACAAATGCTAGTTTCGAATTCTAAACTTTCTGAATACATTCCGGGTACAGTACCCGAAGAAAATATTTTGTACAATTTTTTTAGAAAATCTCCTGCAAATAAATCAAAAAAAAAATAAAAACGGAAACCTTCCCTGAAAAAGGCCGAATGGAGAAAGTCGCTTATAATGTGTTTCTCTACAAACTGCGACTGCTGAACTTCATACTTTTTTATAGAAAAGATTACTGGCAGTTCTCAGTAAGTTCAAGTTGTTCCAGAATTAAAAAAAAAACAAATCTCACTAAGTGTGAAAGAAATAAGAAAAAAAATACAGTCGCAACTCCAACTCGTTTATTTCTCCTTTCACCCCTTCATTTAGTTCCATCCAGCATCCTCGTCACCACATAAATACAACATCCCCAGCGGGAGGTCTGAAATTCTTGTGTTACACGGAGCTACCATGTATTCGTGCATGTTTATTTATATTTCCGTGTTGTTCATATTTTAGGCGACGTCCGGCAATATTTTTTAATTACCACACCGTTTCACCACGACAACATGCCGCACTCCTTGTAATTATTCAATCGTTGCCGTAATAATTGATTCGCGCCTCTCACAGATTTCAACTTTGCCGGCCTGTCGATCTGAGATGCGATAATTTCAGTGATTGACGGGCGGTTTGTGGCGATCCGATCGGAAATTTGGGCGCGTTAAAGCGCTCGGCTCGAACCAAGAACACAAACGGTACAAAAAAGCAGGAACAAATGCAAATATTTTGAAAAACTTGTGGAGAATGGTGGGGGGAGGTATTGTGGTGGGAGGAGGGATTGTGGTGGGGGGGAGGTGATTGGGTGGGGGGAGGATAGTCCAAAAGCGGCTTATAGACACTACTATCGTGGCATGTCACTAATTGTTGACGAAAATAATAATTATAACAACACTTGGAAAAAATGTTACCGTTTCTGATGAGGGGTCCGTCGGCGTGGCACAAAGGACACAGTTCGTTTGTGAACATGCAAGAATAGCATCGCTCATGTCCGCAGTTATCGATAAGTCTTCGTTTCTTGCCCTTATCAAAAGGCATATGACAACTCGGACAGGTCCCTGAAGTGCTCTCAGTGTCCAGTAGCCTCCTAATGGCTGCCAGATCTGTAATAAAATTCAATCGGTCAGAGTTGGGTAATAAACGGCGACCTGAAATTATTATTATGGTCGCTGTAATAAAAGGGTCCCGTTAGCCGCGAGTGTACCCGATAAAAACATTATGCTCGCCTGTCGGAATAAGCGAAGATTAATCGAAAACGTTTGAAGGAAATGAAGAGATTTTTGTGCGACTCAACGTTCCTCATTCATTAACGGCGAACAGAATTCGAAACAGATTGTTATTGTAATAAGGTAATCACCAGTCATTATCAAAATTATGGACAAAGCGCACGAAATTACGCTCACCTTGTGATTTCACACGAGAGCGCTCCGACTACAACGAACATAAATCAAAGATAGATGTAAAAATGTGAAAGGGAATAGGTGAAATGTTGGGAAAAGCTCGTGGCCACGCCGCGTAGTCCTCATCCTCGGAACCTAACGGTACCCTGTGGCGTCAAAGACCAGAAGCGCAGATAATTACCACTTATCTTGGCGTTTTTGAAAAGGAAGAACCGTTCGGGTGTTGCTGCAACCGGAGCCTTCCTTCATATACACAATTAACACAATGCCCGGTTAATTGCGATCGAATAAATGTTGGGCCCCGAGATTAGTGTAATTAGTGAGGGTTATATACCGTTCGACGAGATACTGGACCCGTTCATGCCGCATTATGCAGAACTACCATATGGGCACTTTAAAAAATCGCCAGATCGCCGATAGTCATTTTAATTAAGATGTGCGCTCGAGATAAAGACGAGAGGCGTGCGTGGTGCCCTTTTCGTTGCGCAACGCCGTCCAATAAAACAATGCCATTTTTGACATTACAAGTGCCGTAAATATCCGTCGCAAAGGTTATTGGTTCAAGAAACATCAAAAGCGCATTATTATAATTAAGCGCCTTTATCACTTGCCCAAAATCGTAATTAATTACCATCGGAGCGGTGGTATTTAAAGCGGGGCCGTTTGTTATGTTAAGTGCTTTTGTAATGTTCAAGCTGTGTCAACAAAATTTCAATAAATTGCAGATTACGAACGGAGCAAAAATGCGGCGAACGAGCGAACATTTTTGATGCGGTTCCGACAGTGCTATTACTCTTTGGGCTTCCTGGTAATTACCTGAACTGGTGAAGAGTGAAGTTCAGTTCGTTATAATTTTTTTTACCATAAGAAAGCTCACCCATCTATCAGTCACCGAAATGGTCTATTTTTATCATTTTCAATTCTGGTCAACATATCTTTATCAAATGAATATCTCTGACCAATGTGTATTTATCAAAAGATTCCTTTTGCTACTCTTTACAGTCTAGGGGTTAGAGCAAAAACGGTATAAAATGACATTTTTAATTTTTTTAATATAAGAATATGAGATGATAGGTGTATTTTTTCAACCTACTTAACAAACTGAGAACACTTTTTGAAGCAAAACAGATTAACTTTATTACTTGTACCGGTTTTACTCTAACCCATTCGATTGGTATCTTTTCCAAAAGTACCTTTATTCGACATTTCTTGGTAATCTTGTTTTTTCATTGATTACTATTGAAGCTGAATCAGTGTCAATTGAATAATATTTTCGCGATTTAGATAAATTTATCAATTGATACAAAGTGCCATTTTATTTAATTACTTATTTTAATGATTTTTATAAAAAATATATATATATTTTTTTTATATTATACATATTATATGGTCATGAGCACGTGTTCAATGTATGTTTATTTATTGATTTATCTTATCAAATATTGATACTGAAAATGTGCGTTTATCAATTCATATCTCTGGCGAATGTATCTTAATCAATTTATATTTTTGGCCGATGTGTTTTAATCAATCAAATAGATTTCTCTTGCCACTCCATCTTAATCCACAAATAGGTGTCTCAGCGCTGCGGGAAAGCAAAATTACTCTAAAATGAAAAAAGATATCGAAATGAGGTTTTCAATAAAAAGTACATCCATTTAAGAGAACACAATATTTGAGTGGCGCATCAAAGTTAGTTTTTTTTAATGGAATATGCAGTATATTACATTTTACATTTACAAAAAATAATTGTACTTTGTATAACCTATGGACCTAGCTTTAGTTGTTTTAATACTATTTGACATTTAACCAACAAAAGCCCCTTTTTTGTAAAATCGCTGCTCCCAAACCAATGAGAATTTTGGTTTGATATTTTGACAGAAAATTTTCAAATATCTTCTACTTCATAATGATCAATTCGAATTTTGAATTCTAGTAATTTAATATACAGAGTTGCTTATGAACGCAATTTGTTCATTTAATCAAATTTTTCAAATTGAACACCCCGTATATTTTGGTATCAATCGATTACAGTTTTGATGAGGTTTTAATCATATGATTGAATAGTGGAATATTGATAATTTGGAAAATAGTTGGTTAAGAAGTTGAAAAATGATGAGTCATAAAGACGTCATTAGATCAATAAAAAATATGACCGATTGATGCCAAAAAATATAGAGAGTTCTATTTGAAAAATTCGATTAAATTAACAATTTGTGATCATGAACCACCCTATATACTAAATTATTAAAATGCAAAGTTTGTTTTGACCACTGTAAACTAAACGAAATTATAAATTTTCTGTAAAAATTTCAAGCCAAAATTCTCATTGGTTTGGGAGCAGCGATTTTTCAAAAAAAGGGCCTTTTTTCGTTTTAATGTCAAATACTAGCAAAACAACTGAAGTTCGGTTATTAGTTAGGTTATAATAGGTTATACAAAGTATAGATATTTTTTGATAAGGAATTCGACAATAGCGTCATATACTGGGTGATGCGCCACTCTGTATGTGGACACATTGTATATAAGTGTTCTCTTAAATGGATTGTACTTTTTGTCAAAGACCGCATCTCGATATCTAAAAAAATAAAATAAAAAAAAAATACTGAACCGATTGCGACTAAATTTAGAGGCTATGTATATTTCGATGTCGGGAAAGTAAAAAGCATAGATATAGATATGTTTGGGACGTGTTTTGGTGTTTTGAAATTTTGTGTGTAATAATATCATTTTATGTTTGTTTGTTCAGCACCACCTATGGACAATTGCTAAAAATATATTCGAAACTTAATGACGTAGGCACATACTAAAAATGTTTTTTCAAAATTCAATCCATAACAGGGTGCAAGGGGTGTAAAATTATGTACGGGTGCCCAGATGTGTTATTTGTGTTTCATTTTTTCAATATTTTTATTTGAGTGTTGAATAGTCAATACATTCATTCTGACTTATTATACTTATTTTTATGCAAATTCAAGCAAAGTCGCGACGGGTGAGCAAAATGAAATCAAATATTAGAGGCAGGACAAAGCTTTATCAATGCATATCTCGAGTCAAGGTATCTTTTTGAATGCATAATCCATAAACATCAATTAATATCTCCTTCCAAGTACCTTTATCAATCGGGACCTCTAGCCAATTATCTTTCTATCAACTAATATCACTTGAAAATGAATTTGTGGTAAATTGATAATTTTTCCCAAAGTGTATTTATCAATTCATATCAGTGATTGCACCTTTATGAAAATTTACCTTTATTCTTTGATTCTTGTTATAACTGTATGGGTTTATAAAATTGCTTTCTGCTAAAAATGTATCTTCAGCTTATCTTTAATAAATGACATCTCTGGACGACGTGTCTTTATCAGTGCAACGTATCTTTATGAATGTATAATCTGGATCAATTTATATCTCCTTTCAATGTACCTTTATCAATCGAAATCTCTTGCCAATTATCAACTTATATTTATTGAATATAAATCTGTGTGAATTGATATTGCTTCGCAAAGTATATTTATAACTTCAAACCTATCTTTGGATTTATATTACCGCACATCTCGAAACAATCTTTATTAATTAATGTTTCTATCTAATGTACCTTTATATATTGACTCCCGTTGTCAGTGTATTTAAATCTGAAATTTATGTTTATCAATTCATGTCTCTGGCCAGTGTATCTTTATTAAATAATATTTCTGGACAATGTGACTTTATCAATTGATATCCTGTCCTTCCATCAGTGTATCTTTACCAATTGATACCTATTGCAAAAGGCTAAATAAATGTTTATCAATTCATGTCTCTGATCAACTTCTTCACATATCTCCATTAATAATCTTGATCAATTGATATCTTCTGTTTCCAAAAGTATCTTTTTCAAACGAAGTCTCTTGCCATTTATCAACTTACGTCTATGTATATTGAGAATGTATATGTGTAAATTAATATTACTTCGCAAGGTATTTATGAATTCAAATCAGTCACTGTTATCTCAAGACAACCTTTATCAATTTATGTGTCGGACCATTGTATCTTAATTTATTGACGCCTTTTATCAGTGCATCTAAACCAAGTGATACCTCCTTAAAAGGTATGTTTATCAATTCATGTCTCTGGCCAATCTCCATATATTATTTCTCAAAAGTCGGTACATACTTTACGCAATATCTCCCTTAATACTTCATCAAAACCAATGATTGAGCCGTTATTTTGAAGATTACCTTCACCGCTTATGTTGAAAAATAAACAAACAATACAAAATATTAATGTTTCTTTTTATTATGGTTAAAAACCGTATTTTGGTCATAGCGCCATCTATTGACAATCTGTTTAACTAACATCTCCTCAAGCGCATTCCAAGCGGTAAAACATACATAATTGAATGCGAATTATTCACACGGGGGTCAACTAGTATATCTTTATTTATTAATTGCTACATATCAACAAATATATGTTCATTGTAAATTCGTATTTCTGGTTAATGTATTTTTAGCAGTTTATTATCAATTGATACCTTTAACACGTGTTCCTTAGCAATGGCAAGTGCATCTTAAACAATAATAATACATATCTCTAGCCCATGTTCTTTATCAATTGACATATTTCACCAGTATACCTTTACCATTTGATTCCTATTAAAAATGTGTCTGTATCAAACAATTTCTCTTGTCACTCTAGTGTGATCTAATGATGTCTTCCCAAAGTATCTTAATCAATTGAAACCTATTACTGTATGTTTTTTATCTACTGATATCTCTTGAAAATGGGTTTGTGCCAACTGAAATATCTTCGCAATATACATTTATCAATCAATATCTGTCATCAATTCATCTTTTTAGGCGGTTTATCTTTATCAATTGATATATCTAACAAATTAATCTTTACAAATATGTAAATAACGTAAATGTATCTTTACAAATTGGAAATGTATCTTCTTTAATTCATTCCAATGGCCTATGTATCTTTGTAAATTTATATCTCCAGTCGATGTGTCTTTATCAATTGATACTTCTTACCAGTATATCTTCATCAACTAATACCTATCAAAAGTATAATCTTTTTTTGAAACATAGATATAAGTTCATATCCGTGGTCAATGTTTCCTGATGAATGCACATTTTTGGACAACATATCTTTATCAATCCATATTTATGGTAAACATATCTTTATTAATCCACATCTTTGGCCGATGTACATTTTATCAATTCACATTATTTAGATGTTGTATTATTGCCAATTGATACTTCTAACCTTTGCTTCCTATTGGAAGTGTATATTTATGAATTGATATGTCTTGGCATTAAAGTTGTGTGATTGGATGCGTCCTTCCCCCACCACCGTGATTGGTTTACATCCAATCAGCTTAAAGTCTAACGACTTTGACTCCCTTCGAACTTTGGTTATAGAAAGCAGGGGATTATCGGCGCCATATTTTCATCATTTATGCGTCAAGCCTAATACAATAATCTGGAAATAATTGCCGCCAAGAGGCACAATGGCGTCCCGAAATTGGCTGGGACAATTACGGCTCGTCACCCCTCAATTTACGCATCGAAGCCCGGTGGTTACGTAATGCGATTATAAAGGAGCAAGTCATAATAAAGTGTGCTCGTTAATGTTGTACGAAAAGGAAGATAATCTCCGAGGCAAAGAGGCGACGTTAAATCAGTTTTATTGTAAGTGTGAAGACGTAAATTGAAGATTACGGTACTGAAGCTGTTGTCGAAATTGTAAAAAAGCGCAGATCCACTTTCACTGTGCCACTAAATAACAAATTTTGGTCCGGACAAAAAAAGCGTAATTGCCCGATGACTTGCAGGCCCGCGGAGAGAGAATCGGTTTCGACACTTTTCGGATATTCATGAAACAGCACTTGCACAATTAATAACAGTGCTCGATTGCACCGGTCCATTGAGAAAATTTAATTAGCTGAAAGCAGGTTAAACGTTAGGAGGTGTGACCTTTTCGGTGGGCTTTCTGCCTAAGAAGTGGACGCTAGAAGATGTTTATTATGTTGTAAATCAATACGTTACAATTATTGCTCCCTTTAGAGTCGTATAAAATAAATCATTTCGTAATTGTAATTATTTGCCTTTCTAGAGGAAACGTGCCAGAGGATGCCATAAATTTGCTTCGGAGGTTAACATTGTTATTAGGATTTGCGGGATTTTTCTTGCGCAACGAAATTCTACAATCGCAACAAACAAATCTGTAAAACAACTAAATTAAAAAAAGTACTGGTACTGGGAAAGGTCTACAATTAATCTATGTCCTCACAATGTATCAATGTCAATGTCAATAGAGTCAATGAGCTACTTCTGGGAATTTTTTTCACTGTATTCATTTCCTCATCTTCAAAATCAAATGTCTTGGAAACCTTCTTGACAATCTAGACAACATCAACATGTAATTCCTTTGTTTACAGAGGATACTCTACAATTGCCTCAGTTAAAAGTGTGCTTTTTTTGCTTCTGTAATCAAATTCCAAAAGCAAGGACTCTCAGGAATCCTAATGATTTAAGAATCTAAGAAAACCTAGTCTGTAAGATAACAGAAAACAGAAGAAATTGCATGTAGCTTGAAAACTTCTTTCTTTCTTCGCCTTCTCAAGCTCAGGAAGACCAAGAAGGCTATTCAGTAGACTGAAGAAAAAATCTTTTACACTCTTCATCCAATATCCCAACCTCAAAATCAAATGTATTAATATCATTAGGATTTGATGGACAACCAAGGGAAAAAGGAAACAAAATAATTATTTTTGTTTCTTGAAAAAACTAAAACAGATGATGCCCTAAATGTGCTTTGGAGACCAACAGGTCTTGTTTCTACAATTTCAAGAAATTTCGAACTTCTTCTATTGCTTATTCTAATTGCGTTTTCACTTTATGATAATTAAGAAGACCAAGAAAGGAATTCAAAAATAACTTAGTTTGCTAAGGGCATTTAACTTCATTCATCAATCAGAATCAGTGTTAAAATAATTTTTGATAACTTACAAAGACAAGTATTGTAATTGTTTTGATTAGCCTTCGTCTTGCTTGACTTCGAAATATATTTAATTGCCATATCTCATTGATTCTATAATTTCGAAAACGTCGTCTTTAAATGAGTTAAAAAAATATCGAAATTCTTGCTTTTTAACTTTCACATTATTAAGAAAACCAAGAAAATAATTCAAAAATAATTTGGTTCTTATAGAACTCTTTAACTTCATTTATTCACGCAAAATCAGTCTAGAAATATTTTTTGAAAATTTTGCTTGTCTTCGGAGGATGTTCCATTACAATATCCCAATTTCAACAAAACAGCATCCTTAAATGTGCTGAAGATATTTCGAAGTTTTTGAAATGTTTTATCGCTTTTTCACTTTCTCATAACTAAGAAGACCCAGAAAGGAATTAAAAAATAACTTGGTTCTTGA
The DNA here is from genome assembly GCA_964023215.1 of Eledona agricola. NCBI lineage: Eukaryota > Metazoa > Arthropoda > Insecta > Coleoptera > Tenebrionidae > Eledona > Eledona agricola. The sequence continues at coordinate 5,463,800 of OZ026861.1, forward strand.
AGGGCTTTTTAACTTCATTTATTGAATCAAAATCCGTGTTAAAATAATGATTGTAAAATTTCCTAGACAGATAATTCTTTTGTTTGCCTCGGGAGGATGTTTCATTGCAATATGCCAATTTCAATTAAACAGCATCTTTAAATGAGAAATTTCAAACTCCTTGTAATGTTCTATTGGTTTTCTAATTGCTATTTCGCTTTCTCATAATTGAGAAAACCAAGAAAGGAATAAAAAAATAACTTGGTTCTTGAAAGGCTTTTTAACTTCATTTATTCAAACAAAATCTGTCTTAAAATAATTTTTGGTAAATTACCAAGACAAGTGATTGTTTTGCTTAACATTTGTATTTTTTGTGTTCGGAGGATGTTTCATTGCAATATCCATTTGGTTTAAAATTTCAGTACACATCGTCTTTAAATGAGTTGAAATCTTCCATTCCTTTTTTCCATTTTCACGTAATTAAGAACACCAAGAAATAATTCAAAAATAATTTATTTCTTAAAGAGCTCTATATTTTCATTAATTCAATCAAAATCAGTCTTAATAATTTTAATTAATTATTTTTGGAATGTTTCCAAGAAATGTGTTTTTTTTCTTGACGTGTCTTGCTTTTCTTCGGAGGATGTTTGATTGTAATATCCAAATTTTAAACAAACATCATCTTTAAATGAGTTGAGTTTCGAACTTTTTGAAATATTTTATTGCTTTTTCACTTTCTCATAATTAAGAAGACTAAAAAAGGAAATCAAAAATAAGTTAATTTTTGTAGGGTTTTTAACTTCATTCATTCAATCAAAATCAGTTAAAATAATTTTTGGAAAATTTACAAAACAAGTGATTATTTTGCCTGACGTTAGTCTTGCTTGTCTTCGGAGAATGTTTCATTGCAATTACTTCTACAATTTCAGTAAACATCATCTTTAAATGTGTTAAAGAAATTTCTTAAAATTTTCTATTGCTTCTATAATTGCGTTGTCAGTTTCTCATAATTAAGAAGACCAAGAAAGGAATTAAAAAATAACTTAGTTTTTGAAGAGTTTTTTAACATTCAAACAAAATCAGTGTTAAAATGATTTTTGAAAATTGTCCAAGACAAGTGATTATTTTGCTTAACCTTCGCCTTGCTTGGCTTCGGAAGACGTTTCATTGTAATTGTAAATTACAAGCACCAAGAGGCTAAGACAATGTTTCCTCTTCTTATCTTATTAGTATTCTTGTAACCACTTTGTAAACGCGCCGTAATTACACCAGCGATTAGAATAGCAAACAATTTAAAAATCCAACAAGAAAAACCACTTAGAAAGGCAATCCCCATAAGCCACGCCAATCATCTGTTCGCAGCTAAAAAACAAGAGTAAATTTCTAGTCCTAGAGCTCTTCGGCACGCTTCCAAACCATTGAAAGCGTTCCCCCTCAAGCAACTCTTCACTCCACAAAACAACAATCGCGCGCCATATAAAGCAACATCAACAACAATCACTAAATCAATAGGCTTTCAATTTCATTGACACAGTATTGCCAACCGCCACATAATAATTAAGCCGATCGCTTTAATTAATTCGTGTCGGCGGGTCATCGATGGGTCAGGCAAAGACTTTCGATATCTCTTTCTCTCGCTAATTCTTGCGTAACGAATCGGCGACTATTTATAAAATCATTTGCATATTAATGCGAACACCTGCGTTTGATAAAACACATGTTTTATTAAGATTAAGAGCTGTGCATTGGCCGAAGACATTGCATCAATCGCGAGCTAATTGGTGCCAAATTAGTCATAATTCGTTTATTTGGACAAGAACCATGGGTCTGTTTGGTTTGTCTGGTTAATTTCAGTGAGGAATCCAGAAGGAATAGTTACGGTGACGTTTTGATGGGTGCTTAAACGATATTTACGGGTTCGGTCACAATTACCGCTTCATTTCAAAAGAAGCGGGAGTGCGAGACATTTCTTCCTGAAACTGTTTCATTTTCAAGATGTCTAACAGTTCAAAGAAAAAACCTTCAAACTTATCCCACTTCCTCGTGCCATTCACACGTAAAAACAAACCGCCCACGCGCGTCTCAACATTACTCATTCAAACCAATTTAAATCATCATCCCACTCGTCAATGACAAATTCCTCGAAAAAATAAAAACTGCGGATTGCATCTGAAGCAGCAGCGGCGCATAAATCTCAAGAAATATGAAGTAAAAAGGATTTATGGGGTCGCAACCTCAACCGGTGCGCATTTCTGAAAGCCTTAATTGCACGAAATGATCCCGGCCAGTGATTTAATACATTTTTTTGGTCTACACATAAAAGGTCACAATTAAATACCGCGCGTTCCATTAACTCAATAACGATGGCTTCTATCTTGTAATTAGTTCTTCGGCATGACTCACCACTGGGCAATGTTTTATTATATTTAGAGCCATGATATGGTCGATCGTGTCATATAATGTAAATATCAGAATAAGTGTTTACATTGCGTCACCTTAATTCGAAAATATGTACCATGTTCCGTGATAGAACGAACCGGCTTTGGTTTCTACAGAATTCCTTTCATCGTTTCGTACAAAGCGGGATTAATGGGAAGATCGTTACCGGGTTATCCTCGTCCAATTAAAAGGCTTCGGAATCAATTTGTGGTGTTTCCAGGCGATAGAAAGCAAGTGATGTGAAGATTGATATAACATTTCTTCCGCCAACGCTTCGCCGACCAAATGAATCGTTTTCCTTTTTCGTTTCCGACAAATCATCAAGAACCATCTTCGGCTGTCGCACCCACGCTTTGACCCTTGCAAGTGGACGTGGAGAAACAAAGAGGAGCGTGACGATGCTGAACTATTAACTTCTAGCAGTCAGCTTGGCGCTGCCGTGGCCCCAAGCCCCAGGAGGTGAGGCAAGTTTGCGGAGTGAACGGATTATCGAGGTCAGGGTGCTGTGCGCAACAACCTCAAGTGCAAGAAACGCATACGGATTGCCTTCACTCAAAACGGAATACTTATTTCTGTATTTCTTTCAATTTTGTATATTAGCGACAGTGGGGAGCCAATCACAACCAAGGTCAACAGCTTTATTGCGGTAGGGACAATAGTGGGGGTAACTCTACCACTACTCAACAAAATGAGTAGCACAAAGTATAGTGTTTACAGAAGGGCAATAAAATCAGTAGCAATTGTCTAATTTTAACAAGTTTTCTTTATTTTCATATGAAACGCCAAAGCATTTTTTACTAGGTACAATTTGTATTACCAATTAAGGTACTGCATATATTTCAAAGAATGATTTTTGTACCTATATTAACAATTTCAAAAAAAGCGTTGAAAAATCCCACTAAATCCTTATTTATCTCAATTTCCCATTAAAAGTTAATTAAATTATTTTTTTGCATTTTTATATATATTTAAAACGACGCCAAAGCATCGAATATTCAATAGGAAATAACCATTTGTGGTTTTCTTGTAATTTTGTATATTAGCGAGAGTGGGGAGCCAATCACAACCAAGGTCAACAGCTTTATTTCAGTAGGGACAATAGTGGGGGTAACTGTACTACTATTCAAAAAAATGAGCAGCAGAAAATATAATTTTCACAGCAGGGCAACAAAATCAGTAGCAATTGTCTAATTTTAACAAGTTTTCTTTATTTGCACATGGAACGCCAAAGTATTTTTTTACTAGGTACAATTTGTATTACAAATTAAGGTAGGACATACATTTCAAAGAATTAATTTTGTACGTATAATCACAATTTCAAAAATGCGTTGAAAAACTCCACCTAAATCTTTATTTATCCCAATTTCCCATTAAAAAATAATTAAATGATTTTTTAGCATTTATTTACATATTTAAATCGACACCAAAGCATCGAATATTCAATAGGAAATAAACATTTCTGCTTTTCTTGCAATTTTGTATATTAGCGAGAGTGGGGAGCCAATCACAACCAAAGTCAACAGCTTTATTGCTGTAGGGACAATTTGGGGGTAACTGTACCACTACTCAAAAAAATTAGTAGCAAAGAATATATGCTTTCAATTTCCCATTAAAAAATAATTAAATGATTTTTTAGCATTTATTTACATATTTAAAGCGACACCAAAGCATCGAATATTCAATAGGAAATAAACATTTCTGCTTTTCTTGCAATTTTGTATATTAGCGAGAGTGGAGAGCCAATCACAACCAAGGTCAACAGCTTTATTGCGGTAGGGACAATAGTGGGGGTAATACCCACCCCTACTCAACAAAATGAGTAACAAAAAGTATAAGTTTTTGCAACAGGGCAATAAAATCAGTAGCAATAGTCTAATTTTAACAAATTTTCTTCACTTTCCCATGGAACGCCAAAGTATTTTTTACTAGGTACGATTTGTATTACAAATTAAGGTAGGACATATATTTCAAAGAATTATTTTCGTACGTTTATTCACAATTTCAAAAATGCGTTGAAAAATCCCACTTAAATCTTTATTTATCTCAATTTCACATTAAAAAATAATTAAATTATTTTTTGTATTTTTATACATATTTAAAACGACGCCAAAGCATCGAATATTCAATAGGAAATAACCATTTTTGCTTTTCTTGCAATTTTGTACATTAGCAAGAGTGGGGAGCCAATCACAACCAAAGTCAACTGCTTTATTGCAGTAGGGACAATAGTGGGGGTAACTCTACCACTACTCAACAAAATTAGTAGCAAAGAATATTAGTTTTCACGGCAGGATAACTAAATCAGTAGCAATTGTCTAATTTTAACAAGTTTTCTTTATTTGCACATGGAACACCAAAGTATTTTTCTACTAGGTACAATTTGTATTACAAATTAAGGTAGGGCACATATTTAAAAGAATGATTCTTATACGTACTCACAATTTCAAAAATGCGTTGAAAAATCCCACTTAAATCTTTATTTATCTCAATTTCACATTAAAAAATAATTAAATTATTTTTTGTATTTTTATACATATTTAAAACGACGCCAAAGCATCGAATATTCAATAGGAAATAACCATTTTTGCTTTTCTTGCAATTTTGTACATTAGCAAGAGTGGGGAGCCAATCACAACCAAAGTCCACAGCTTTATTGCAGTAGGGACAATAGTGGGGGTAACTCTACCACTACTCAACAAAATTAGTAGCAAAGAATATTAGTTTTCACGGCAGGATAACTAAATCAGTAGCAATTGTCTAATTTTAACAAGTTTTCTTTATTTGCACATGGAACACCAAAGTATTTTTCTACTAGGTACAATTTGTATTACAAATTAAGGTAGGGCACATATTTAAAAGAATGATTCTTATACGTACTCACAATTTTAAAAATGCGTTAAAAAATCCCACCTAAATCTTTATTTATCTCAATTTCACATTAAAAAATAATTAAATTATTTTTTTGTATTTTTATACATATTTAAAACGACGCCAAAGCATCGAATATTTAATAAAAAATAACCATTTCTGCTTTTCTTGCAATTTTGTGTATTAGCGAGAGTGGGGAGCCAATCACCAACAAGGTCAACAGCTTTATTGCAGTAGGAACAATTTGGGGGTAACTGTACCACTACTTAAAAAAATTATCAGCAAAGAATATTAGTTTTCACCGCAGAGCAACTAAATCAGTAGCAATTGTCTAATTTTAACAAGTTCTCTTTATTTGCACATGGAACTCCAAAGTATTTTTCTACTAGGTACAATTTGTATTACAAATTAAAGTAGGGCATATATTTCAAAGAATGATTTTTGCACGTATATTCACAATTTCAAAAATGCGTTGAAAAATAGCACCTAAATCTTTATTTATCTCAATTTCCCTTTAAAAAAACTTTCAATATTTTTTTTGCATTTTTATACATAATTAAAACGATGCCAAAGCATCGAATATTCAATAGGAAATAACCATTTCTGCTTTTCTTGCAATTTTGTATATTAGCAAGAGTGGGGAGCCAATCACAACAAAAGTCAACAGTTTTATTGCAGTAGGGACAATAGTGGGGGTAACTGTACCACTACTCAACAAAATGAGTAGCAAAGAATATGTTTTCATAGCAGGGCATCTAAATCAGTAGCAATTGTCTAATTTTAACAAGTTTTCTTTATTTGCACATGAAACGCCAAAGCTTTTTGTACTAGGTACAATTTAGATTTCAAATTAAGGTAGGGCATATATTTCAAATAATTTCAAAGGATTTGAAAACGGCGTCGAAATTTTTATTTATCTCAATTTCCTACTCAAAAATTATTAAATTACTTCTTTGCATTTTTATATTTAAATATTATTATATTATATTTTCTATAAAACCATACAAGAGCGTAGTATTTTTTAAATTACGGACATTGCCTTTTTTAAATAATTGTCGAAGTAAACAAATTAGTAAAGTCGAAAGTTGTATGTGTTGTTTTTAAAGATGAAAATTAAGTGCGTAGTGTTTTTATACATTTTGAAATTGAGTGTATAAATATGTTACTGAATTAAATACATAAAAACACTACCTAAACTTCTTACTTAAAAATTACTTTTCACTCAATTTTATTGAAACAAAATATTACTGAAATTATTTTGGGGCTTTACAAAAATAGCGCTTTAATTTCTAAACTGAAAATGCTTGAATTTCAAAGCTTTTATTTTAGGACGCCGACACGGGTATTAGAGATAGGAGTATGGCGTTTGATATTGGCAATTCAGTGAATTTCCAAGTTTGAAATTGATGTATTTTTCAATATAGAAATTCAGGCACTATCTAAATAAAAAATTTGTTGCTGTTTTGAGTAGAATCAAGTGAATTTAGTAGTAGAAGTTTAGAAGTAGAAATTAAAGGGCAATTTTTATTGAGTTCTAAAATAATTCGAGAGAACATTTTTAAAATAGTTCCAATGGAAATAATGCTTGAGAATAGATCAAATAAAAATGGACGGCTTGGAAAATAATTCTAGTCAGAATAATGTGTGTATTAGTATTTATAGGTTAAAAAACTATTTCATTTTATACATTTAAAGCACAAAAAATCTGGCGCGTTATTCATTTCACATAAATTTCGTAAATACCCATTTTTGTGAATTGAAAATTCAAGTTGAATCAATTTTCAAATCAAAGCCTTGTTATTTTTCAAACATTAAAATAAGACCGAGCACGACTTATAATCTTGTAAAACAAAAAACCGGTGCATGTTTTCCAAACATGCATTTTGCTTTTGAATTTTTGATGACTGTATTTCGCACTAATTGTAAATTCTGTGGTACCTGTAATTTTATATATTTATTAAATAAAACAATAAGGTTCCAAATAATTTTGTCACACTAAATGTTCAGAATCAAATTACATTAAGGCCGCCTGAAAATTATCTGTACGTGAAATACTCTGAAATAAAAAATCTTATATAAAATCTGTACAGAAATTTGAGATGCAGGATCACAGCCTTTATATAATTTTTTTAGTATTTCACGTACATACATATTATTAAATTTTATATATTTTTTAAATAAGATTTTAATAAAATTCGAAATAGTGTCAAACGGTATTTACAAAGAATTATAAAAATCTTTATTTCCAAACAACTCCTGATTTAATTGTTTTTAATTAAATTTTTTGTTGTAATATTTTTTGCCGTTACCTTTGATATTTCAAATCCCTCTTATGTTTAACTTGTATTTTAAAATATTGCACCACAGGTTCAGCCGTTAATTTCTAATTTAGAAATATACCGAAAAACATTTGGAAGAACAGATTTGAGTGCCCTTTCTCTACATAGCAACATGTTTAATAGGGAGGCATTAAAATAATATTTTATTTTTCAAAACCTCAAACTAAAATCTTCAAAACTAACATTAGCATTAGACGCAATATTCAATTTTGGTTAAACTATTGCTTTTTCATTATTTTCAGATTAAAAAAATGCAGATATTACCACTTTAACTGTTCTTGTGTAAATCTATTTTCATTTTATTATTTTTAAAATTCCGGTATTCAAAATTACTTTGTGGTTCCATATTTTTCAGTTCAAAACTGAATTAGAGGGAATAATTAAAGGATAGTGGTGGGGGACGAATCAGAAGCCAGCGCGGTCGTGTTTTGCGTTGGTGGGAGTAGTGGTGGGGGTTGAGGCAAGGACCTGTTCCCTACTCGTTTCATTTTCGTAAAGCCGCTTGAAACAGGTTGTATTTCGGGAACCTTACGCAATTTTACTGCTGGGATTGCGTCCGCGTGACCTTTCCACGACTCCGCTTTACATATTTAATTCATAAATCTTTCTCGTCATCGCGTTTCAACACGTCCCAGGAAAACTCATTTCTCTGCAGGGGCGCAAGGGTTCCGGGTCAATCGGACGTGATAAACCGTGGCAGTTATCATTTGCGGGTACGTGAGGCCTCCTCGCCGTCCCCGCGCACTTTATTGTAATTGAAATTTCTTGTTGAAAGTGATGAATACAAATTTCTTCCATGCGGAGAGTCACGACGCCGCGTCTTATTTATTTCTCCGCGTTTGCGGAATGAAACTTCTCGTTTCGGGTCGTTAAGTTTTACGGCGTTTGGACCATTTTGACAACTCACCCATTTCGAGACGCCGGTTCAAAAATCTTTATTAAGTCGCACATACCTGAAACAAAAACAAACGGAGTTAAGCGAGTTTCTGAAATGGCCGTAAAAGTAAATGGGTTTTGGATGGACGATGGGTTTATGTCGAAAAAAACACGAAATTGTTGCATGTACGTAAAGGGTTATGGCAGCAAATGAATAACCGTGGGCCTAGAACAGACCCTTGAGGAGCGCCCGATTTAGCTCCACTTGTTCTATCGTCCTCAATCGAGGCAACTGTTTTAAGAGTTTTTTCTTTGTGTCGTCCAAATAAGGCCTATCCAATCTCCATTTGTCTGTCTAAGTGGCGCATCTTGAACATCGAAAGTCAGTAGTTGCATTAATGAGTCGATAGTCGAGGTAACTGTTGCCGACGAACAGGTGTGAACGTGGGCAGTCCGTGGGTGAGACGAGTGGGCACCAGGAGTGGTTGTTGTACCTAGAGATGCCCTCACCGCAAGGTCAACCCTCCGAAAAGTTTCCACACTCTCGCACAAAAATGAAATACTGACGAAAGTGGTCCATGGGTTTGCCCATTGAGGTCGCGCTAGGTGGTCGACGAGTCATGGGAAGATGATCTTTAAACGCTCATTGTAGACCAGTGTGGGGAAAAACTCACGACAGGATGCAGGCTTCCGGGTTGCAATTATTTTGTACAAAGTTCGCGTGGTGAATTGGACGATTGATCAGGTGGCATGACGTCCACAAGCAAATATTCGACCGGAAATGAAGTCGGCATGGGCATTTGATACACCATTGACCGTGAAAAGGAATACTGCAATATTTGAACCAATTTACATCATAAATACTTTTCATGGAAATAATACTTTTAATTCACCAATAATTTCTATAATTCTTCAACAAATCCCATAATTCCCGTAAATATTAAATAATTCCTGTAATTCCTCAATAATTCCTGTAAATCCTCACTAATTCCTTTATCCAAAATAATTCCTATAACTCGTATTTAGGGTTTTAAGGAATTAAGTACTTATAGGCAACTATACCTGATATTTACGCAAAAAAGATGCACTCCCTAACTCGAACCCGAAATATTTTCTAACTCGAACTATATAACTATTTAACAATGTTATCTAAAAGTCGAGCTTCTATTACTCGAACATTTCTAATACTCGAACTGATATTTAACACGCAGCCAAGACTAACTAAAATTTTCCGGAAAAATACGTACTGTATTTTGGAGAAGCATATTTTTTAGCACGTTTAGTGGAGGATTAAGGTTTATTTCTACTAATTGCATTAACGGCGGCGCAGTTTCGCAAATGGTTTATTGGTGATATTAGTGCCCAAGTCAAAAAGATCGAAACGATATTTAAAACACTTAGGAAAAATTGAAATTAATTGTTATGGTAGAAAAGAGTGAAAAGAAGAAGAAAGATATTGCAGAACAATTTGGAATTCCCCCAACTTTTTGTTACTTTTGTTACTATTTTCGGATTCCTTATCAAAAAATAATTGTACTTTGTATAACCTATTATGGACCTAACTTCAGTTATTTTCAGATTATTTGACATTTAAACCAACAAAAGCCCCTTTTTTTTTTAAATTCCTGCTCCGAAACCAATTCGAATTTTGGCGTAAAATTTTGACAGAAAATGTTTAATATTGTCTAATTATAGTGGTCAAGTCAAACTTTGAATTTTAATACTTTACTGTACAGGGCTCATGAACGCATATTGTTGATTTAATCAAATTTTTCAAATGGAACACTGTAAATTTTGGTATCAATCAATCACAATTTTGAAGCTATCCAATGACGTCCTTATCACTGATCATTTTTCTAATTTTCAACCAACTATTTTCCAAATTATCGATATTCTACTATTCAATCATATCATTAAAAACCTCATCAAAAACGTAATCGATTGATACCAAAATATACAGGCTGTTCTATTTGAAAAATTTGATTAATCGAACGATTTGCGTTCATGAGTAACTCTGTATATTAAAATACTACAATTCAAAAATCGAATTGATCATTATGAACTTAAAGATATTTAAACATTTTCTGTAAAAATATCAAACCACAATTCTCAATGGTTTGGGAGCAGCGATTTTTCAAAAAAGCGCTTTTGTTGGTTTAAATGTCAAATAATAGGACAACAACTGAAATTAGGTCCATAATAGGTTATACAAAGTACAATTATTTTTTGACAAAGAAATCAAAAATAGCGTAATATACTGGGTGTCCTAAAAAACTTACTTTAATGAGCCACTCTGTACGTGGACACACTGTACATAAACAGTGTTCTCTTAAATGGATTTTACTTATTGTCAAAAACCTGAATATATTTTTTCATTTTCGAGTAAACTTACTTCCCCGCAGCGCTGGGACACCCTATAAATGGAACTTCCTTAACTCGAACTTCTATAATTCGACATATTCTCTAACTCGAATTTTTTGTGAACATAAAAAGTATTTAACAATCTTACCTATAAGTCGAGCTTCTACTACTCGAATATTTCTAAATGAACTGATATGTAACACGTAACCAAGCCTAACTCAAATTTTTCTGAGAAATAATATGTATTTTGGAGAAGCATATTTTTTGCACGTTTAGAAGAGGATTAAGGTGTATTTCTACCAATTGCATTAACAGAGGTTCAGTTTCACAAAAGGTTTATTGGTGATATTAGTGCAAAATCCAAAAAATCGACGCGAGATTTAAATGATTTAAAAAATTGCAATTAATTTCTGAGGTACAAAAGTGCGAGAAGAAAAAAAATTGCAGAAGAATTTGGAATTCCCCCAACACATTATCGACTACTTTAGAAAACAAGGACAAACTTTTAAAACGGTGCAATTTGACCCACAAAAATACAATTTTTTTTCAAATTTTAAGACAATAATTTTTTAAATTTGTTGCTTTATGTATGTATGTACATATTGTAGGTATGGATGGCTCTTGTTTTATTTACATGTGTATGAACCTGTGTTTTTTTACACTGCCTATTAAATGTAAGTCTTAATTCGACGTAATTTTCTATAAGTCAAAATTTCTCAAACTCGAAATAAATTTTCGGTGCTTTAGAGATTCGAGTTAGAGAAGTTCCACTGTAAATATATACCTATAGGTAAATAAGTAAAGTTACAAAAATTAAACGTTATCATTTTATATTACTAAGGATAACAAAACTTAAGTTAGCCATATAGTATGTACTTAAAACGATTATAAATATTATGAAGGCACTTGTCTAGGTGTATTATTAAATAAAGAAAATATTCAACAAAATAAAAACATTGAAATACAAAAAACGTATGAAATTATAAAGAACTATGGTAAAAAAGAGTTATTTGTGCCCAATTGTTATTTTCCTTGTAATTCCCAATAAATCCCTTGGTAATACCAATAAATCCCGGTAATTCCAGATAAATCCGTATAATTCCCAATAAATCCCGATAATATCGAATAAATCCCATAATTCCTTCAAAGTGTAATACTAATTCACCAGCGGTTTTCCCCTCGACTGTAACTTAAAACAGCAAAATTTTTGTAATTGCTTCCATATTTCTATTGTGTTCTTTTTTAACGTTGATGTATTTTGTCGAGGCGACATCTTCGAGTAAACACCTCCCATACGCAATTAACCCATTGAACCGTCCACCGTCCCCATCTGGTTATTTAAACGCAATTACCTCGCACAAAAACGTGGACAAACATTTATAAAACGTGCCGTCCGGTCAAAGCAGTTCTTGTTTGTCCACAAACAAATCTCCTCTTTGGAAAAATAAAAACGCAAAGGTCAAACCCCGTTCTAACCTGCACCAGGTTAAATATTTGTCCAGTGGCTCGCAGATGCACTCGCAGTAATGAATGGACAAAAGGTGGACTAATGACGACGCCACCAGTACGACCGGTGCTAAGTACTATTGAATATGTCCGTACAAGTCGCGCGATAATAATATTCCGTAATTACTGGCCGTCTAGGCACCGGATAATGACGCTGCATCCGGCGATCTCGAATCGTGCCCATCTGACTCTTGAGATAACCTCGCCAGCAACAAATACTGCAAGAAATAAAGTCGACGGGGTTCAGCTCGGTCGTGAATGGAAAGGTTGGTTTATGAATTAAATGCAAGTGGACGTGGGCGATGTGAAAATTTAGTTTTATTAGTGTTGGAGGTTGAGGATTGGACGCGGAGACATGGAGAAAATGGGATGCGTTGTTTATGAATGAGCGGACGTGAGCTTGCATGCAAATGGTGAACGGCAATTTTTCTTGAATTTTGACGAAGTCGGTTTTATTTGTTTTCTTCGTCTACTAGTCAACAAGCACAAGATACAGACGTATATAATATACTCTAGTGAGAATATTGCGAAATAGCCAAAAATTAAAACTAGTCACACTAATTGACTAAGCTTTATGAAAAATAATAAAATATAACACATATTCCTTCAACGGTACTTTTCGAAGAAGAAACAACACAAGAGAATAAGATACAGATTTCAGATATTTCCAAATACTTCCAAATACAATAGGGCAGAAGGTGATGGAAATTAAGCAAAGCAAAGGTATACTCTATTTTTCATTAACTTTTCTACTTCATTTAATGTAAATTTGGAAGGCAACAAGTAGACCACAAATTAAAGATTACCTGGTTCTATTTATTTTCTTCATCAACAAATCTACAAGCGGAAGATACAAGTCGTATCTACAGTACTCCAAGTGAAAATATTGCAAAAGCCAAAATTAGTACAATAGTACACTAATTGACTAATCTTTAATCTTTATGCGAAATAATAAAATAAAACAAATATTGCTTGGACAGTACTTTTCGAAAAAAAGGACAACGAGATACTGATTTCAGATATTTTCAAATACTTTTAGGCAGATGATCTTGGAAATTAAGCCATGAAAAGTTCTACTCTATTTTTCTTTAATTTTTATACTTGATCTAATGTCAATTTGGAAGGCACGAGGTAGACCACTAATTAAAAATTACCAGATTTTATTTATTTTCCTCATTAACCAATTTACAAGCAGAAGATACAAGACAGATCTAAAGTACTCCAAGTGGGAATATTTAAAAATCCACAATCAAAAACTAGTCACATTAATTGAAAAGTCTTTAAGCTTTATGCAAATTAACAAAATAAACAAACATTCATGCGATAGTACTTTTCGAAGGAAAAACAACTGAAGAACATAAGATACAGATTTCAGATATTTTCAAATACTTTTAGACGGCAGGTGATGGAAATTAAGCAATGGAAAGGTATACTCTTGTTTTCTTTAACATTTATACTTCATCTAATGTCAATTTGGAAGGCACGAGGTAGAACACAAATTAAAAATTACCAGATTTTATTTATTTTCTTCATTAACCAATTTACAAGCAGAAGATACAAGACAGATATAAAGTAGTCAATTGAGAATGTTTCAAAAGCCAAAATCAAAAAGTTGTTACATTAATTGACAAGTCTTTAAGCTTTATGCAAAATATTAAAATAAACAAACATTGCTTCGACAGTACTTTTCGATGAAAAAACAACAAAAGAACATAAGATACAGATTTCAGATATTTCCAAATACTTAGACGGAAGGAGATGGAAATTAAGCAATGGAAAGGTATACTCTTTTTTTCTTTCACATTTACTTTTACTTCATCTAATGTCAATTTGGAAGGTACCTGGCTTTATTTATTTTCTTCATCAACCAATCAACACGCAGAAGATACAAGACATATCTAAAGTACTCCAAGTGAGAATATAGTTACACACTAATTGACTTATCTTTATGCGAAATAATAATATAAAACTAATATTCCTTTAACAGTACTTTTCGGGAAAAAAAACAACATAAGAGCAGACTTTTCTAAAAATTTTTAGACAAACGATTTTGGAAATTAAACAATGAAATGTTGTACTCTATTTTTCTTTGACTTTTCTACTTCATCCAGAGACAATTTGAAGATACGAGATAGACAAAAAATCATGTGAACAGTATTCCACGCAGGATTTGTCCAAAAGCTAACATAAAATTTTTGTCGCATCAACAACTAAACTAAACTAAAATTTTGATGTGAGAAAATCAATGTGAGAATTATAAAATCCGGGCAGGAAAGGTCTACACTCTTTTCTAGATAATTTTTTAAAGAAACTACACCAGAAACAAGAATGATGCAGAAAATCAATAACTAACTGTTTGATTTTCAAACATAAATTTTTTTAGACAATATAATTTTTAGGGCATCCTAAAATACAATCAACTAAATGATGATAAATGAAGCTTCCACATGCTTGTAAAGACGAAAAGCCCCGAAACAAAATTTAAACAATGATAACAATTGAACACAAGTAACAAAAAATAAAAAAATAAGCTAAATAGGTACTTATTTGCATAATAAAAACGATCAATTTGTTGGTGGCAAAACGAATTAAGTAATTTTCGCAAGTGATTTTTAAAAATATTTTTCGACAGCAAAAGAGTCTAAGTGCATTATGTCTCAAAAATATGTAATGTGTCTTCAATAAATGTACTTGAATATTGGATACCACACATTAATATTTTTCAAACCAAAGTGTCAATTTTGAGCTACGGATCGGACTCTTTTGCTTCTCACCCCTTCAATTGTTATTCTTTATTTTTGTCTCTTTAACCAGGAAACCACTCTGAGCAAAGATGGCCCGGAAACCAAAGTCAAAATTGGGTTACTTGAAGTACTAAATTGTTAAATTTTTAAACAGACAAATAAAATAAAATGTATTATTTAAAAATGGTTTTGTATTTTCGAAAGAACCCAAACCGCCAGAACCTAAAAAAAAACAACAAAATCCAAATTTCACCAGATGCACTAATACATTTTTAAGTATCAATCAGACAATAAAATTAATTCTTCTAGACTGACTTTTTCAACAGATACTCGTACACCAGAAGAAATATTTTAACATGAGGCAAGAAAGATGTATCCAAATCTATCCAAATATTTTCAATTTTCAATTTCTGTTGAACTGCAATTACTGTTTCTTTCATTTCAACTTGCTACCTACAAAATGTAGTATTAATCTGGAAGACGGGTAACAGACCAAAAGTTAATCTCATCAGAAGCCAGAATCCAAGCAAAAGTACTAAAATAATTCGTTTCTTTGAGAAATTTCATTATAACAGCATATATTAATGAAAAATTGCTTCCAGATCCAGAAAGACTTTTAACCATAAGATGAACTCAACTGCTTACTTCTTGAAACTCCAATCTCAAACTTGCTATATTTTGCTTCGCATTGCAGATATCGCAAAAAGTTACTAAAAAAAGTTGTTCAGAATCTAATTATAGTTACAGACACCAAATGTCATATAAAAATTCGTATTTTAATTTTTTAAAGTTTTTCAAAAAACACCGAAATTTTGCATTGCTTGCCACTATTAGGCTGTGGAAACAAGTTTGTCAAGCAAATAAAACAACTCAGAAAACAAAACTTCAGGGATTTATTGAAGAAAAATCAACGAAATCCTTTATTTATTTCGCTCACCCCCCCCCCCCCCCCTTCTAGCGACTACGCGAAATTTTCCAAAAATTTCGGATTTGTTGCAAATGTTACAAAAAATAAAAGTGCGAATTTTTTGATGAAACTCCATAATTAGAATTGGATCCTAACCAATTTTTATAGTAATTTTTTTATACTTCTGTAACGCGAATCAAAATATTGCAAATGGACCATTTTTTACAAATTCCAAAAAACTTGTAGGACCTTGACGTTTGATTTGAATACTCGAAAAGATGCGTTTGATTGAATTCTACGTCCTTGCAAATTTGAAATTTGTGTTCCTAGAACTAACAAACATACAGATGTGTCTTCATCTTATCTTAAGTGCGACACCCTGTATATTAATAAAAAAATGCTTCCAGATCTAGACGAGATCCAGACAAGACTTTTAAGCAGAAGATAAACTGAATATAAAATAAGGACCAGCAACTACTAAGATCAGGTCAGGTCAGAGAAATCTTCATCTGAAATTGCTAACTTGGATTTTTGATTTAACTTGTAACAGAAAATGTAATTATTCGAACAAATGGTTTGATTGAACTGAAACTTTGCGTCTTGGATTCCCAATGCACAAATCACGATCAGCGCTGCCAACCGAGCCATTGTGCAGTGTTAAAAAAAAATAAAATCATTCGGAAAAGGCTAACTTTGACCATCTCCGCGTCCGTCTGCTCTTATTTTCATTCCCGCGTCACTCATTTGCATAAAAAACGAAAACCGATTTTCTCCAGCCTCCAACCGCCTGTTTTCAGACATGAAACGTATCATAGTTTATTTTTCGTCGGCCCTCGACTTACAAAAAGCGTTTTATTTGCACCCACCCCCAAGAAATATAACGTCTAGACGTGTGCATGTGAAGCCGATCGAGTTCTTTGTTTGTAAAGGCCCACATCCAGAGGGGTTGTTTGTATTTTTTATCGGCTCGTATAAACCCCGTCCAAATTATTTAAACAAACAGAATTTTACTGGCGACTTCCGTTCTGTCGGTGCCATCATTTTTTTGGATGAAAAATTATGACGAATTACGTGAATTAATGTCGCTGTCGGACAAGCGATTGATGACCCATCCCGCACGATAAATCATCCCAATTAACATAAATAATCGTAAATTGTTTAATTTGATTGCAAGTCGTACGTTATGGTCGGCTGAAAAATGCGTCGAGATAAATCACTGATTCTGGACCCGATCGAAGAGGTCTCTTTGAAAGTGTTAAGCAGGGAATTAAGCACGGCTCGTCCTGAATACATTAGCATATACCTCGTAAATTAAATCTTTTGTGGTAGAAATTTTCTGCATTGAAAAGAAGCGTTTTGGGGCGGGATTTATGAGTGCAACGAACTTTCACTTGCAGATTTGCGAAAAGATGGACAGTGGAGTGCCTGTCTCGCGTCTGTTGCTTGTAATGATAAGTGATAACCCAAGCTCGGATAAGAAAGTATAACAAACACGCGCCTTATCGGATTATTGTTGAAATAGAAATGTTCAGTTGATGAATGGTTTTTGCCGACAGGCGCCAAAGGTTTACGATTTCAGATGCAAGCGGAGACGCTTATCTTGTAAAAAGTGTTCCGGCTGCTCTGACACAACGAGTGATAAAGATTGGTGTGGAAAATTCACTTGTTTTTGCATTTACAGCAAATTTTCAACAACCGTCAGCTACATAATACACGTTGTTTTACCGTTTTACCGCTTGGTGCGCTTGATGAGTGATGTTAGTTAAACTTGTCAATAGATGGCGCTATGAGCAAAATACGGTTTTTAATAATTTTAAAAGAAACACTAACATTTTGAATTGTTTGTTTATTTTTCGCCGATAGCGGTGAACCTAATCTTTAAAATGACGGCTCAATCATTAGTTTTGATAAAGTATTAGGGAAAATATGACCTAAAAAGCATGTGACAAAAAACACCTGTGGCAATTAATATATTTAAATGATAATGAATAAATTTGAACCCAAAAAATTCAGTTTTCTTTGTGAGAATCTTAGGGTTAACATATACACTGATATAATTTTCCAAAAATCCAATTTAAAAAATTTTGAAAAACTCGCAAGAACAAAATTATATATTATCAAAAAAGGCAAGCGTCGTCATCTTTGACGTCTTTTAAACGTATGTTGATACCAGTTATTTTTATGTCAACTAACGGAAGAAGACAATTTGGCGAAGACATTAACGTTAATAGCCTGAACAGAGTCCAATTTTAGATTCTCCTCTGGTGGTCGCTTTTGCCATTTCTATTTGTAACTTTATCATCTCCTAATGAATTAATTGACCTTGCAAGTCCTCACGCGGGTCAAGTACACGCTCTCAATTCCCAACTTCCCAAACACATCATGTATATTTTTGGATTCCTCCGGTTCGTAGATTTTGCCTCGTTTTGCCTATCTTCCATCGGTTTGTTGAACAAGCAAACATAAACATAAACCTCTAGTCTCGTTTCTTGTACACACATTACCCACAAAGACCTACTTCTTTCCCGCCGCATGATTTGTACGTCTCTTTCGCCACTCTTTTCAGTATTTACACGATCCGCTTCGGTGCCTGAAATTGATTCCGAACGAAGACCATAAATTTGTGGAAACGGAACGAACGTGCGGCACTCGAAGGAGCGGAGAAAGAAGATTTCCTTCGTCTAATTGATTTATCGGAGTCACCTGCAACGGCTCAAAATTTTTGACTTTGCTCGATTGCATGGACTGACGACTCGTGCGGAACTAATCTCTTGGTGGCCTTGATACCAAAACACTATTTAACGGTTGTGCTTCAGAGATCTGATGATAAAAAACGGTTCGCGGTTGCACAAAAGCGGCCCCCATTGATGGAACCAATAGTACAGGTTTCCAAACCCGAATTATGTAAATGGAAGGTGTGTTTATCATTAAACCCGTAAAACTTGTAGTGTGAGCTTTTTTTTATAGAAAATGGAAGGCCGCTTGGTTATTGTCCTTTTTCGCCTTGCAGCTAATTGAAATCGTGTTTTATTTGATTGCATTTTATATAGGTATAGGGATGTTATGAGGCTGTTTTACTGGATTTCTTCTTGGACCGCGCTAATTTGGAGATGCAATGGTTTTGTTTCAACATTAACTGCTGCAAATTGGAGTATTTTATTGCTGACAGTTTACGAAATTGTGTGTTGGTTGTTTATAGGTTCTGGTTTTGCAGCAACATTTTCGTGGGTTATTTTATGTTCAAAAAGTCTTTGTCTCAAGTCCTCAAAATCTCAACACCCATTCGCTTCAAATTCTTCCAACATCTTACATAACAGAATATTGCGAGCTTTAATAGAACACATTTAAAAAATGTATATAATATAAAATTAATCTAGTCCTCAAAATATTTAACACCCATTCACCGAAATCTTAGATTTATATCAAGCCTTTGTTTTTTTTTCGTTTTCTCTCTAATACAAAATGTTTTGGAGCAGCATTTTCGTGGGTTCTTTTGTGTTCAAAAAGTCTTTAAATTCATAATAGAAAATTGTCCAGCCTGAATCGAAATTTTTGAAAATGTGTATACCTAATTCAAATTGTTTTGTAGCAATATTTTCATGGTTGTTTTATGTTTAAAAAGTCTTTAACTAAGTCTAGTCCTAAAAATCTTTACCACCCATTCACCCATATACTTCTCACATAATACTCTTGGAATATGATTAAGCCTGATTCAAAATTTTTGAAAATGTGTATACCTATAGTAAAATGTTTTGTAGCAGCATTTTCGTGGGCTCTTTTGTGTTCCAAAAGTCTTTAATTTAGTCGAGTAATCAAAATTTTTCATAATAGAATATTGTCCAGCCTAAATCAAAATTTTTGAAAATATGAATAATACAAAATTTTTGCAACAATATTTTCGTGGGTGCATTTATGTTCAAAAAGTCGTTAACACTTAGTCGAGTCCTCAACACCCTCTAACACCAATTCATACATATTTTTCCCACTTAATTAGCCAATTCTTACATAATAGAAAATTGTCCAGCCTGAATCGAAACTTTTGAAAATGTGTATAGGTAATACAACATTTTTGACGCGATATTTTCATGGGTGTTTTATGTTCGAAGTCTTTAACATAATCTAGTAATCAATATTTTTCATAATAGAATGTGGTCCAGCCTGACTCAATATTTTGAAAATAAGTATATAATACAAAAATTTTTGCAGCAATATTTTACTTTCGTGGGTGTTTTTAGTTCAAAAAGTCTATAACTTAGTCTAGTCCTCAAAATCTTTAACACCCATTCATGCATATCTTTACCACTTAATACTCAAAATCTTACATAGTAGAAAATTGTCAATCCTGAAACGGAACTTTTGAAAATGTGTGTAATACAACATTTTTGCAGCAATATTTTCATGGTTAATTATAACGTTCTTCTTTGGGATTTTGGACC
Source organism: Eledona agricola (assembly GCA_964023215.1). Classification (NCBI taxonomy): domain Eukaryota; kingdom Metazoa; phylum Arthropoda; class Insecta; order Coleoptera; family Tenebrionidae; genus Eledona; species Eledona agricola. The sequence goes on from OZ026861.1 coordinate 5,484,255, forward strand.
GTGTTCCATTTGAAGTTCCATTAGGGGGGGTGTAGTGAACGCTCCGAGGAGCTAATTCAACAAGTGACCCCAATGAATCTCCAGACGTTTCATCCACAACTGCGGTGGATTTCATCAGTGGTTTAAGTTGCGATGTGGAAGAGCTCGAAGTGTTCTCTTCGCTGTCACATTCGCGACTGTCGACACTATTGATCGACAGCGAAGAGAACACTTCGAGCTCTTCCACATCGCAACTTAAACCACTGATGAAATCCACCGCAGTTGTGGATGAAACGTCTGGAGATTCATTGGGGTCACTTGTTGAATTAGCTCCTCGGAGCGTTCACTACACCCCCCCTAATGGAACTTCAAATGGAACACGGTCCAAAATCCCAAAGAAGAACGTTATAATTAATAACACCGACCGTGAAAGCCTACATATTTTCATGGTTGTTTTATTTTCGAAAAGTCTTTACATAGTCTAGTAATCAATATTTTTCATAATAGAACATTATCCAGCCTGATTAAAAATTTAAAAAAAATATACATTATACAAAATTTTTGCAGCAATATTTTCGTGGGTGTTTTATGTTCAAAAAGTCTTGAACTTAGTCTAGTCCTCAAAATCTTTAACAGCCATTCACCCAGATTTTTCCACTTAAGACTCTTAAAATATGATTAAGCCTGAATGAAAATGTGTATACCTAACATAAATTTTTTGCAGCAGCATTTTCGTGGGCTCTTGCGTTCAAAAAGTCTTTAATTTAGTCGAATCCTCAAAATCTTACATAAAATAAAATTGTCCAGCCTAAATCAAAACTTTTGAAAATGTGTATAATACCAAATTTTTGCCGCAATATTTTCGTGGGTGCTTTTATGTTCAAGTCTTTAACACTTAGTCTAGTTCTGAAAATGTTTAACACCCATTCACCGAGATCTTTCCCACATAATACTCGCAGAATATTATCAAGCCTGAATCGAAATTTTTAAAAATGTGTATACCTAATACAAATGTTTTCCAGAAGAATTTTCGTGGGTTTTTTATGGTCCCAAAAAAAAAGGATTTGACTCAAGTCCGCAAAATCTCCCCAAATTCTTCAACATCTTAGATAACAGAATATTGTAGTGTCTGAATCAACGTTTTTGAAAATGTTTAGATTACAAATTTTTTGCAGCAACACTTTCGTGGGTCTTATATTCAAAAAGACTTTAACTTAGTTTAGTCCTCAAAATCTTTAACATCCACTGACCCAGATCTTTCCCACATCTTCATAATACTTCTAGAATATTATAAAGCCTGAATCAAAATTTTTGAAATTTTATATATCTAATACAAAATGTTTTGCAACAGCATTTCCGTGGGCTCTTTTGTGTTCAAAAAGTCTTTAATTAAGTCGAATTCTAAAAATCTTACATAATATTATAGAATATCGTAGAACCCTGAATCGCAATTTTTGAAAATGTGTATAATACAAAAATTTTGCAGCAATATTTTCAGGAGTGTTTTATGCTCAATAAGTCTTAACTTAGCCTAGTCTTCAAAATCTTTAACACCCACTCACCCAGATCTTTCCCACTTATACTCCTTAAATGTTATTAAGCCTGATTCGAAATTTTTGAAAACGTGCAGCATTTTCGTGGGTTCTTGTATCCAAAAAGACTAACTCAAAATTATTCAAAATAGAACATTGTGCACCCTGAATCGAAATTATTCAAAATAGAACATTGTGCACCCTGAATCAAACATTTTGAAAACATGTGTATAATTCAAAATTTTTTGTCAGTAGTACTTTAGTAAAGCAGCATCTAAAGAAGTGGAAGACCATGTCAATGGCTTAACAGTTAAAGTAGATTAACTGAAGAAGCTAAATTAGAAAAAGCGTTTCAATTAGATCCAGTTTACTTCTTCGGAAGAGGCAAAAAAGGCATCATGCTTATTCGAGCCAAAAAATATGTGCCAGTAAGACGCTATATTCGGTCCCACAGATGTCTGAAGACGGAAGGAACGGAATAACGAAGGCGAAACCGAAAAACCGTCACTTGAGGTCAGGTCACGGTTTCTGCGAACGGTTTCGAACTCACCTAGAACGCTCAAGCTGCGACCACTTCCTGGTCTAGTCTTGTGCACTTGACTCGTCATCGCAGCTAATAGTCCTCCCGATCGGGTTTCATAGCAAGGGCACTGAACCGAACCAAGCACAATTGTCGCTCTTCAAGACGCTGAAGAAACCACCAATTAACGCGGAGCGCCACAAACGCGTCAGAGCTGAGACCGCTTGAATTGTCATGGAGAGGGAACTCGGTTGCACTTTAAATGACTCACGGACGTCTGCTCCACTAAATTGAGTACCGAAACGTCGCTTGGACATGGGAACGTGGTCAACGCTTTTTCGAAGTGCCTTTCTCCAGAAGGCGAAAAAACAAAAGGTGAAAGAGAAATGGCGGCGCGGGACTGGTACCGTTTTTTCTCATCTCACGACTATAGCCACTCATAATTGTTCCCAAAGATTAATTATCGCGAGAATTCCGTCGAATGCTTTTATTACGGCGCTTATCTATTTTACTCGTATTACGACTCTCGGAACTTCTCTGGGAATGTATATGTTCCAAGATACAGATTAGATAAGACAACGGATCGAGATGAAAGAGTGGTACCGAAATTTTTTTAACCGTGAAGCCCAATTAAGTGTTAATCATGGTTTTGTCGGGAAGACCTGACAGGAAACAGATGTTACCACACTGCATGAATAGAAATTTAAGCCTGTTGTATCAAATTCTAAAGATACTGACCAAATCACCAGAAGCAACAGATTAGAAACTAGCAATATGTAATACAACTACAACAGAGATAAATCGATATACTGGAAATCAAGGAATAAGAAAAAACACATAAAATCACAATTTTCTCCTGGGTAACTAAAACGGAAATTTTAATATAATGGGAAAAGTCAAGTCATTGTATTTATCTGTTCAATAATACAACAGCATTGTATTCCAATAAATTATAACTGCTTAACAATAAGCTTGCTTAGAAAGTAAATACGAGGCAACAGATGGGACACATGTTAATAAAAAAATTATAAAGTCAAGCAAATACAGAACGTGTCAAAACGGTACCGAAAAAACACAAAATGTGCATAAATAAAGAATGTGAGCAGAAAAGACATAAGTCAATTGTTTATTATTATTTTATAACAAAAGACTTTAAATCAACTTTCGAGGTATTTAAATATTGTTCATAAACCACCTAAATTTTCAAACTCGAGTCATTTTATTAATGTAAGCGAGCTTATTCGGAATAGATCTGTTTGAAGAAGAGTTAAAAATTTAAGATAATACTCGTCAATCGTAAAACTTATGTTGGAATTTTCTTAAATGGTTAACAAACTTAATTTAAAGCAAAACATAACTAGTTCTAGAATTTTTTTAAATTTTAGAGAAAAATCTAAATATTTAGGATAAGTACCTGCCCCCCACTTGTACCCCACTTTTTTAGAGTAATATGTGATCATGTGCACTAGCGCTTCGAACAAAACGCGGAAGATTCAAATTTCGTTAAAATCCTTCGAATTTAAATTCTCCAAAATAACGAAATCAAAACCTTGATATTTGAATTTCTAAGCCAAGTGTTACATATTCAGTAAATCAAATTTTGGACCGAAATTTGCTGGAATTGTGATGGAATGTAAGATGACATTTTATTATGTACATAAAAATTGAAAAATTACACACAATTTAAGATAAATAACAACCTACAATTGAAGGGGTCAAAAGTAAAAGGGTGCCAAAAATAAAAAAATAAGCTACTTTTATATTTTGTACCTCCAATTAAACCATGGCTAGTATAAGTCGTTGCCGCACGAAAATAAGACTGTTAATAAAAAAATCTCAAATAGTCAAAAGAAACAAGATAAAAAATCGAAAGATGATAATATTGTAACTCAAGAAAATTTTGACTCAACGATTGAATTAGTTTCTTACTATGATGAATATGGCATTATTGTTATTCATATTTTGTGATTTTTTGTGAGTTTGTAATTTATTGTTCTTTAATAAAATATTATCCTACTCTTCTGAAATGATGATTTTTTGGTGGCAAAAAAGCTAAGTGCATTTTATATCATAAATGTGTATATTTTTTTAAAATAAATATACCTAAATATTGGATACAATATAAACGTGTGTATATTTTTTAAACAACTTTTCCATTTTTACCTTACATACATTTACTCCATTTTTACAATTCTGCTTCTGACCCCTTTAATTACTACTCGCCCCCTCTAGTTCTCCCACCATTTTATACCACAGACGCATGCGTACCAGTTTAAATAAAAACGCGGGAAATTCAAACCTGTTGCACCAAATTCTATTGCATTTCAACTTAGAATCTTCAAAACTGCTTTACAACTCAAATCGCAAGTGTATGTGTATGAATATTAATCATAAATGGTCGAAAATAACTTATTTTAATAAAAATGTGCTGAATTTTTACACAAACCGCAAAACAAAGATTATTTCAAGCAAATATTTAAATTGCATAAGTTTACTAATAGTGGAAGTTTTCTCAAAGTTACACAAAATTTTAGCAAAGTCAATGATAAAGGGGGTCAGTGCATAGATAAAACTAGTGGTACATAAATATCATAAAATACGACTGTAACAAGTTGTCTAAAATAACATTCGATTATAAAATATTTACAACTGCTTCTAATCGTGGGAAAGCATCCGAAATAAAAAATATTAATACAAATATTTGTAAAACTGCTCAAACCAAAATGTTTTTTAATGTTATCAGTTAAACACACATGGATTTAAAACTGCAAGTTAAATTGATGCAATTCGTGCAAATTAGTCACTACAAAATCAAAAGGTGAAGAGAAGCGATAAAACACCAATTTGGCTTAATAAAACGATGGCAATTACTTAATTTTACCCCTTCAAACAAGAGGACAGTGCGGGTTCGGTCCTGACTTACATGGGTCCAAAGATAATCCGTAAATGCGCACAGAAATAACAAAAAGCACAATTCACAGCACGAAAACGGACCGAATAAGATTCCCACGTTTTTCGGCGACGAGAAACCGCCTGGAACCTCCGTTCCAAACCATAACTGAACGATAACTGGCGTTCGTGGAAGCGAAGCGGAATCGAGTCGAGCTGAGCCGTATCGCGCACGGCCTGGACTCTGCTAAGTCAAGACTTGTCCTTGAAAAATGGTCAAATGGCACGGAGATGATGTAGGACAACACGATTGGAAATTTCGTACTTGCAAAAATTTTAAATTACAACGCCGTAAAATATGCGCCATAACAGTACTCAATACGCATGGTACGATACAAGTACTGCTGCTACAAGAAATAGCTTTCTAGGAAACGTCTAATAAGTCGGCGTATTGTTTTATTTTGGCACGCGATTAGGTTTGGTTTCCTGAAAGCGTGACTCTCTTTCACAAAGCGCAAGCTTTTAGGCGCGTCATTGACAGATGATGATTCTTTTGTGGTGCGAACCGCCTCTGAAGAGACGTCAAATTAGATGTTTTACCAGTCTTCAGGCACTCCGACCCATGTTGCTTGGGTCTATTATGCCAGGACCGGTTGTAATTTGTGAATGTGTCTGTTTCCGTTGACCTAAATATAGACACTTAATGTGGTCAGGTTGCACCATCTTGGAAATTATTATATTATGGTTTTGATGTGGTGTGGAAGAAATTACCACAATAGATAGAAAACATGCAACATTCTAAGTAAATCACACTATATACTTCTAAATCAGAACCAAAAACAAGGAAAATTCAAAACTTTTTATGGAAAATTGTTTTTTTAGATGACCAGTATTAATATATGTACATGTTTGGCTTAAATTTGCTAAAGATTATTATAGAATATGATGAACAATATAGGTCCTGGAATAGAGCCTTGAGATCCAGCTTCAAGCATATTTTTCATAACACAAGATGTAAAGTGATAAGAACAGGACGAGGAATCAAACACAAATAAAAAATTTACAATTGTGTATTTTTTATGGAACGTGTTTTACAAGAATCAAAATTCAAAAAACAAGATACAATATAAAGTCATAACATACGCTTTTGTAGTATTTTCTGCTATATTTGTACAAAAATACAAAAACTCTGAACATCTTCTGTAATTTATTACTATCTCTGAGCACATTCTGAAATTGTATCATTATCATAAATTTCTAGTAGAATAAATGCGATCTCTGATTTCTTGCAGAGTTCAAATTATAGCAAGGCGCTAAATAAAAGAATTTTCCCTAAAACGTTCAGTTATGATGATTTAAGGATCATTCTCAAAAATAAAGGTAATATCGCGTCAAAATCAAAAACGTGTTATTTCCAACTGTTTTTGGATAAAAACAGTTGGAAATAATACAGAAGTAGGATTACTTCTTCGTCTTCGTTTTCTATTAATTTTCCTTAAAAATTGTAATTTTGGATTTGGTTGTTTCAGAATCATAGACACAAAAAATTATAACAAACTCAAAACAGTTGCAAAACTTTTTAGTAGCAGAAATACCATCTGTGATTTTGCAAAGGCAAGTTCAAATTATAACATGGAGCTGCAAAATGTTCCCCAAAATTTGCAGTTCCAATGATTCAAGGATCATCCTTAAAATAATGTAAATGTAATACCTAGTATGATATTGTACTTTTTCGTCTTCTTTCCCAATTAATTTTCCTTAAAAATTGTAATTTTAGATTTCAGCGTTTGAAGGTCATAGACAAAAAATGCTAGCAATCCAAAAACAGAAATTTCTAGTAGAAGTAATACGATCCATTATTCTCGCAGCGGAAAGTTAAAATTATAGCAGGAAGCCAAATAAAAGAATATGCCACAAATTTGCAGTGTTATTTCAATTTTTTTTATTCTACTTTTTTGTCTTTTTTTCCTATGAGTTTACCTAAAAAATTTGTACTTTTAGATTTCATGGTTTGAGAATTATAAACACAAAAAACTATATTAATCTGTCATTCGTGCAGAGGCAAGTTCAAGTTATAGCAAGGAACAAAATAAAACTTTCACTTAAGATGATTTAAGGAGCAGCCTTAAAAATAAAGGAAATAACGCTGGCAAATTCAAAACGTGTCATTTCCATCTTCATTTTAGGATCTTAAGATATCGTACTTCTTCTTCAGCTTCTTTCCTTAGTAATTTTCCTCAAAAATTGTAATTTCCGATTTCATGAGAATTATAGACACAAAGATCACAACAAACTCAAAACAGTCGTTGCAGAAATTTCTAGTAAAGGAAATATGATCTGTGATTGGTGCAGAGGCAACTTCAATTTATATCACCGAGCTAAATAAATAGATGTTTCCCAATAGTTATGATGGTATTACCTTTATTTTTGAAGATGATCCTTAATCATCTTCAAAAATAAAGGTAATACCGCGGTAAAATCAAAACCACGTTATTTCCATCTTAATTTCTGATTGTAAAATATTGTACTTCTTCCTCTTCTTTTCGTATTAATTTACATTAAAAACTGTAATTTTAGATTTCTGGTTTAAGGAACATACCAACAAAAAATTATAGCAAACTCAAAACAGTTACAGAAATTCATAGAATCTAGATGAAATATGATCTGTAATGCTTGCAGAGGCAATGTCAAATTATAACATGGAGCTAAATAAAGGGATATTCCCAAATTTTTAAGTTTCGATGGTTTAAGGATCATCCTCAAAAATATAAGTAATATTGCGTAAAAATCAAAACAGTGTTATTTCCATCATTATTTTTTGATCTTAAAATATCGTACTTCTTCTTCATCCTCGTTCCCTAATAATTTTTCTTTAAAACTGTAATTGGATTTCACGATTTGGGAATTATTGATACAAAAAATTATAGCAAACTCAAAACAGTTGTTGCAGAAATTTAGAAACACGATCTGTGATTCGTGCAGAGGCAAGTTCAAAATTTATCAAGAAGCTAAATAAAGGGTTATTCCCAAAAACTTTCAGTTTCGATAGTTTAAGGATCATCCTCAAAAATAAAGGAAGAATAAAAAGAAGAATCGGACTGCAAATTTCCAGTATTTAATATAATATAAGAACTTGTCCTTTTTTTAATAAAACACGTTCTGAATAAATCTAAATTACAAAAATTGTTCCAACAAGACGAAAGTGAAGTCAAAACAGGCTCAAAATAGTATTACTGCACATCCTAATTTAGGCAAAATTCTTGGTTTGTTTCCAAAGTGTTGTGCTGAATTTTAGGCAACACTGACTAATTTCCTACGCACCCAGTGACATAAGCAAAAAGAAATTTTGAATGCGACACAGCACAACGTAGGTTTAACCAATCCTAAATCCTACGAATGATCTGAATTTAGCAATAGAAGTCTTCTGGATTGTGTCGTTTTGGCGGAGACACTTGCCAAATTTAATCATCCCACAAATGTATCCTTTTACGAAAACCTGGCAGCGTTAGACACCCAAAATCAGGAAGTTGTAGGTTCAAGAAAGAGCACTAGGTCGTCTGCAAGTCGCGATTATTTAACGCCCAGCAATGTGTGAGTGTGTGTTTCATTCACAAATGGTGGACGTAGGTGTAAGAACGAGTTCTGATGCAAATGAACGCGAAAGGGAAGTCATCTGCCCACGATAACTCTAACGCACTCTTGCACCATTGAATAAATATTACCATTCAATGACCACTCGAAATCGCAATCCGGAGACATTAAGCCTTACTCCAGGGCCTCGTAAAACGGCGATGAAAATTTCTTAATTGTTATCTAATCTGAGCGTAAAAGCCTTTGCATAAATTAACAATTGTTAGTTGTTGGTGGTCATCAGACTGTAATTGCGCAATTAGAACGAGCAAACACCTCAATGGTGTCTGGGTGCATTTTTGTAAAATGCAAGGTTAACACCAAAACCAGTTGCAGAAGAAGAAGAATGGTTCGGATTAATGGGAAATCACCGATCGTTCATCCAGCGAAGGGGTCATTAACATAATATCCGTCAGGATGAACTTTTCGTTCTCATGAAGACGATTAACTGTAATTATTATAGATCTAATGTGTGAAGCCGAGTGGCCAAATCTCTAAATAATACTGGCTGAAATTTCCGAGCACAAATACAATAACTTTCTTCGTCTCTAATAATGTAGTACTACCTGGACATTGGTGTCTCAAGAAATCCGAAATTTCTAGCACAAAAATCCGTTCTCATAGTTTGAGGATCATCTCCAAAATTAAAACATAGCAACTGGTATTTTCATACAAGAATACAAAAACTCTGATCGTTTTCTGTATTCTAATACTACGAGTAATCTATGAGCCACATTCAGAAATCAGAAATTAACTGTAAATACCAGTTTCTTTGTCTTCAGTAACCTAGTACCAGCTATGTTCTAATTTTACTAAATTCAGAAATTTCTAGCAGAAGTCGGAGTTCTAAATATTTTATTCAGATCCAAAAAATCAGTTCTCACAGTTTGAGCGTCGTCTTCAAAATTAAAACCTAGGAACTGGTAACTTCATACCAGAAAACAAAAACTCTAATCGTTTTCTGTATTTTAATACTGTTTATGAGCACATTCTGAAGTCAGAAATTAATTATAAACAATACTGGATGAGTGTTTCAAGGATTTGGGCGGCAAATACAACAAGTTTCTTTGTCTTCAGTAATCTGGGACTACCTCAATTCTAGTGTCACAAAAATTGAGAAAGTTCTCAACAGAACAAATGTTCTTACAGCAATTGATACCTATAATTATTACGATCCTATTCGGGAAAGCCTACATACTTTTATAATCGATATAAATCGAAACAATAAGTTCTCATTGGTTGAGGATTATCTTCAATTAATACTGGGTGGCTTTTTCAAGGATTGAGGGCAAATACAACAACTTTCTTCGTCTTCAGTAATTTGGTACTACCTAAATTCTGTCCAAAAAATTTCAAGCAGAATTTATCTTATCGTACATCTTATAGATGCATGATAACATTATTAAGAGGAGTTCAAACTATTCGATTCAACACAAAAAAGCCAGTCCTCATCGTTTGAGGATCGTTTTCAAAATTAGGACCTGTCATCTTCTGAATAAAACTATTTATGAGCACATTCTGAAATCATAAATTTCTAGTAGAAAAAATACTAATAATCTGTGATTCTTGCAGAGGCAAGTTCAAATTATACCATGAAGCTAAATACAAGGATATTCCCCAACATTTTCAGTTACAATGGAATAAGTATCAACCTCAAAAATAAAGAAAATATAGAGTCAAAATCAAAAGCGTGTTATTTCAATGATTATTTTTTTTATTTTAAGATATCGTACTTTTTCCTCTTCCTTCCTTCTTAAATTTCCTTAGAAATTGTAGTTCATGGTTTTAGGATCACAGACAAAAATTGATAACAATCTCAAAACAGTTGATGCATACATTTCTAGAAGAAGAAATACGATCTATGATTGTTGCAGTTATAATGCAAGTTATAATTATAGCAGGACATCAAATGAAAGAATATTCATTAAACTTACAGTAACGATAGTTTAAGGATCACCCTCAAAAATAAAGAAAAAATCACGTCAAAATCAAAACCGTGCTATTTGAATTTTTATTTTTGATGTTAAGATATCGGACTTATTCTTCGAATTCTTTCCCTATTAATTTTCCCTAAAAATTGAAATTTTAGATTTCTGGTTTGAGAATTTTACACAAAAAATCAACTAACTCAAACTCAATACAATTGCTGCAGAAATTTATAGAAATACGTTTTGTGATTCTGGCAGAGGAAAGTTCAAATTATAGAATGGAGCTAAATAAAGGGATATTTCTCTTTCAGTTAAAGGAAAGTTTTGCAAAATAAAAGAAATATCGCAACAAAATTAAAATCGTGTAATTTCCATCTTTATTTTATGATCTTAAGATATCATACTTCGGCTTCTTTCTATAATTTTAAAAATGGTAATTTTATATTTTTGGTTTGAGGATCTTAAATACAAATCATTAAGGCAAACTCTAAACAGTTGTTGCGGAAATTTATTGTAAAAAAACACGAGCTGTGATTCTTGCAGAAGCAAGTTCAGATTAGGTATAGTATGGAGCTAAATAAAAAAACGTTTGCCAAAACTTTCACTAAAGATGGTTTAAGATAAACCCTTCAAAATTAAGGAAATATTGCGTCCAAATTAAAATCGTGTTATTTCCATCTTTATTTTAATCTTTATCTTAATATCAGGTCGTATATATTCTTCTGCTTCTTTCCCTAATAATTTTCCTTAACAATTGTAATTTTGATGGTTTTAGGATCATAGACACAAAAATGACAACAAAGTCAAAACAGTTGTTGCAGAAATTTTTTGTAAAAGAAATAAGATCTGTGACACGTGCAGAGGCAACTTCAAATTATATTATGGAGCTAAATAAAGAGATGTTTCCCAATATTTTAAGTTACGATAGTTTAAGGATTATCCTTAAAAATAAAGGTAATATCGTGTCAAAATCAAAACCGTGTTAGTTCTATCTTTATTTTGTTATCTTAGGATATCGCACATTTTCTTCGTCTTCTTCCCCTAATAATTTTTCTTAAAAATTGTCAATTTAGATTTCATGGTTTGAGAATAATAGACACAAAAAATAATAGAAAATTCAAAACAGCTGTTGCAGAAATTTATAGTGGAAGAAATACGATCTATTCTGTGATTCTTGCAAAGTTTAAATTAAATATAACAGAAACCCAAGTAAAACGATATTCTCCAAAACTTTTAGTTACGTTAGTTTAAAGATCATCCTCAAACGTAAAGCTAATATCGCATCAAAATAAAAACCGTGTTATTTCCATCTTTACATTTTGATCCTAAGATATCGTACTTCTTCTTCGGCTTCTCTCCCTATTAATTATACTTAAAAATTGTAATTTTAATTTTGGATTTCATAATTTGAGGATGATAGACAAAAAATTATAGAAATCTGAAAAAAGCTGTTGCAGAAATTTCTATTAAAAGAGAAACAGGATTTGAGGTTCTGGCAGGCGCCGGAAGCTAAGTAAAGGGATTCTCCCCATTACTTTAAGTTACCATGGTATAAGGATAAAAAAAAATAAAGGTAATATTGCGTCAAAATTAAAAACAGTGTTATTTCCATCCAGAAATCGTACTTCTTCTTCGGCTTCTTTCCTTATTAATTTTCCTTACAAATTGTAATTTAGATTTCTGGTTTTAGGACCATAGGCGCAAAAAATGTCAACAAACTCAAAACAGTTGTTGCAGAAATAAATAAAGGGATTTCCCCAATAGTATAAGTTTCGATGATTTAAGGATCATTATAAAAACAAATGTAATATTGTGAAAAACGAAAACGTGTTATTTTCATCTTCATTTTTTGATCTTAAGATATGGTACTTCGTCTTCGTCCTCTACTAATTTTTTTAAAAATTGTAATTTTGGATTTCATAATTTGAGGGTCATAGACAAAAAATGATAGCAATTTGAGAATAGCTATTGCAGAAATTTCTAGTAAAAGAAATAGGATCTGAGATTCTGGCAGACGCCGGAAGCTAAATAAAGGGATGCTCCCCAATACTAAGTTACAATGGTTTAAGGATCATCCTAAAAAATAAAGGTAATATTGCGTCAAAATCAAAAACAGTGTTATTTCCATATTTATTTTTTGATCTTAAAATATAGCACATCTTCGTCGTCATTTCCTATTAATTTTTTTGAAAAATTGTAATTTTAGCTTTTATGGTTTGAGGATCATAAAAACAACAATTGATAGTAAAATCAAAACAGTTGTTTAAGTCAAAATGAAACCAATTGTATTGTTGCTTTTACTCTTTGTTCAAATAGCCTGTTTGTCGATTTTTCCATGAATGGTGTCCTTTGTGGTCCAGTTCACTGAAAACCTCTCTTTAGCATCCATTACCGACCCAATATCAATTTTCAGCATCCGATCGGCTCCCCCGTTGAGCTTATTAAAGGCAACCGCTCGCTATCTAATTATCTCCGCCGTATCGACCCGATTTGATGGACGTTGATTACGATCCGTGCAGTGGAAACATCGAAATTAAGCGCGTAATAGCAAAACATAACACTTTCGCATCCCGCATTCCTCACCAGAACCAGGTAAGGTAAATACTTGAAAGCTCCAAGCCCCAGGTAGGCGGAGACGTCCCAAAAATCAACCCGAAACAATTACGACATGCCGAGGATGCTTCGTGGTCTAGACGAAGCAAAACCCACGCTTCGGTGTCTTTGTGAAAAATTCACTTCCATCATAGATGATGACTCCCAGGGGCTCGGGTAGGTAATTATTATTAGTATTTGCATACGGTGATGGGATGGTGATTGGTGTTAGACGGTACTCATTTCCGGGGTGACATAAGCGAAACGAGAAAATTACAAAGAATGTGGCCACCAGATTCACCCGACTTGACCCTCGGGCACCTTTCTAACGGTCATTACCTACCAAATGACGAGAGGAAAAATTACCACCCGTCGATGGATGTTAATAGAGTCTTTAGGAAGGAAATTATGGACATGAACGACTTGTCAGGATTTGAACACAAGAACATTATTTACAACTTAAACGGTCGACTGTTAAATGCTTGTCTATGATATTTGGACTTTTAATTGGCTTCTTGTAGGTACGTAACTGGCTCGAGATGATTGAAGATTTAATTTAGATACCTAATTGGTCATTATTCTTGCTTCTGACAGCGACTTTCGCTCCGACAAAATATCAGATTTAATTACTAAAAATAGAGAATTTTTAATAAATCAAACACAAGAAAATTATTAACGAGTTAATAACGTGCTCAATGTTAATGCAAGCCTGTCATTGGCAGCTCATGTCGTCACTTGACACGTAAACCAACTCAAGCAACCAATAATCGGTAATCAGTAAAAGTTTAAACAAACGAAATCAGAAACGAATTAGACATTTTCGGGTTCGGAGTTTATAAACTTTCAATAAATTCATAGTTTTTTCAAGCCAATATAAGGATATGTGATTATTTTGTTTAGTTTTTAATAATTTCAAGTGTAAGTCCGAATTCAAAAATATCGCAGAAAAGCAATAGTCTTCACATAAGTGTAGAAAATATATTAGTAAACAATTTACTCTTGGGAAGCAGTACAGATCTAATACCAGCTACGCTCTAATTTCACAAAATTCAGAAATTTCTAGCAGAAATCGGAGTTCTGAATATTTCATTCAGATCCAAAAATTCAGTTCGCACAGTTTGAGAATCCTCTTTAAAATTTTTTGTTTTTTCAAGCCAATATAAGGATATGTGTCAGATTATTTTGTTTAGTTTTTAATAATTTCAAACGGACTGTAGGTGCGTATGCAAAAATATCGCAGAAAAGCAATAGTCTTCACATAAGTTTAGAAAATATATTAGTAAACAATTTACTCTTGGGAAGCAGTACAGATCTAATACCAGCTACGCTCTCATTTCACGAAATTCAGAAATTTCTAGCAGAAGTCGGAGTTCTGAATATTTCATTCAGATCCAAAAATTCAGTTCGCACAGTTTGAGAATCCTCTTCAAAATTAAAACCTAGGAACTGGTAACTACATACCAGAAAACAAAAACTCTAATCGTCGTCTATTTCAAGCAGAATTTGTCTTATCATACACCTCATAGATGCATGATGGAACTTTAAAGAGAAGTTCAAAATATTCGATTCAACACAAAAAAAGTCAGTTCCCATCGTTTGAGGATCGTTTTCAAAATTAGGACCTGTTATCTTCTGAATAAAACTATTTTTGAGCCCATTGTGAAATCAGAAATTTCTAGTAAAAGAAATACTAATAATCTGTGATTCTTGCAGAGGTAAGTTCAAATTATACATGAAGCTAAATACAAAGATATTCCCCAAAATTTTTAGTTACGATGGATTAAGTGTCAGTTTCAAAAATAAAGAAAATATCGAGTTAAAATCAAAACTGTGTTATTTCTATGATTTTTTTTTTGTATTTTAAGTTATCGTACTTTTTCCTCTTCTTTCCATATTAAATTTCCCTATTAATTTTTCCAAAAAATTATAAATTAGATTTCTGGCTTGAGAATCCAGAATTATACCAATTTCGAATTCAAGCACTGACTAGCTAATGTATTCATTTACGAACTTTCTCAATTAAGGAAATATAAGCTTTTACTAGTTGATGAATACATTTACGGAACTCGTTCACTAAAAGTATAAACAAACGAAATCGGTAAAATAACCTGACATTTTGTGGTGTTCTGAGTTTATAAACTTTCAATAATTTAATAGTTTTTTGAAGCCAATATAAATTTACGTGTCAGATTTTTTTGTTTACTTTTTAATAATTTCAAACGGAGTGTAAGTGCGAATGCATCGGAAAAATATCGCAGAAAAGCAGTAGTAAATATATTAGTAAACAATTTACTGTTGGGAAGCAGTACAGAGTGGAAACTTTAATTGGAGTGAATTCAGTATTTTGAATACGATTTTGCGAAAAATTCTTGAAATACGCCGATTTTTGTTTTTAACTTGCTACTTTTCAGCCGAATCAGTTTTTCTTATTCAAAGGGCTGTAATTTTTTTTTCAAATGGAAAGATATGTCAATTGACATACAATTGCAAAGCTTATGAAAAAATGTATACAACAATGTATTTTTTCACGTTTTCATGTCATGTGAGAAGAAATACTTTTAAACTGTTTTCAAGATGCTTCATTTTTGTTTTGCTTTCTTTTTGTTATGCGGTGCAAACGCGGGTTTATTATTTTATCGCCATTTATTGCAAAAAAATAATTCTCTTTGCAAACTTTGTTAGTTTTACCTTTTATTTGACAAATAAATAGGGACTGTTAATAAAAATGCGCTATTTAACAGAAAATCTTAAAATTGATTAATTATGATTGATTATATAGAAAATTATAAAAATAAAATAAATAAAAACGTGAAAAAATACGTCGTTGTTTTCATGAGCTTTGCAATGATGTGTCAATTGACATTTTTTTCCATTTGAAAAAAAAGTACAGGGTGGAAAAAGTACAGGAAGTAAAAAAATAAAAACTGATTAGGATGAAAAGTAAAAAGTGAAAAACAAAAATCAACGTGTTTTAAGGAATTTTAAAGTTTCCACTCTGCACAATTTGTTTTTTTATTTGTGCCAAAATTTTATTTTTTACGTTCAATAAACATAGTGTATTATAGGTAATTTATATTTTGGTATTTTATTATGTAACAGGATTTAATTTTCTAAGTTTAATAAATTTACAACCTGAAATGTGGTATTTGCATTATTGAAGCTTTAACTAAAATATTGAATAAATGCATACATTGTCTAGTTGATGTAACATTTATGAGTAAAAGTATACACTTGTATGCACATTTGATTCTCTAACTGAAACCTTTAATAAATACATATGTATATTTACTAGTAAGTCAGTGTATATATTTTTACTGAAATGTATGCTTTGACTGTAACATATAGAAATGCAAAAAGAGCCATTTCATTACTTTCTAATACAAAATTGAGATAAATAAACATTCAGGTTGCATTATTTGAGGCATTTTTGAAATTGTAAAGAAATATAAGTACATAATTCTTTCTTTGAAATAACTGGCGTCGAAGTTGGCCATGAATGTTTAACTGTGAAGTGTGAACAGACCATCAAATCGAAGTGACAATTATTAATTTGACATCTGAACCTATATCTAACCTTACTTTTAATTTAATTCGACAGTTCAGAACGTTAATGCTATTAAAAGCAGTTGTAGCAATATGTTTCTGTTGTGAGAAAACTTTTAGATTCAAAAATAAAGAAATTGACAAATTCAGTAATAATTTTGACATTTGAAGAATTGTTTTTAAAATTATGGTCCCTTCACACACAAGTAGTATACTCTCAATTGGACCCACTAATCAGCGATCAGAAATATTGTTTTTGCTTAAAAATCTGACTGAGGATTGGTTGTCGTATTTCTAACGCTCGCACCAATTCCAATGTCCGCTGACAAAAAATGGCATTTTCTTATTGGGAATGTAAAAAAAATAAGTCAGACAGTTACGGTACCGCATAATAAACAGCTTCCTTTGAAGTAATAACAGATATCCGATTATGCTCCATAAATAACTCTTCCCCAGCCAACAAGTCAATAAGTATGCTGAATACAGACCCGTACCGCAATTTTTTACCTATTTTAGGCCCTCATTAGCGCGACACGCATTATCCTCGTTTCTAAATAAAACCCGCGCTTAATTTACGAATCGATCACCACGATTTTCTCTTTTCCGCTCATCTCAACAGGAAAGATGAAAATATTCAACCGGAAACGAGACGCTGCGTTATGTTGCGCTATGTTTAAGGGGCCGTTCACGCGCCCACGCTACGTGGGCACCTATTACGCAACCAGCTTAGTTGATTTGTTAATTAATTGCGTTACGGCTTTCATTCATGCACTCGCATGAAAGAAAATCGTTGCGGATATTGTCGTTCCAATTTCAGAGGCGGCTGAAAGGTTGTTAAACTTAGAGCGTCGTTCTTGCAAAATGATTTGGGTGGACCTCCGTGACAGGTGCAGCGCATAAAAAACGCATTTTTCAGGATATATGGACGCCCACATTGTTGATAATGTCATAATAAGTGGCACCGAATAAAGATGGTCGGGTTGGTAGGCGTGCAGAAATTACGCGCGCAGAATTGAGAAATCAAATTTGGCGAAAGCTGCTGTTTATTTCAAGCGTTGGCTCAAAATTGACACACTTGCATCTTCCAAAGACTCTCAAACAACGAACTCTGATAATCTGACACCAGATCGTAGAAGTAGTACAGAATAAAGGACTAGTTTTCATTTAGTAATCTGTAGAAGACTGTAAATCAATGTTTGCATCTTCTAAAGGCTTTGAGACAATTAACTGGTAACTAGAAAAAGAACAACTGAGACTAGATCATGAAAGTAGCATAGGACAAAATATAAGTATTTATTAAGTAATCTATACAAGTCCATAAATATTTTAAAGACCAAATCTCAGCGAAATGATTCATTAAAATTTATAAACATCAAAAAGCAATAATATTTCCAGTATTGGCTCAGAATTAACACACTTGCATCTTCCAAAGGCTCTCAAACAATAAACTGGTAACTAAAAAATGAAAAACTGAGACCATATCGTATAGCAAGTGTTTATTTAATAATCTGCACAAGTTCATAGATATTTTAAAGACTAGATCTCATCGAAACGATCATTTCAAATTTATAAACATCAAAAAGTAATATTATTTCCAGTGTAGGTTCAGAATTGACACAGTTGCATCTTTCAAATGTCTTGAAATTCTGAACAGAAATTCATATTAAATATGTATTATGCATATTATACACATTTATAATACCACACACTGTGTTTGCTCAAAATTGACACACTTGTATTTTACAAAGACTCTAAAACAATGAACCGGTAGCAAAAAAAAGAAAAACTAAGACCATATTGTGGAAGTAGCACAGGACAAAGAACAAGTCTTTATTTAGTAATCTGCACAAGTCCATAAATATTTTAAAAACAAGATCTCAGCAAAATGTATATTTTCAAAGATCCAAACTTCCAAAAGCAATATTATTTCTAGTGTTTACTCAAAATTGACACAGTTGCATCTTCCAAAGACTTTCAAACAATGAAGTGGATGCTAAAAGAAGAAAAATTGTGACCAGATCGGGGAAGTAGTAAAGCAAAGGACAAGTCTTCATTTAGATTATGGAAATTGCACAGGACAAAGAAAAAGTCCTCATTTAGTAATCTGTATGGCAAAATCTGAACAGAAATGTATATTTTCAAAGATCCAAACTGTTTTTGCTCATAATTGGCACACTTGCATCTTATAAAGAATCTAATACACAATAAACTGCTAGTTAAAATCAAAAAACTGAGACCATATCGTGGAAGTAGCACAGAACAAAGTACAAGTCTTCATTTTGTAATTTGCAAAAGTCCACAAATGTTTTAAAGGCAGAATTTAAGCAACAAAATTTTTCAAATGCTTGTGGTAGCAGTATTAAGTATCTCAAATAAAAAAAAACAATAAAACATTTACGAATTATGTGAAAAAATGGTTTATCGGTCACATGATCTGACCTAGCCTTAGTAGTACCTTTACACCAGCTTGACCTGTTCAAAAATTTAATATTAAAACAAAGAATCCTGCCTTGGCCTTAATATTACATTTTTAAAGATCAATCCTTAGCAATAACTTAAAGATATCCAATAATTTAGTATAGTCTATATGACATGACATATAATTGGCAATAATACAAGCTTAAGAGATCTTTAAGACACGATCTGCACACAATCTTAGAAGAAATATTTTTTTATATAGAGAAGAGTCTTCATAAGACATAACTAGTTCAAAAACTCTACTTCCAAACAAAAAATTACCACAGTCATTCGATGAAGAAAAAGAAGACTGTATTTTAGTAACATATAAACCACAGAACCAGACTAAGAGATCAAGATCTATATTTATAACAAGTCATTTAAAAAAAATTTCAAAGCGAATATACAGTATAGAGGTTGTCTTGTAGTGAAAACAGAAATAATTAAAGCAATCTACAAATTCGGGATGTCTATAAAAGTTTAAAAGACAAAACCTTGACAAATCAGTTATTAATTAAATAACTAATAAATAAATGATAATAATAATAATATAAACAAAAATAATATAACATTATAATAATAATCAATAATGATATCCACATTTTCTTTAAAATCTAAATAAATCGACATTATTTAAAAAAGGAAGACACAGATTCCAGTGATTAAAAACTAAACAGTATGTTAGGGTATTGAAAATGTCTGTAATCTTCTTTCTTGTAGAAAATTAAATTTAAGGATAAAGATTAAGAATAAGTTTTTAAGACACAAGCAGGTCTAAGATCAAATCCGCAATTGAGTGATTTGAAAATGTATCACAAAATGAGAAGACAATGGTAGATTTGGCTTAAAAAAAAAGACAGCTTTGAGAACATCATCAAAGCTCCGTCACAGATTACACAAAATATTTCCATTACAAAATTTTAGGATATCCTCCGATTTTTAAGACAGGTTCAATTTTCGCTTACGCAACACATTCTGCATTTTATATGCCAGAGATCCTTGTCTTATCTTGTAATCTCGACATTTTGCTGTAAATAATAATTACGCACGTGATGTAATTATTTAAAACAATTTCTTGATGAAGTAAGAATTATTTATTGCTCGCTGTGAAACACATTTAAACCGATTTCTCGTCATTCGCTCTCAACAGATTGCTTTTCCAAGACGATCGCCACAAAAATTTTTAGTTAAGTTGGTGCTGAGGAGATAAATTCTGCTAATTGCGAGTTAATTATCATTTCGTCATGAGAAGGCAATTAAGAGTGATTTGGCAAGAAGACATCGATGGCAAATGGAAAGGTTACTCATGTCATGCTGTTTGATTGTTTTGCTTAAATTGTTTAATATTTTAAAGAGTCGTTATTTAATCCTTCTCAAGTCTGGTTGACAATATTCAGTCAGATAATGATTTTTTCTTCGCTCACTTCTCTTCGACCACAATAACTCATTTCGATTAAAAATTCCAAAGCGTGGGCTCGCAGATTTAATCGAGACATGTCAGTCTTACTTTTATAACCTCATTCTTGAAAATGCAGTCGTGGGAGGACGAAGGGATCGCTGCAGAAACTCGAACCGCAAAAATCGCCATTATATCAATTTGTTATATTATTAATATGCACGTGCACAGGTCGGTCGTGTCTTCGCTGCAATCTGCAGAGGAATCGGTCACGAATTGCCTCGTTTAAAATGTAACACCGTACTCGTGTGAAAACTGAATTAGAAGAAGTGTTAGGAGCGCTTTCACGACGGTAATTGGGTTATCCTCAACTTCGTTGTTTCTTCAGTCACCTGCAACGGAGCTTTCTAATAGCGCGAGCTTTTGCATAACTGCACTCGGTAATTATATAATTTCGCTAATTGGCATGCGGGGCTGGATTTGTGCCAAGAAAGTAAAAGAGATCTGGTTGTGGGCTTTTTGGCATAATTTCTATTTGCTGAACAAAACAAAAGTTCAACTACTTGTCTGGTTTTTTATAAATGTCATAATGCTTTTGTTAGTTCTACCGCTTTATTACACTTTAAACTGTTTTAAGCCGCTATTGGTTTCTCAGTTTCTCTCTATTGTCTCGTTAATTTGGTCATATGGTTTTTCCGCAAAATTTCAAATTTCTCAACTGTTACATTATTGGTACACAACTACCATTTAAAAAGAAATATCCCCATGTCATTACCATTTTTTTATTTAGTTTGTGTAATAGAAAGTGTGATTTAAATATCCCTTAATTGAAATGTCCCAAATTGACGGCAATATTTAAGTTCCAAAAAAAGGCTCCTGACATAGGGACATGCCTTTTTGAATACACTTTTTAATGGTACTAGGGTAACAACATATGTATGCTGTATTTGGAAAATTTTGCTAAAAAACAATTTTGTCCAAATTGACGACGTAATTTTTGAATGAAATCGATGTCTGGAAGGCCACTATGATATCGATCAGAAGAATTAGAATTTGGTTCGTGCTACTGGGCCTAAATCCAGAACATATTTAAATTCCAAAATTCTTGATATTTTTGAAAATAATCGCTATATATATATACTACAAATCTTTAAAATGATGAGGACGATGTTGAGAAATCTTTAAAATTGAAGCGTGTTTAGAAAACATTTTAAGTTGAATGTGTACCTCTGTAGACATGGTAAAAGAAATGAAGACCGAAAAAGCAGACCAAAAAAATTGGAAATCACTAAAACAGTTATTAGAAACTTATGGCTTTAATTTGTCAATTTTTTCACTTTTTTCTAATTCATTAATAGTCGTCAAACTAAACTAAAAATACAACTTTTACCAGAAAAATAAAGTTAAAAACTGCCACCCAACAACGATGTAGGTATTTACCAAAACAGTATTAAAGAAAGAGAAAATCTAAAGAGTTGATTTAAATGTCCCAAATTGAAGATAATTTTTAAAGAATAGAAAAAGGTTTATAACATGGAGACATTCCTTTTTGAATAAACTTTTTAAGGGTACTTGTGTACCAATCTAATCATTTGATTAATTTGAAAAACAATTTTGTCTAAATTGCCGAAATCATAGAGACAGGACCTGGGTAGTTCTTGGATGAATTCAAGGTCTGTATGACTACAGAAGCAGAAGATTTTTATACGGATCGCTGCCCTTTAGATCGTAAATATAAATTGCTTAAAAATAAAATTTAACATCTCAAATGTCACTTTTGTGGTGTCGATTGATTCTTAAAATGAGAATCAGACAAAGTATAAAATAATATATAGGTTGTTCGATTTAAAAATAAAAACTTGGTGTAATTTCGGAACCGACGGACAATGACAAAGCAAACAGAAGGATAATTCGTGCTTCTGAAGCCAAATCCATAACAAATTTAAATTCCAAAATTCCAAAACACTTTTGAAAATACTCAAATGCTAAATCAAATCAAATGCTAAAGTAATCCTTAAAATTGAACCGTGCTTAGAAAATAAGTGGAATTTGTAGCTCTCCAAACAAAGTCAAATTAATAAAAATTGAGAACGAAGACCAAAAAGTTTGAAAATAAGGAAAATAGTGATTAGAACCATGTGACTTTATTTTGTAATTTTCCTGACTTTTACCTAATCCTTTCATTCTTTTCCTAATTTTATTTATCTTCAAATTTTTGATTCTGTTTCTTCGTCTTCTATTCTACCAAAAAAATAAATCTGGTACAAGTCAAGTTCTTAAACCGTTCATTCGTGAACATTGACTTTATGACTTGTTTCGGAGAGAGTTTGTAATAAAACATTGTTACAAATGACATTTACCATACAAGAAATATTTTCCAAAAATAGGTAGCACCAAAACCAAAAAAATACATAGAAACCTTCCAAATTATAACTTTTTACTTTCTACCAAAAACGGGAACCAACGAATCAGAATTATAAAGCATTTAGAAAACCAAAGACTAGAAGACTAGAACAACTAAAAAGAAGAAGATTCTTCGTTTCTACTACTACTATTTTTTTTATTTGGGAGACAAAAATATTTGCAAAAAAATTGTGCAAAATCTTTTGTGAGTTTCTTTATATTCTACACACTTGTATTCTACACACTTATGATTTACTAGATTGTAAAAAATGCTTAAAAATTAATTTAACACTTCAAATGTCACTTTTGTGGTGTCAATTGATTCTGAAATTCAGAATCCACATATAAAATAGTATATAAATCGTATGTTCTATTTGAAAATCAAAATTTGGTGTAATTCCAGGAGAAACCGGAAGTTGAAAAAATGTTTTTATGTCAAATAGTGACAAATGGACATGGATATTTGATGTACCAAATCTGAAAATGTTATTTTAAGAATTACGGAAAAAAAGGGAGGTATGCAATATATTAAAGACGAGGTAATAATCAAAGACAATAAATGCGTAGTTTTAAAAAGAGAACAAGAGAACTACGTCTTCTTTGCAGGGACTAGGTCCATAGATTATGAAACACGAAAACAGTGCTGCTTAACATCTGTTGGATTCTTGTTGAATGAAAAAGTATATGGAATAGCAGACGACAGAAGAAATTTCTACGAATTTGGTCATTTCTGTGTTACCATCATTGGAGTATTCTGCTTTTTGTGGAGATGATCTTGCACACTTTCAAAAATTGGAATCATACAAAATGCTTGTTTCTTCAACTCTAAAAATTATCTTTCTACACTAGAACCTCTGGAATGTTCAAGTAATCGAGGAACACAAAGTTTTAAATCCAAGAAATTTCTCAATAAATAAGAAACAGAAAAAACACATAAGAATAAGCAAGCAATACAATATGTCACAACAAACAAATCGAAGACTAACAGTAGATTTTATACGATATTGAAACTCTCAGTGAATTATTACGAAGAAATTGATAACATATTTCTACTCTACTTTCGGATGCAGCTAAACTAACACTGAACTTCCTACTAGACAAGATATAATCTTACTCATTTAATTGTGCATTAGTTCTTTGTATTTTTTACTCAAACCAAAGACACACCCGTGTGATGATTAAATTGATTGACGAAGAAAATATATATATGAAACAAGGATTTAATTGAATAACAAGAGAACAACGAAGAGCTGTTGTTGGCACAAGAACGCGTCTTGCGCCATTTGCGTTTTGTACCAAAAAAAAAAACGATCTGGTCATTAGCACAGGTGTTTAACTAGCGTAGGCACTCTTCTCTTCTATTTTAGTCATCGTCGCTGCTTTTAGTCATCGAAAGCGGACGTCGAAATGTGGGATTGAATGACAAACACTCTTTGCAAATATTTCTTCGGTGGGCGCAAAATGTGTCGTGACGTATCGTTGAAATCTCCAAGCAGCGAAAGTAGCATCAAGTGAAAATCGCCAAATTATCACGATTATATGATAAACCGACCGATAAATGTTACGGTAAACATCTCTGCCGTCCAAGGAATTAAAAGAGCTCGACGTGGAGGCCTTATATGGTAGGAACTAGTACCTGGTGGACGGCCGCCGGCTCTACCAAGACCCAGACTTTCTGGCTGGCGCTGTGGCTGACTCACCCATCGTGACGGAGGTCAACAATACTCTTGGGCGCCAGAAGTTGCACTTTTTTCGATTTTTAATTAATTTTTCGCGGTGCGGATGTGTGGGGTTCGTAAATCAATGCGCGAGGCCCACACGAATGGAAATTGAATTGGTAATAAAAGATAATGGACGCGGAGCATGCGAACGATATGCGTCTGCAATTAAAGGCAACAAATTCAAAAGTAATACAATCAAAATGTAGACATTTTTTTTCAGTTCTTGTGGTACATGTCTTGTACGATCAGATACGTCCAAAAGACAATAAAACCGTCCGAAGTGTGCGATATCGTCTGAAATCCGTGAGCTGTTATTAACTCCCACTTTTCATTAACCTCCGACCCGGCATTATCACCTGAGCTTCGTGGAGCCGAGCACGACCCAAGCGATATGTCCAAGTTCTGTTTTTCCTTCTTCGAAAAATCGTCGTTTATTTGTTGTCGGACACACCAAATCCATGTTTATAGATTCGATCCGCCCACGGTCACGATTCGATTCTTCCGCTTTCAGGCGTCGGAGGATTCGTTTATCGACGGCCAATATCGCAATAATGATGCGAATTTTGCGACTTGTCACGGTTCGGATCGTCGTAACGAAGATAAATGACCGCTCTTCCGGGTCCGGGGATGATTCTGGCCGTTCCTTTCTCTTATCCGAACCGTGACACACTTATTTACGGTTATTGTTTCGCGAGAAAACTGTTAATGCACACGGTGCATGGCGTTTTGAGATGCGAAGACGAGCGTTTCTAGTCGTGGTCAAAAGCTTGCAGAACGACTCGAGTGTTGTACGAGTACGAGATAGATAAGCGCAGGAATACGAATAAATCCATTCCGAGAGCTGTCTGGTTTGACCGGGTGATGATGCATCCGAGCCGTATATGGCACAAGAGGCCTTCGAGGCGTCTGTTTCCTGCTGGTGGCAAAAACCGACGGACAATGAAGAAGCAAACAGAAGGAAAATTCGTGCTTCTGTACCTAAATTCCCAAATACAGAACATATTTTATGTAATGTCCAAAATTGTTAACATTTTTTAAAATACTCAAATGCTAACAGCGCTTATACTGCAAGTCTTTGATATGCTGAGGTCGAAGTTAAGAAGTATTTCAAATTGAAGCGTGTTAAAAAAATTAACTTGGATTTGTACCTCTTCACACGTAGTCAAAGAAATGAAAATGAAGAACGAAGACTAAAAAAAGTAGAACCTGAGGAATACAGTGACTAGAAACCTGTATATGACTTTAATTTGTATCAATGTTTTCACATTTCCCAAACCTATCCATTCTTTACCAAATTTAATTTTTATTAAATTTTTTCTGTTTGTTGTTCTTACTGGTATTGTATCAAAAGATGACAAAAACACATACAATACATAAAATGTTCTGTGCTGATGCTCAAATAAACAAAGAAATGGCCCAAGGGACATTTACTAAAAATTGAAAGCATCAGAACTAAAAATTAAAACTTTCCAAAATGATAATTTTTCTTTTCTACCAAAAAACTGATTCACGAATAATAAATACAAAGCACTCAGAAACTAAAGACTAAAATATTGCTTTTAACAACAACTAAGATTATTGTATCATTAAGAATATTGATAGTCGTCCAAATTCAATTGTACCAGAAAAATTGAATAAAAAAACTGCCTCCAATAAAAAATGTAAGTACCAAAACAGAAAGAGAAGAATGGAACGAATAGCCACTGATACTTTCTATGCTCTTCATGGTCTAGAAAAAACAAGAATATTTCCTAATAGAATTGTATTAAAAGTTATTTTGTTTTCTTCAAGTTCTTCTTCCTTTAGAAAAATTGCTAACTAAAGTAATTAGTACTGTGGTAAGGAAACTTTTACTAACACGAAACACCAGAAGAAAAATAATTAAACTCAAGAATACCTAATTCCCAATAGAGCACAATTTAAAATTCCAAAATTGCTTATATATACTTTTGAAAATACTTAGTATTTAAAATCGCTTATACTACAAATATTTGCACTGCTGTTTTAAGAATTTCTTAAAATCGAAGCGTGTTTAAAAACATTTTACGATGGATTTGTACCTCTCCAGTCCTAGTCAAATGAGCAAAAATTGAGAACGAAGACCATAAAATTGCTTTCTTCTGTTCTTCTTCCTTTAGAATAATTCCTAACTAAAGTAATTTGTATTGAATTAAAAAGACTTTTATTAATACGAAACACCAAAAGGAAAATAATAAAACTCAAAAAAAACTAATTCCAAAAAGGGCACAATTTCATATTCGAAAATTTTTTAAATATATGTATATTTTCGAAAATACTTTTAGTATTTAAAACCGCTTATACTGCTAATATTCACGGTTCTGTTAAAAATTTCTTAAAATTCAAACGCGTTTAAAAATGTTTTAACATGAATTTGTACCTTTCCAGTCGTATTCAAGTGAACAAAAATTGAAAACAAATCTTTAAAATGCTGAGGTCAACGTTAAACAATCTTAAAAATTAAAGCGTGCTTAAAAAAATTTTAATTTGAATTTGTACCTCTCCACACGTAGTCAAAGAAACGAAAATGGAAAACAAAGACTAAAAAAGTAGAAACTGAGGAGTACAGGGACTAGAAACCTGTATATGACTTTAATTTTTATTAATTTTTTCACATTTACCCTATCTATCCATTCTTTGATAAATTTTATTTTTCTTAAATTTTTTGTGTCTGTTTCTTGGTCTTACAAGTATTCTACTAAAAGATGACAAAAACAGAAACAATATGCATATGTATAAGATGTCCTCTGCTGATGCTCAAATAAACAAAGAAATGGCCCAAAAGACATTTACTAAAAATCAAAAGAATCACAACATAAAAATTAAAACATTCCAAAATTATAATTTTACTTTCTACCAAAATACGTGAACTACGAATAGTAAATACAAAGCACTTATACTAAAGACTAAAAAATTGTTTTTTACTTTAACAACTAAGAAGATCCTTCCTTTATGAAAATTGATAGTCGCCCAAGTTAAATTTTACCAGAAAAATAAAAATAAAAACTGCCTCCAAAAAACAATGTATGTTTCAAAACAGGAAGAGAAAAATGGAAAGAATAGCCGCTGGTACTTTCTATGCTCTTCATGGTCTAGAACAAACAAGAATATTTCCTAATAGAATTGTATTAAAAGTTATTTTGTTTTCTTCAAGTTCTTCTTCCTTTAGAAAGTAATTAGTACTATGGTAAGGAGACTTTTACTAACACGAAACACCAGAAGAAAAATAATTAAACTCTAGAATACCTAATTCCCAATAGGGCACAATTTAAAATTCCAAAATTGCTTATATATACTTTTGAAAATACTTAGTACTTCAATTGGCTTATACTGCAAATATTTGCAATGTTGTTTTATGAATTTCTTAAAATTGAAGCGTGTTTAAAAACATTTTACGATGGATTTGTACCTCTCCAGTCCTAGACAAATGAGCAAAAATTGAGAACGAAGACCATAAAATTGCTTTCTTCTGTTCTTCTTCCTTTAGAATAATTCCTAACTAAAGTAATTTGTATTAAATTAAAAGGACTTTTATTAACACGAAACACCAAAAGGAAAATAATTAAACTCGAAAAAACCTAATTCCAAAAAGGGTACAATTTCATAAATTGCTAATATTCACGGTGCTGTTAAAAATTTCTTAAAATTCAAACGCGTTTAAAAATATTTTAACATGAATTTGTACCTTTACAGTCTTATTCAACTGAACAAAAATTGAGAACAAAGATCAAAAAATTTGAGAATAAGGATAACAGTGATTGGAAATATGTGACTTTAATTTCTCATTTTTTTCTCATTCTCTGACTCATTCTCTGACAAATCTAATTTTTCTACAATTTTTTGTGAAACTAAAGCCTAAAGAATTGCTTTTTTGTTGAACAACTAAGAAGATTGTTCCTTTAAGAATATTGATATTTGTCCAAACTACATCATACCAGAAAAACTAAATATAAAACACGAAACACAAGATGGAAAATAATTAAACTCAAAAATACCTAATTCCAAAAAGGGCACCATTTCAAATTCCAAAATTGTTTATACATACATTTGAAAAATTTTAGTAGTTAAAATCGCTTATACAGCAAATATTTAAAGTGCTGTTAAAAATTTCTTAAAATTGAAGCGTGTTTAAAAATATTTTAACATGGATTTGTACCTCTCCAGTTGTAATCATCAAATGAACAAAAATTGAGAACAATTACCAAAAAATTTGAAAATAAGAATAACAGTGGTTGGAAATATGTGACTGTAATTTGTCATTTTTTCAGTTTTTCCTAATCCATTCATTTTTGACAAATTTTATTTTTCTTCAATTAATTGTGTCTATCTTGGTCTTACTAGTATCATTGTTTAAGTATAATCTTATTCTTGTATATACTAAAACAATGCTAGTATGTTGCCAAAAGATGACAAAAACAGAAACAATATGCATATATATTTATAAGATGTCCTCTGCTGATGCTCAAAGAAACAAAGAAATGGCCCACGAGACATTTACTAAAAATTGACAGCATCAGAACAAAAAATTGAAACTTTTCAAGATGTGAATTTTCAAATTCTCAAACTACCAAAATACGTGAACTACGAATAATAAATACAAACCACTTAGAAACTAAAGACTAAAAAATTGCTTTTTAATCGAACAAATAAAGAAAATTTTCCTTTAAGAATATTGATAGTAATCCAAACTGCCTACAAAAAACAATGTAAGTACCAAAACAGAAAGAGAAAAATTTAAAGAAAAGCTGCTGATACTTTATATACTCTTTGTGCTCTAGAAAAAAAACAATAATATTTCATAACATAATTGTATTAGAAGTTATTTTAATTTCTTATAGTTCTTCTTTCATTAGTATAATTACTTTCTAATGGTTCAAATTAAAGTAAGGAGACTTTTGCCTGCTAACACAAAACTGCAGAAGGAAAATAACTAAAAAAAGTAAGAAATGAAGATTAAAAGCGAAAATGAAAAAATTAGCAAATTAGGAACACAGTGATCAAAAATATAGACTATTAAAAATTTAAGAAGATTGTTTCGGTCTCTTAAAAAAACTGTTACGAGAAACTGTTAACCGAAGGTTGAAAAAGATTTCTTCTGCTGCTGCTCCAAGAAACAAAGGACATTTACTAAAAATGGGAACCAAAATAAAACAAATAAAACATTACAAAATATCAATTTTTATTTTCTACCAAAAAAGGATAGCAAACAAGTAAGAAATACAAAGCACTTAGTAACCAAAGATGAAAAGAATGCTTTTTAATTAAACAACTAAGAGAAAGATTCTACTTTGGCTCCCGTTTTTTTTTTTTCAATTTGCAACACATGGAAATGCTCAGGTCGTACTTGATTTAACAATATATTTAGTCGTCCAAATTAAACCAAAAATACAACATTTAAACAAAGAAAATTTCATCCAATAAACAATGTATGAAAACAGGATTAGAGGATGAGAAAATTTAAGAATAGGTGACTTTTTATGCCTTATTTTTTCTAGAAAACAAGATAATATATTCTATCTATCTTTTTTCTGAATTTCCTCATGTGCTACTTCCTTTAGGAATATTTATGGTAATTAATGGCAATTAAATTTAAAATACAACTTTAACCAGAAACAAAAAATTAAAATCTTCCTCCAAAAAACTATGTATAAAAACACGATAAGAATGTTCGAATACAAACAACACTATTTTTTTGTAAACTGAATAGAAAAGACAGAAACATATATAAGCTGTTTTGGCTAATGCTCAAAGAAACAAAGAAAACGTCCAAGAGACATTTACTAAAAATACGAAGCACCAGGACCAAACAAATATAAACTTACGACATTTTTATTTTGTACCAAAAAACAAGAACTAACCAAAAAGCAAAACAAAGCACTTATTACAAATATTTCCATGCCTCGCAAATCAAAAATAGGTGAAGATTGCTTTTTTCTTACAACTGAAAAAAAATATTGTTCGTTTCTAAATAATCTTCAGTTTTATTTTTTGATTTGCAAGACATATAAATCTTTGCCATAAAATTATGCAGAAGCTATTTGTGAATTTCTTTATGTCCTACTTCCTATTTATATTCGTAGTTAAGGTAAAATTACAACCAGAAAATAAATGTATGAAAACAGCATTAGAGGATAGTTATAATTATTAACACCAACCGTGAAAGCGTACATACTTTCATAGGATTAGAAGAATATAGTTTTCCTAGAAGAAGCAGAAATACAGAAGACACAAAAATTCCAAAAAACAGATCTGCACTCAAACTAATTTAACATGAAATCAAGAACATATTCTGGTATCTTTTCTCACATATTATAATATTGATTAAATATCGGAAAATAAGTAAAATACATAATTAAGATTTTTACTAATAAAAAAGAAATGCAATGGTATTGTTTTTCAATTATTGTAATAATGAGGAAATATCGAAGACTTAGTAAAATAATGAAGATTTTACTGAGTAAAAAAACAATACAAAGAAGAAGAAAGTACTTTTAGCGTCAAATGTGACCTTTGTTTTGTGAACCTTTTTACTTTTCATTGTTCTATTCATTCTTTGCCTAATTTTTCTCTATTCAGCCTGCTTTCGGTTTCTTGCCCATTAATGAATAATTAACAATACACAGTGCCGATACTAATTGCTTCGAGATTTTTGCCAGCTATTCAATTATTTCCACCAGCTTTTTCCTTTTATGATCTCCCATTAACACCTTTCATGAGGAAAACAATAATTAAATGTCAATTATCAACACGACCTCTCCACCTCAACCAAGAATGTTGTTGTTGAACATTTCCCAACGTTCAACGTGCGCGAAATGTGTATTTTGTACCAAATCCAATTAGCTAATCCCATGCTGAATGGACGAATCGTCACTAATTGCTACTGGTCGTCGATGGGTTTGACCCAGATCCGGTCCAATCGAGGACAATGAGAGATGATTATCGTATCGATGGGATCGTCGGTATTATGCAAATCGCGGTATTTGGGACACTATTGTCAGTGAATTACAGAAAACTCTTCAAAATTAACGGTTTTAGCTTTCGACGTCTTTCAGAAACCAAAACCACGACGTTTCGGTCCGATTTTATCAATTTTCTGCGCTGGGGATCGAATTACCCGAATTGTGACCATTTTACCCGCCCGATTTGAGGCCCAGTAACCCGATAAGGCCCACGATGGGTTTATCGAGTTAGAAACGTCAAGACAATGAGAAGTGATGATCGCCGTCTTATTTATCGCTGAAATCCGAGCCGAAATGCTATATTGAGCAAGGAAAGGTTTCAAATCGTAAATAACCGCAATCTTGCCTCATTTTACGGCGTATATTATATTGGCATTACTGTAATGACGGTGTGCGCGTTAAAAAAAATGCGTTTTAAATTCGTCGAATGGAAAAGGCCGCAATTACGAGTTTCTGGCCGAGATATTATGCACACGTTTCGAGAAATTTAAATTTATGCACTTGTTTTCATAAGTGCGCGAGAATAAAAATTCCGAGACTTGCACGCGGTTAATTAATATGGGGTGGGGTCAGCGCTGCACTTTCACGAAATTCAGAAAGTTTCCCGAAAAAGGGTAATAAATATGTAGAGATCATCCTTATACTTATATTAATTTGGCCGGCTGACGAAACCCGACTTTAGATTTGTCGTTTTTTCGAAGACATCAGAACGAACTATTTTTATAGCGGTCTGAGCACGCAGACTTCAAAGAATGGAGAAGCGGATGAAATTTGAAAGCGTAGAAATAGAAGAACGAAAAGCGAAAAAAGCTCAGGCAATAAATAAACCAATTATGGGCGAATGACTGCAAACGTCATGAATGTTTAATGGCAAAGTGGGCAAAAAATTAAAAATATACGGCGGACGGTAGGAATCCTGACAGCTCGGTGTCGACTTGAAGAACAGGAAAATGTCAAACAGGAATTTTCCGTTTGTTGATAGATGAAAAACGCGACGGGGAACAGCTGTGTCATTTCGCTGCAATTAAACCGAAATCGATGAAAAAATCAAGAATAATCCAACGGAATCAGATAATTTGCATAACTATACCAGTCGTGTTATTACAGGCGTAATATCTTGCGCTAGCTAATTTTAGAACTGGAAATGAGACGCGGATGGAATGCAGTACTATCGACTTCTTTGTAATTTTATTATTAAATAATAAGAAAATCGGACGATTGTGTTAAAAATATTCGCAATCATGGGAGGTAATTGCTTGAAGTGGCAAGGGAAATGGAAAAAACAAATCGCATCCTGATCGATCGTTCGTTCGAACACACTTAATTGTGCCAAGAAGAAAAAAATTACCAGTATAGCGAGAAGACCACCGAATTAGCAAATATCAAGTAAAAAATAAAGATTATGCCATTTTTAGAACCAACATTTTGACAAAATCTCCTGCTAGAATACATTACAAAATTTGGTGTCAAAAATGTACGTAATTCAAGTACATACAGTAAAAAGAACTAAATTGTAATAACAATAAACTAAATAACCGATTGATACAATGATAGGGTCAAACCTATCATACAATTGAAAGGGTCAGATCCAAAACCTTCAAGAGCAAAATTGTAAAAGTTTAGTAAATGGATCTGAAAATTTCTGCTTTATTATAAAATCCTTGATTCAAAACCGGAAAAGTTGTTTAAAATACATAAAAATGTAAAAATTTAAAATTCAAAAATTCATATAAATGTGTGGTATCCAATATTTTAGTATATTTTTTAAAAACTTTATTAAATTACACATTTTTGGTATAAAATTCACGTAAACGCTTTTCCCTGCAAACAATATATAAAAAAAGATCATTTAGGTTAGTAAAATAATATTTTAAAACAAGTACAAACTCATAAAAAAGCACAAAATGAGAAAAACAATAGTCATAGTCGGAATCTTTCAACATCTGAATCACCCAAATCAAAATTTTCTTCTTTTTTTCTTTAGTTATAATATTATCACCTTTTCATTTCTAATCTTGTTTGTTTTGACATTTTTAGGATTTTTTTTATTAGAAATATAATTTTCGTGCAGCAAAGACTTATTAGGTAAAGTAGGTAAATTAGAGGTACATATCAAGATACAAAGTTGATTCAAATTTTGCCACCAAGTCCGAAAATCACTTAATTCTTTTTGCCCCCAACAAATTCATGGTTATTAGAGTGCAAATGTGTACTCAGCTAATCTTATTTATCACTTTAACCTTTTAGGTTTCTGACACCTTTAATTACAAAATTAATTTTATTAAAAATCCAAAAATCTTTTTAAAACCAGAGATTTTTCTATTATTTATTTTATGTTAATGTACAAGAAGAAGTACTTCTGTGGTTTTGAGAAATGTACAAAATGAATTATTCACAATATCAGATTGTTATTTGTTCTAAATCCTTGTTGATAGAAATCGTGAATGACTATGCATTTGAAGGATCTCCATGAAAAAGTTTACATGGAGTATCGCTTGATGAAGCACAATGAAGTTCAATGAAACCAAATCGACAAATAAAATTAAT
This sequence comes from Eledona agricola, assembly GCA_964023215.1. NCBI lineage: Eukaryota > Metazoa > Arthropoda > Insecta > Coleoptera > Tenebrionidae > Eledona > Eledona agricola. Next base: position 5,518,369 of record OZ026861.1, read on the forward strand.
ATTCAAGAAAAAAGTAGTTTCTTTCGTAGTAGTTGGGAACTTTTCAAATTGCAAATTTTAAAAATTTTACAAACCGATTCAAAGAAATTCGGTTACAAAAAACTACCAAAAAATTATTGATAAGAAGTTGAAAACAATAATTAAGAACATTAGCAGCATCTCAAAGTGGCTTTTAAAAAAGACGAAGGTTCAGGACCATATATTCACAGTTGAGCAAATAACAAAAAATTTAGCACAAGAGAAGTATATTTGGGATTTATTGATCTAGAAAGGCCTTCGATAAGGTCACAAAATGATAACCTATAGAAATGTTTAATTGAAAGAGGAATTAATCAAAAACTTTTCAGAACTAACAGGAACATATACATAAATAATGCAAACTGGGTAATTAGGTAAAGAAAAACTTCAGAATCGTGGATTAACTCCAGCTTTATTCATAATTTTCATAATAATAAAAAAATATACACTTAGAGTAAAGAAATTAAATATGGGATGTCTAAGTAGAAGAAACACTTCAGAACATAACAATAACATAATAACAATATAATAACAGAGATAGATCTACAAAAGAACTTAGATATATGAAATACAGTTCTCCACGAATATGGGCTGAGAATAAACAAAAATAATACAAAAGTAATGGTCACATCACAACATAATAATAGTAGCAAAAAAAAGAAAATGATCTTTAAAATAACTTAGAGATTTGGAATATATTTCTCTACGAATATGGACTGAGAACAAACAAAATTAATACAAAAGTAATGGTCCTAGATAAAGAACAAAAAGCAATAAACATAAAAATTGATAAGGTAAATATTGAACAACATGAAACATTTCAAACATCAAACATTTCAAGAATCTAGAAGTGGAAATACAAAGCAGAAGAAGAAAATGGAAAATAATAGTAGAAATTAGCAGTAGGTTATAAAAAACTCTAAAATTTACAATATTAAGTATGAATAAAAAAATTTTACAACTAGAAAAAAAATCTAAAAAAAACCTAACACAATATTTTTTTAAATATGTGTAGACTCATATTTAAGCTTTGGCTGTGAATCTTTGATATTAACAAAAGCACAAAAAGTAGGATACAAGCCATAGAGATAAGTACCTCAAACTAGTTAAAGGAGTAACAAGAAAGAATAAAATAGGAACCCAAAAAACAAAAACACTCGACTTTATAGAAAAGAGACAACTTGAGACAAAAGAGACAGTTGTAAAAATGAATAATGCAAGTACAGTAAAAAATATTTGGAAAGCACAAAAAAAAACAAAGGGGACAAAGGAGACGAACATAGGAAACGATAGTTCGTGAGATACTACAAGAAAGGAAAATAATGGACAAAAAACCTCGCATAATTAAATTTAAATGTGCAATACTTTACACCATTGCAAATGGATATTAAAACATAGAGGAGATATACTGATTCAAAGAAAATGTTGTTAATCATCAAATTTAACTCAAATTTAAATTTAACTGTTCAGGACGAAATTTCAAGTTGAAAATGATAAAAATAATAAATAAAAAAATAAAGAATAAGTATAATCAAAAGCGACTTTGCTGCACTTCAAAGACTAACGCATTTATAATTAACAGACACCAGTGAAACAGCAAACGATTTCTAGTAAAAAATAGACAACAAAAGATTAAAAGAAAGTCAACACAGAAACATTTTCGTAGTAATCAGTGAGAACGACCGCGTTATAATTAACTAACTAAAGTGACGGTTAAAACACAAAAAATGCAAAATTAATAAATATAAAAAAACGAATTTAAAGAAAGTCAGAACAGAAAGATTGTAATCAAAAACAGCTCCGTTTTTCTAATTAACTGACTATGAAGCAGGAAAGCAAAAAATGTCAAACGAAAAAAGTAAGTCAACAATGGGTTTCATTATTAATTTGTACCAAATACCATCTTCTAGTTCTATTGTTTTTTAAACCCAATCCAGGCAAAAGAACATGTTGCTGATGAACAAGAGAAAGAATTGCAAATTAAATTCAAGAAAAAAATATCAAATCAAATACTTAGAAACCAGGAACGGATTTAAAGACTGGCAAAAGAGAAAAATTCGGTACAAACATGTCGCATTTTTATTAGGCAAAGTGTTAATTTCATTTTGGCCCCGAGCCCAGGTAGCACAACCACAACCATTAATTCCATCAGACGACAGTTGGTATCTTCCGTTGGAAGACGCAGGTGTAAACAAATAGCTTTTTCCACTACTAAATGAACCATAAAATAACGGAAAGTCATAAAAACAGTAGACTAGACACGACTTGTCTGATCTCAAGATGCGTAACAAATCACCGGCTTTTTGTCTTCACCCCTATTGTGGGAAAGACCACGAAGATACAATCAAAGCGAGTAATTCACAACTTTTACACAAATAAATCCAAGAAACTGTTATTGCCACCAGAAGCACCGCCCTATAACCATTTTACGCCATTATCGTTATCATCCTCAATTGTTATTATTGTTATTACAATTCCAGGCCTGTGTTGTAAAATAAAATGGTAACTTCTTTGTCGTTTATACGTCTCCGACGTCGTCGTGTGCAATTGTTAAGCGAAATGTGTCTTTATTCGGTACAAAGGCCAGAATTGTCAAGTCTTTATTCGGTGGGCAGATATTTATGGGTCCCGACACCCGTGATTGTTTTACCCCATGCGGGGGGCGTTAAACCCAACTTCAAGTCAGGTCCATGGTATCAAAAGAGCCGCCCGGATGCGCCAATCCAGCATCTTTGTTCGTGTCCTGAAACTGCCATAAAAAACTACCATGGACCACACCGATTTTAAGGGTGGTTTATAGCGTCTCGCCCATTAACACTAAATAAATAAATAAGTAAATAAATAAAAAACAAATACATAACAATGCAAGAACTAGAGGAAGTCACAGAATGTAACAGCTTCGTATTTTGTGGTCACGAATTGACAATAGAAAAAGGACGTACGGTTGTAGCAAATTTTCGGGTTGGCTGAAGGGTACTGAAAGTCAATGACACCAGCAAAAATAAATCGAATTAAATTATTGTGAAAATGATGCGGATTCGGCAAAAATTAATTTGTAAATTTGGGTTGGGCAAATTGTGGTAAGTGGTCCTAATCGCTGCTGAAAATTAGCACCGGTGCCTTTTTTATTTGCGTCAACATTGCACGGCGATAATGAGAAAGTCGTATTTGGCTTAGAAATAACACGGCGCATGCTAACAGCAATTTTAAACAAGAAATAAAAACGACGATCGGAGTCATTTCATTTTCATCTGCTTTCAAATTGATACAACCACGAGCTAGTTCAAGTTGGCAGGATTCTTGCGGGAGTCGAAAATTGGGACAAGGTTTCAAAATGCTTGTATTCGTCTAATGGCCAAGGAAGACATGTAAACCAGTTCTGTATTATTTTTTACAGTCGCTTTTAAATCATCGTCAAATGGCTTCATTTGTTGTCAAGTTGTCATTCGAAAAAATTTGCTCAAAACACGACCTGGAGTTGAAATTTGTGGAAGAAGACATTAAAAGTATTTGTGCATTGTCTCCGATTCGGTTGTTATGAAAAAACTTATTTTCAAATGCTCCAACTCAAAATCAAAAATTTTGCCTCACCATAAAAACTACCATGGACCACACCGAATTTAACAGACAAAAGTTGTCAGAAGTTGTCATTCAAAAAAAATTGTGGAAGAAGACTTTAAAAGTATTTGTGCATTGTCTCCGATTCGCTTATTATCAAATGCTCCAACTCAAAATCAAAAATTTTGCTACACTCTTTCTAACGTCAAAGTAATGGTCTAAAGAGCCTCATTTTATTTTTGTACGCACGTTATGTAAATGCTTAATTTTATTACAAAAAAAGGGTCTGGATTCAATTTTACTGCCGTCCGCTTTGCCACACACAATAAACCCCCTTCAAGTTCCCACTTTATTATCTCTCAAGCACATTGCGCAAAGAAATACATTCCTGGTCAAAACCGCGACGAAACTCGACATTTCTTCAACATCACGTCTTGTTATCTTTGCAGTCCACGTGCATAAACAGACGTCACAAACGCACTGATTTACTGGATGCGCCATATTGCATTTGTATAGAGACAAGAGCGCTTACCTGCAATATCATCATCACCACCATCATCTTCCGTGGTTCTGCTCGAGGGCATCTTCACAATTACAGTCTCCCGTCTTTTATTACACACCGGCCACTTTTGCACACAATTTTTTCCATTTACATCTCGCTCCCAGTCTTTAATACCGTCACGAAGACGATACAACAGTACCCTTTTTTTTGGCGAGCAATTAATGGGATTTATGTTCCGCGGCTCTTGGGTTAAACCCATGCACTGCACTCCGAGGCGTCCGGTGCATTGGTCGGATGCACACAAACTAATGCAAGTGCACTGGGAGCATGGTCGTCTGGAGATGTTGCGTGGTAGGGCGGCCGTGAAATATACACTTTACAATGCAAGCGAGAAGAGAGAGGATGGAAGATTTGTGGTGAGATAAGACTAATCGGAATTATCTGGTTTAGATGTTCAGTAGATAAGAGAGATGAAACTGAGATGGTGAGGTGTTAGGTTCTAATTGCATCATCGGAATTACCAAGTGAAGAATGTGAGGAATGTTCAGTTCAAAGAACGGGGAGTAATGGAAGAGTCGTTACGAGGGAATTAAAAACGACAGTGATTGAAGTAGATGTGGATTTAAGACGAACACAATATGAAGAACGTATGTAGATCGAGGGAAATTCAAAGGGCAAAAAAACGCGATTCAAAAAGAAGATAAAAAAATATTATATTTGGAAATGATGAAGAAACAAATTGTAGATGAAGGATTCAGAAGGAGAAGAATGTTAACTTGAAAGCACGATGATGATAAAAAGTAAAAATGAATAAAATGTAGTCGGGAGAACTGTTGAAGATCAAGATTAAGATTGGAGGAGCTATGTTAAGTTAAAACAAGTGTAATGGAGAGTAGGAAATGAACCACGAAGATGAATTAATCTTGCTTCTTCTCTACTCTTTAGTTTACTACTCAGTAAATGAAAAAGTAGAGAACGCAACTGATGGAAGTAGAAGAGGAAAAGAATACAATTTATATTGTGCAAGATAAATACAAAGATAAAGAATTATAATGACATGACAATAAAAAAACAAATATTTAAATATTGGAAAAGAGACAACATTGTTTAGAGCGAAATTAAGACGAAGATAAAGACAGCGGATATCTTTCAAGATCAGGATGTGGAATTATAATAAAATATAAAGATAAAGAAAGAAATGGAAAAGTCCAAGATTAGAATATCGGAAAGGAGGCGACATTGTTTGAAATACAAGCGGAAGTAAAACAAACTTCAAAATAAAGATAAGAAATTGTAATGAAAGACAAAAAATAAATGGTAAAATTAAAATATTGCAATTTTGGAAAAGAGACAACATTGTTTAAAGCAGAAGCGAAATTAAGACGAAGATAAGGCAGTGGATATTGTTCAAGAACAAGATATCGAATTATAATAAAATGTAAAGATAAAGAAAATAATGGTGAAAGTCCAAGTAGAATATTGGAAAAGAGGCGACATTGTTCGAAATATGTAGAAGCGGAATTCAAACGAACACAAAACAGTGGATATTCAAGATGAAGATAATAAATTGAAATAAAATGAATGAAATGAAATATTGGAAAAGAGACGTATTGTTTAAAGTAGAAGCGGAATTAGGTCGAACACAAAACAACGGATATTGTTCAAGATCAAAATAAGGAATTATAATCAAAAATGAAGATAAAGAAAAAAATGATAAAAGTCAAATTTCAGAATATTGGATATAAAAACGACATTGTAGAAAATAGAAGCGGAATTAAAACGAACACACGACATTGGACATTCTTCAAGAACAGATAAGAAATTCTACTGAAAGATGAAGATAAAAAATTGCAAATTTCAAATATTGCAATATTGGAAAAGAGACGACATTGTCTAAAATAGAAGTGGAATTAAGGCGAAACACAGGACAAAGGATATTAATCAAGATCAAAATAAGGAAGTATAATCAAAGATAAAGATAGTGAAAATAATGGTAAAAGTCAATTTTTGGAACATTGGAATAGAGACAAAAATTTTTTAAATAGAAGCGAAATTAATACGAACACAAAACAGTGGATATTGTTCAAAATTAAAATAAGGAATTATAACAAAGATGAAGATAAATAAAAGAATGATAAATGTCAAATTTTGGAATATTGGAAAAATACAACATTGTTTGAAATAGAAGCGGAATTAAAACGAACACAAAACAGTGGATATTCTTCAATATAAAAATAATAAATTATAATGAAACATAAAGATAAAAAAAGGAATGCTAAAATTCAAATATTGCATTTTTGGAAAAGAGACGGTATTGTTTGAAATAGAAGCGGAATTAAAACGAACACAAAACAGTTTTTTTTCTATTACAGTTCCTTATCCTTATTTTTATTTCAAGATGAAGATAAAAAAGAAATGGAAAATTCAAATACTTGTTGCAATTATGTAAAAAGGTAACATTATTCGAAATAGAAGCGGAATTAAGAGGAACACAAGACAGTGGATACTGTTCAAGATCAAAATAAGGAATGATAATCAAAGATGGAGATAAATATAAAAATAATAAAAGTCAATTTTTGGAATATTGGAAAAGACACGAAATTGTTTGAAATAGCAGCGGAAACAAATAATTTGTTCAAGATGAAGATAAAAAGCGTGGTAAAAATAAAATTTTGAAATTTTGGAAATGAGGTGACATTGTTTGAAATACAAGTGGATTAGGAATTATAATGAAAGATAAATATTAAGATAGGAATGGTAATATTCAAATCTAGACATATTGGACTAAAAAGCAATATTATTTGAAATATTTAAAAGCGGAATTAAGATAAATACCAGACCATGGATATTGTTGAAGATAAAAGATAGGAATGGTGTAATATTGGAAAAGAGACGCAAATCTTTGAAATAGAAGCAGAATGAAGAATTTTGATATATATAAAAAATAAACACGAAAGATAAAGATGAAAGGTAGGATATTAATGGAATTTATTACAAATTATATACTCATATAATAAATGAAGCAAATGAAGGATGAATGTGAATGAATATATTGTTAGAAAATAATCTTATCTGCTTCAAGCAATATTATTTATAAGGACAATTTCAAAACGAATGTTGGATGAAGATAATGAATGAACAATAGGCAAATGAAATATTAACCTGCAGCGACAAATGTTGAATTCAAAGGACGAGGAATTGAAATGGATGAAGATGACACAAATGTAGACTGAAAATGACGATGAAAATTAAAGATGCAGATGAAGAATAAAACCAACGGCAAACAATAAAGCATGATTCACAACATATCACACGACAAAGTATATACATGAATGAAAGTGATAAAAAAACTAGTTAAAGCTAAAGGAAGATGGGGAGGAATGTTAACTTGAAAGCACAATGAGGATGAAAACGAAAAAATGAATGGAATTAAGTTGAATAGAAGCTGATGATACTGAAAATCAAGATGAATATGGAAGGTGTTAAGATGATTTAATTAAAATTAAATAACCTAAAATACGTGTAATGGAGTGTAGAAGAAGCATAATTGTAAAGAGGAATAGTAGAGTACGTAATTGGTTCAAGTAGAATTAAGACGAACACAAGACAGATGAAGATAAAAAATTATAATAAAATATAAAGATAAAGAAATGAATGGTAAAATTCTTGGAATATTGGAAAAGATACCACATTGCTTGAAATAGAAGCGGAATTAAGCCCAACACAAGCCAATGGAGTTCTCAAAATGAAGATGAGGAATTAGAATGAAAGATGAAGTTATAGAAACTAATATTGCAAAAAAGACGAAAGATAAAGGGCAGGATATTAAACGAACTTTGAATATCAATTCAGATGATGCAGATAAAGGATGACGATGATGACAATACGATCATAATAGAAATATCCTTAAAAGAAATTATTATTATATGCTTCAAGCAGTATTATTTTTAAGGACGATTTCAAGACGAATGAATGGATGAAGATCATAAAGATGAAGAATGAAGGTGGAGCGACAAATGTTCAAAACAAAGATCGAAGAATAAAAATAATGTGGATGGAAAATGAAGATGAGAATAAAGGATGCGGACCAAGAATGACACCAATGGACAAAAACGAAGGATTATCGACAACATATCACAAGTAATAACGATGTGTGATAAAAAAGTGAGGCCATCTGGGGCCAGACGATCCACCAAAGGAATCTTCGCAATCCAATTCTTTTTGTGATCATTTTGTCACTCCACGTCTTAATTGACGCGCAAACCCGTCACCAAAAAACATTCAGCAGCTAATAGCACCAAGTCTGCATTCTTCATCACAATTGTCGCAACACTCAAGGCTGCCATCCTTAAACTGCCACATATTTCCCACAAAAAAATCCATTCGCATCTATTTATAACCTCGTTGCCGTGTGAGTATAATTATAGCTTTGCAACGGTCGCGTCTCGGCACTTTCGAGCTTAAGAAGCTTTCCTGCGACTTGAAGCACTCTTATCGGACAAACACGATAAGGGTGCGAAATATTTTTATGTTGTAAAAGTAGGACAGTGAGAGGTCGAAAGTCGACAAAGCTCGTCTTGATTGTTTCTGGGAAAATCCGCGATTAATTTAGCAATTCATAAGTCGTAAATCAATGGCTTACATTGGTAAGCGCAAGGCACAAAAGGACCGAAATGTGGTGTACAGACCACAGGCGAATATTGAAAATGAGCATTAAAATCGCCGGACAGAAGTGAATATATTATTATGGCGTTTTCATGAATTTTATTTGTTGAAATGAAGCGCCCAGCGGGAGTTTAATTAGAGAACATAATCTGAATTATTAGCGGACTCGTTTCTTATTTATATATTCGGCTGTACATTTTTCATCGCTGATTGTGTGTCGATGACTTTTATCGTCTGTTTTCATTTTAAATCAGCGAGGACCATCGAACGGGCTCAGCGCTTCAGCCAAGTTGTGTGAAATGAACAATTTCAAAGAAATAATAATTTAATACACACACGAAGAAACTTGAGAAGAAGAAGAAATAACAATAATATAGTAATTATAACGATCTTCGTAATTGTATTTCATTTGAGGTTTCATTAGAGGATAATAATATGGCAGTAGATATAATTCGGTTAAGTCAGGTCAAGTCAGGTTCAGTCAAGTCATATCGGGTTTAGTGTGGTGTTTTTACTTTAATGTAAGTTTTATGTCATTTAGGGTGAGATCTAGTAAAATGAAGTGAAATTAAGTTAAGTCAGATTAGGTCTAGTCAAGTCAATGAGAGACCAAATGTTTACACTTCGATATCGACTTCGTTCTGGCGTTTTTGCTCTGAATTTAGTTTCTCTTTAGTCGTGTGGATTTTAAGTTAAAATCCGTGTTTTCCAAACACAAGAAAAATCGCTACTGGAGAATTGTCTCCCGAAAGCGACTCATTGTCCAAAACAAACATCGTCCTCCACTTTCGACACACATGTCTCAGTTTTTGCCTAATTAGAGAACATGCGGCGCCTTTATTTCCGTCTCAATACACTTTTTGCACTTGGGCAAGTTTCTGATTAATGTGACGTCCTCCAAATCCGAACCAGATTCCTGTAATATATAACTGTCGACCAATTTGTTTCAATCACCGCGGTCCAAATCGAACATTTCCATTTGAAAAAATAAGTCGTCGAAGGTGGTCTTTGCCGTGAAGAAGTAGTGTTCAACGCGATTTCAGAAGCCGTCAGATTTACAGTTTTTTTAATTGGGGAGCTGATCGAAAACGATGTAATTAATTTAATAGTGCCGATCGCTATAATTCGGACGATAGTTTCGAATTGATGGGACCATTTATTTGGGGGACGTGTGAAATTAATCAGAGATCATTCCGAGCGCTGTTGATGAGGCTTTCTTATAATAAATGCAATTTATGGCGTTTTCTTTTTTGTGTAATCATGACCCAGTAGCGGTAATTGCCTGACAAATTCGGGACGAGTTTAATTTAAAATGCGCGATGGCGGCGGGATAAGGTGGTCAAAACGTCTAGGGTTTTTAGTTCTGGAACTAAACGAAGCGCGGAATGCAATTATGCACTTGAATTAGCGTTTCCTCGTCTCTTTGAAGCGACTTAATTAAAAAATCGTTATCAGAAGAACCCATTTAGCCGAAGAGATTTATGGGGGTATCGAAATACAAACTAACAATTATTCCGGCGAATAATTCACGAACTCACATTTGTTCGTTATTGCTTTAATGCCAATGCTGATTCCATCAGCAAGAAAGCGATGATTTATATTTAGCTGATTCTAGTTCCTTCCGTGAAGATTATAGTGCTATAAATTGCGCCGGATTAAATATGGCAGAGTGGTGATGGTTTATGGGGATTTCGGTGTTGCTCGCCTCCTCTAAACATGATAAATGACGGGATCTTGCAGCGGAGAAAAATCATAATAAAAACGTGACGTCAGCCGCGATTTCTCCACGCAGAAAGGGATTGGAAAGAAACGACGAAAAGATTTATGTCCGTATTACGTAAAAACCGTCATTATCGATAAAAATCTGACTATAATCATGTTAAAAAGCTGTTATTATGGCCAGACGTAATTAATAAAAGACGCAATAAAAATATGTATGAGAGGAACCGTTATTTCACACGCGCTCCGTGCATTCTGTGCGATTATTACAGAAGTTTTTGCTTGGTTTCAGTTCGGAGAAGCTCGATGATTTATTAAGCTTCAGCGACTTTTTCCGGGCGATCCAGAATAATTCGTTATCTAGGATATCCTAGACCTGCTGCTAATTAATCTGGTGTTGAAATAAATAACACGTACACAAAGTTTCACGAGTTTGGGATTTCGGGTTTTATCTCGAAAAGATAAAGAATATGCGAGCTAAAACGTTAATAAAAAATTTTGAAATTTGCCAGTGGCCTGGCTTATATACGGAGTGGCGCATCAAATTTAGTTTTTTTAACCCAATATAACCCAGTATATTACGCTATTTTCGGATTTATTGTCAAAAAATAATTTTGTATAAACTATTATTGACCTAACTTCAGTTGTTTTCCTATTGTTTTACATTTAAACCAACAAATACCCCTTTTTTGCAAAATCGCCGCTCCCAAACCAATGAGAATTTTGGCTTGGTATTTTGACAGAAAATTAATAAATATCTTCCAGTTCATAATGATCTATTCGAATTTTGAATTGTATTAATTTAATATACAGAGTTGTTCATGAAGGCAAATTGTTTATTTAATCAAATTTTTCAAATAGAACAACCTGTATATTTTGGTATCAATCGATCACATTTTTAATAAGCTATCCAATGACGCTTTTATGACTCACCATTTTCCAACTTCTATTAGCAAATATTTTCCAAATTATTAATATTTCCCTATTCAATCATATCATTAAAAAACTCGTCAAAAATGATTTATTAAATTAACAAATTTGCGTTCATAAGCCACCCTGTGTACTAAGTTATTAAAATTCAAAGTTTGACGTAACCACTGTAAATTAGACGATATTAAAAAAATTCTGTCAAAATTTCAAGCAAAAATTCTAATTGGTTTGGGAGCAGTAATTTTAAAAAAGCCTTTTTTACGTTTTAATGTCAAATAATGGCAAATATAATACAGTATAATTATTTTTGATAAGAAATCGGAAAATTGCGTAATATACTGAATGGATCATTTAAAATAAAATAAGTTCAATGCGCCACTCTGGACCTGGACATTCTGTGTATAAACAGATATTCTCAAAGTGGTCTCTTAAAAGGATTGTACTTTTTGTCGAAAACCACATCTCGATATTTTTTTCATTTTAGAGTGGTAAACTTACTTCTCCTGTATTCGAAACTTAAGTACCCATTATCTGTTTTAAACTTATCGTAATTATATTTGTTTTTGTACTAATATACAGGTTGTCCCAGAAATGGCGGACCTCCTGTGCAGTACGTTGTTGGAGAATCTTCAGGAAGTCAGGGAAAAATTCTTCAGGGTCTAACCGTAACGATATAAACCGTTGAACACGATAATTGTATCTTTTATATTATGCCGTATTTAAAAAAATAAAAGTACTCCAAATCAAGTGGTGTCTTTCTTCTTTCAAGAAATAACAATAAAAATATTGCCAAAGTTTAATTTACTGTTGAATTAAAAAAGAATAGTTCAATTTTTTACATCACAATGCCATCAAGATAAATCTGACATAGCTGGTGCAAACAGTGACAGTTACCTAAGCACAAATGGAACGGATATTTTTTACTATTAACTAATTAAATAACAATTAAATGATTATTAAAAACGGATAAATAATTTTGACTTGACTTGATCTAAATTATCTTCGTCTGAACTGTGTTCGAATATCCCTCATCTAATTGCCCTCATCTAAAAAAAACATCTAGACTTATTCGAGCAAAAGTATCTAGAACTGACCTGACTTGACTTAACGAAACTTGAGTTATTTTGTTATTTTCATCTGATCTTATCAAAATTATTTCGATCTTCAAAAATATTCCTCGACCGAAACTCACCTAACTTTTACAAAAATGTATCGTGAGCAAAACTGTCACTAGCCTTGACCAAAAATATCCGGACCTGACTTAACTTAAACTGACTTGCCTTGACTAGACACGACACGATTCAGTCTGATAAAAGATAATGAATTCGTTGAAAATTTAACTGAAGCGAGAACAAGAGCCCCAGTTCATGTTAAGTGAAGTAATGAGTAAATTACGCCTTGTGATTGTCAACGGTCTTTAACGCAGCCCCGCTTACTTCAACACTTATTTGCAGAAATAATAAGGGTAATCAGAGCGTCTGCTCCGTTTATTATGGCCCCGAGCTCTACTCAGGAGCCGTTCAACATTTCAATAACCGCCAAACAATCCCGTTCTTAATAAAATTCCCACGGGCGTTTCGCCGACGACATCTCGCGATAATTGTTTAATCTCGTTCATTAGTCGAAAAAATCCGGATTCAATCGCCTCCTTCGACTGGTTGTAAGAATGTCGCCTTATTGTGCTTGCCGACTTTTTGCTGCTTCGAAATAAATACTTTAATATCGCGCTGAATTTATGATCTTGTTTCTTATAACTGTTCGCTTTTAACGCTTTTTAAGTTGGTGGATTGAAACTCCACCCAGAAGTAAGAAATATGTATCGCGATTGGGTCAAATAGCCTCCCACCCTTATATTTCAGACGAAGCCACGCCCACGATCGATATTCTCATGTTGTGGTTGGTTCAAAGTGACACAATCCCCTCCTTCCCTTCCAATTCGTAACAAACGCGCGCGCTGATTGGTTATGGTCAATAATACAAGACTTACCTTGATGCCATACAGACTCTTGTTCAGCAATGATCGTTTCGTCGTCGGACCACAAAATCTCTTCAGTAGAAGCCGCAATACTTTCGCAGTCCATGAAACTGTCAAAGTCCATACTTTCTCTGGCAGACATTGTCCTTAAGCGTCTGAAATTGATAATTATTAAATATTTGTTTAATTTGTATGACACTTTACACTTAATTATTTATGCAGACTATGTTGCATTTAATAATACAGCCCAATTAAGTGGACAAGTTGCACGTTGAAAAAATGATTAGGATTGAGATAAGGATGTGTGGCTGGACGAAATTTTTCGTTTAATTGAAGCAATTATTTGTTGTCGTCCGACTGATAACATCGAGAATAAATAAGTGTTGGGTTGAATTAAACGGTTTGGAAATTGCTGGCTCTAAAGCCATCCGTAAGCTTGTTTTGAAGATATTGTGCTTCCACGTTCAAACATTCGGTTTCATTTATTTTTTTCTCTTTCACTTAATTAAGCATCGTCGTGTTTACATCTCGCAATTAACTAAACCGGATTGAATAAAAATCAAACGAACCTTTTGAATTAATACATTTTTTTAATCGATTGCTTATTCTAATTTAGCAACTTCATTTGATCGCCTCGCCAGATTGCCACTAAAAACCAAAACAAATTAAGCAACTCGTAAATTAGTCCGCTATTTAGTTCTCCTGCCACTCGCATCGATCAAACGCTTTTTCAGCTAATTAAAACGTTCGAGCTGACGATTAAATTTGAAAACGTCACCACAAACCTCAGGACTCATAAAACAATTAAACCCTCCGCATCTAACCCCTTTTGAATAATTTATGAGCGCCGAACGGACCGTAAATTCCATCATTCCGACGTTTCTTAATTTTAACGATGTTAACAAATTATATGGGACCGGGACCGTTATAAGAGCCAATTTAGCGCTGGGCATTTTTTCGTTCGTGCTAATTTAATGAAAAGCGGCTAATTCGGGGCCTGGACGGCTCTTTTATCATTTTAACAGTGCGGCACAGTTGTGAAGCGATAGTGTCGCTACTCGACACTAGAGGGCGCTGTGAGCTTGATCAAGTGGTCTCTGAAATATAACGAAATAGAGAGCGCGTACAGGAGGCTTTGGAAACTACATAGCTTTTGTTTTATTTTTTACAGTGTAGATTTTTGTCACTGACCAATTGGTTACTCAAACAACGTCAAAACCAACGCCAGGAAGTGAAATTTGTTAAAAACGACATATATTCTTTAGATACTTAATGCTAAAAAGTTGAAATTTGGTGCGTCATAATTATCGATCATTTTGAATTGGAATAAAATACTTTCAAGATGGCGGCATTTCCGGAAATTGACATCAACTTTATTATTTTAAATAGCAACTCTCTATTTTTATGCACTCATTTACTTAAGCACTCAATTCTGTATAGACTCACGCAGAGTGTCGACCAATGACCTCTCATAGCTTTTGAAATATTTTTCATTAAATGTTAAAATTTAGTAATGCAAAAATATTTTAAAAATTAAAATCTGTTGATTCGTTGCAGATAACACAATAGTTTTATTAATTAAGATTAAACTCAGAACGTAATCTAAAAGTACTTTATTATACAAATTGAATGCCTCAAAAAGTTGCTGCAAATTTTCATAATATGATTATAACAAAATATCAAAAACATTTTTTTTTATTTTTAAATAGCAACCTCAAAATCTAAAAGCGTCATTGATGTAGAAATAAAAATTAACTCATCATTTATAAAGGTATCATCTGCTTAGTTTTTAGGTATTTTTAATATTTTATGACCTGACCTGTCACATTATTGAGATTCAGTTCTGTAATTGAGATTCTAAATTTATTGTTGCAATGACAAATAATAATTACACAAATGAAGTAATATTTCATTAAACGTTTGCATTAATTACAATTCTATACCTGATTGAATTCTATACATTGATTGAACAATGATTGATCTACAGTGTTTGTTAAGTTAAAGTTTGGTTTTACTTTCTTGCTTGCTCTTTCATTGTTATTAATTTACAAAATAAATTAATACCTAGTAAAAATTTAATAAAAAGCATAATGAGATTTTGTAATTTTGTTATAGAAATTTTCGAAAAATCGCAACGACCCCCTGAAACATTAAAAAGTATTAAAAGTACTCTCGAATTATTATTTGTAAATCAACAAACCAACAGAAAAAATAATTATTGCACTATTTCAAATGGTTCAAAAGATATCAATATTTAAAAAGATTTATTCGTTTCAAATTTTAGCATACAATTAAGAATATTAAAAAAACCATGGAAGCTAAGTATTAATCTGTTTTTTTCGATTCACAATTGTGTGATTGAACCAATGTTAACAAAAAATTGGTGGGTTGAAATTTAAAATAACAAAGTTGATGTTATTTTTCCGGTAAAACCAAAAATGCCGCCATCTTAAAAGTACTTCGATTCAGAATGATCGATAATAATGATTCACCTAATTTAAACATTCTAGCTTTACGGGAAATTTAAAATTTTAATGAGCGGTCCAGGTGAATCAGCCTGTATAGTATATAAACATTTCTATAAAAAAACTTAAGAAATTATGAAAAAGAAAAAAAAAAGAGTTATTTCGTTTTATTGCATCTATGGACAAGTTGAAATTTGGTGCATCAAAATTCAACTTTTCAGTTCTACGGAAACGTTATATGGGGATCGTCCTGTATATATTTTATAGTTTTATTGTGTCCGGAACAATTGCCAACAGCGATTAATTACAAATTTTCTACATTAATCTGTTTCAAAGTTACTTCATGTTATTATTTTAGCGACTGACCATATTGCGAAATTGCAGATTTCATCTCAATCAATATGAGCTAATACAGTTATCTGTAGTAGGTTGTCTATGCTTATTTTCACAAGCAATCATTATTTGAGACCTAAAATATTGTTATCTTCAATCTATTTTCAACGAATTACTGACTTTATTATTTCTTTAATTTTAAGTCACATTTTAGTGTTTTATTTCGGTATAAATTTTCGTGCTGCCACTGGCGGCTAGATGGCGCGTTAATCTGCAACTGAGTTTCATTTTCATAACGGCGACATCTACAAATCAGGCGCACAAACTTGACCGAAAATGTTAATGCAGTTATCTGTAATTGTGTGCCTATGCTTATTTGAACACTGCAAATTTTATATGCGAAACTGTCGCTGATATTTTTTGAATAAGTAGTTAAAATTTTGCGTAAGAGTACGAATGATGGAGCCTGCAGGAATGCCATAACATAAATAGACACGTGCGTAAAAGTTCGCAGGGGGGCGGCTAAATTTAGTACCGTCTAGTCCAAAGGAATTCCCTGTTGGTATTTTTAGGCGTCGCGACGCCGATGACGGCAGTGGCGTTGCACTCATC
The DNA here is from genome assembly GCA_964023215.1 of Eledona agricola. Taxonomy (NCBI): domain Eukaryota; kingdom Metazoa; phylum Arthropoda; class Insecta; order Coleoptera; family Tenebrionidae; genus Eledona; species Eledona agricola. Next base: position 5,535,146 of record OZ026861.1, read on the forward strand.
GATCACGTTTTATCAAACTCATCGTCGATTAATATATCACGGCCGAAGAGTTCTGGACGTGTATTGTGTGGTGAGCTTGATTTATGGGCGAAATCGATTTGCTTTAGTTATAGTTTTATTTTTACAAATGAGATAATTGGCAATATTGTTCGGGGCTGAAAGGACCTCTAGAAAGTGACAATTTGTAGGAAGCGTCGCGTCCAACTCTTCCATTGTGTGACTTTGTACAAATGTCAAAATTCGCGTTCTCGACGCCGCTGATGCAAGAACCGCTACATTTGCGTTTACTTTTCGATTCACATGCAAATTTACTAAAATTTACATTACCGCGCGTCGGATAAAAACGCCATAACTCTCTAGCACATATCTCATTTCCTATTTGTAGAAAGTACGCAGGATCCCATTGTACAAATGCTCGCAAACTATCTAAATATGATTTCGTAACATTTCTATGCCTTGTTAAACTGTCGCAATGTGACAATGGAAATGAAGTTATGATAGTGAAGCCGACAACGAAATACGAAGCTTATGAATTTTATCAAAGCGCTGCTTTGTACATATACACGAAACTTAATGATAAGAATATTGTACAAAGAGCAGGAAGTGACTGTCTTAATGGCAAATGAGACAAAGCTTCTCCAGTTCAAATTTCGTTATAAGATAGTGTGCAACACTCACAATACCTAAAGCTTTAACAAAAGTGGTCATAATCTGCTTTATTTCAAACGACCTGCATCTATAAGCTTGTAAAGAGCTTCGCCATATAAAATGTTCGGTTTCTTTTGATTATTTCTTTCTTTGTTAACCGAAGACATACTGAGATTATATGGTTTGTATCAACAGCTGAGCTTTTAGAAGGTTCATCATATTTCCTAAAGCTCTCTTCCCGTGGACTGGCTTCGGCGTATTTAAAATGACTTTTGTTTGTTTCAAGTTCAAACAATACCGTTTGGGGTGTGGGGCGTCTCGAACACGTGCCGATCAAAAAAAGCGCTCGTGTCATTCGAACCGCGCTAATCTAAACAGCTTCCTGATACAGTGCGTCCAAAAATAGCTGTAATGTCAGCATTTAACTGCACTATTCTTGTCGGAAAAATCGTTTAATTTTGTATTTCTTGGAAAGAAAATAAGAAGTGTGAAAAGCGTCACTAGGAACGTGAAAAGCGCTCGTCGGAGCGGAAACTCCGGTCTCGACGGTTGACGTCACTTCCCGTGGAATTCTCTCTTTCCGGCAGCTCGGAATGTCATTGTAAAACAGGAGCATTATTTCAGCCGCGACCTTTTGTTCTGTAATTTCACTCCACAACAGCGTGCATTATTTTTAAACTCGTGGAAGTAATTAAATTTGCTAGTTTACCACGAGATTTTCTTAAGACGACTCCCGAGGGTGCAATCGTGATAAATACATCCAGTTATAAAACTCAAAAGTATTTTTGTATTACAAATTAATGTAGATATTTCAAAGAAATAATTATGTGTATATAATCAGATATAATTTCAAAAATTCCTCGAAAAATCCAATCTGACTGTTTATTTATCTCAATTTTCTATTAAAAAATAATACAATGACTTTTTTTGCATTTCTATATTTAAAAAATTGTCAAAGCATCGAATTATGTGTAGGAAATAACACTACAGTCGATATTTCCAATAAAACGATACAAGAACGTTATTCGTGGTATTTTCTAAATTACAGATATAATTTGTCTTTTTAGTTGTTTAATTAAATGACACTGTTAAGTCGAAAATTGTGCGTGTTGTTTTTGCAAATGAAAATTAAATACAAAGTGTTTTTTTACATTTTGAAATTAAGTGTATAAATATCTTACTGAATTAAATTGACGCTACAAAAAAACAGCACTTGCATTTTTAACTTGAAAATTACTTCAGTTACATTTCGCTCAATTTTATTGGAACTAAACGTCACTGGAATTATTTTGAACTTTAATAAAATTTGCCTTTTAATTTCTAAATTTAAACTTGAATTTTTAATTTAGAAATTGCTTGAGTTTCTGTGTTGTAAAATGTTTAAATTTCAAACTGAAAAAATCACGGAATTACCAAATATCAAATGCATACTCCCATCTCTAAACCAGTACATGGACGCATGCGTCATGGGTACTTTGAACCTTAAACTAAACTACGGTATTATCGAACTATTGGTCATTTTATTTTATGTCAACAGGTGAATTATTTTCACAGAGATAAGTTACATATTTTTATTATGACGTTTGGTTGTATTAGCAGCGTCATTATTGTGATAATTGCAGATCGACTATTAGCCTTTTATTCTTTGACAGAACGCGGACACAGGTATTAGAGATGGGAGTATGGCATTGATATTGCTAATTGATACATTTCCAAGTTTGAAATTAAGTAATTTTTAATATAGAAATTCAAGCACTTTCTATATTAAAAATTTGAGTGGTGTTTTGAGTAGAGCTTAATTGAATTTTCTAGCTACAAATTAAAGTGCTTAGCTCCAAAATATTTTGATTAACATTAAACAATAAAATTGAGAGAAATTAAGTTTAAGAATTGTTTAAATAAAGACAGACGTCTCGAAAAATAACTATAGTCAGAATAATGTTATTAAAATTTATAAGTTAATAAATTATATAATTTCATTGTACATATATTCACATTTAAAAGTCGAAAAAATCTGGAGCGTAATTTATTTCACAAACATTTTTAAAAATTCCGATTTTAGTAAATTGAAAATGCAAGTTGAGTTAATATTCAAACACAAGTCTCGCTATTTTTCAAACTTTAAAATAAAACCGGGCACAGCCTATAATTTTGAAATTGAGTGTATAAATATGTTACTGAATTAAATTGACGTTACAGAAAAGCAGCACTTTTAACTTGAATATGACTTCAGTTACATTTCACTCAATTTGATTGGAAATAAATGTACCTGGAATTATTTTGAGGCTCAATAAAAATTGAGGCTTAATTTCTAAATTTAAAATCCGAAAAATTGACGTCTTGAAAATTAATTATAGCCGGAATAATGTTCGTATTAATATTTATAAATTTAAAAAATTATATAATTTCATTGTATGTACTACTACTGTACATTGTAAAATCAATAAAAATTTTGTAAAATTCCTATTTTAGTGAATTGAAAATCCAAGTGGAATTAATTTTCAAATACAAGCCTTGCTATTTTTCCAACTTTAAAATAAAACCGGGCACGGCCTATAATTTTGAAATTGAGTGTATAGATATGTTACAGAATTAAGCTGACGTTACAGAAAAACCGCACTTGCATTTTTAACTTTAATATTACTTCAGTGACATTTCGCTCAATTTTATTGGAACTAAATGTAGCTCGAATTATTTTGAGGATCAATAAATATTGAGGTTTAATTTCTAAATTGAAATCCGAAAAATTGACGTCTTGAAAAATAATTGAAGTCGGAATAAAGTTCGTATTAAAATTTATAAATGAAAATAATGATATAATATCATTGTACTAGTACTATGCATTGTAAAGTCAACAAAATCAAGCGAGTTATACATTTTACAAAAATTTTGTAAATTTCTTATTCTAATGAGTTGAAAATCCAAGTGGAATTAATTTTCAAATATAAGCCTAGCTTTTTTTCAAACTATTAAATAAAACCGAGCACGGCCTATAATTTTGAAATTGAGAGTATAAATATGTTACTGAATTAAACTGACGTTACAGAAAAACAACACTTGGCATTTTTAACTTGAATATTACTTCAGTTACATTTCGCTCAATTTTATTGGAACTAAATGTAGCTCGAATTATTTTGAGGCTCAATAAATATTGAAGTTTAATTTCTAAATTTAAAATCCGAAAATTGACGTGTCTTAAAAAGTAATTGTAGCCGGAATAAAGTTCGTATTAAAATATATAAATTAAAAAAATTATATAATTTTATTGTAGCATACGTTTAAAAGTCAACGAAATCAAGCGAGTGATACATTTCACAAACATTTCGTAAAATTTCTATTGTATTGAATAAATAGAACATCTATTATAAGTTGAATGATTTCTTAATTAAAAGCCTTGTAATTTGTAAAAGTTTAAAATAAAACCCAGCACGGTCTATAATTTTCTAAAATACAAACCGATGCATGTTTTCCGTTACACTTTTGATAACTGTAATTCGGTCTATTTGTAACTTTTTTGGAACATGTGTACCATTTATTACAAAATATAATTGGTTTAAAATTATTTGGTGTCACATTAAAAGTTCAGAATAATATTACAATTAGAAAAAAAATATCAAAATCTTCATTTCTAAACAATTTCTTATTGTAAATTTCAAATCAATGTTTTTTCCAACCAAATTGTATGTTTTATAATTTTTTAAAATTCAATCCATTACAATTTTTTTCTTTTGGTTCTTATATTGCAAAAACCTCTTATTCTTAACTTGCATTTAAAAATGTTGCATCAAAGGTTCGGCCATTAATTACTAATTTAGAATTATACCGAAAAACAGTTAGAAGTGTTTTTCTATATACAGCAACGTATATTAAATTGAGCAATATTTTTACTAGTGAATTTAAAATAATAATACTATATTTTTCAAATCCTCAAATCTTCAAAAGAAACATTTGCATTAGAACCAATATTCAATTTTGGTTAAACTTGGATCTTTTTTCATAATTTTCAAACATAAAATTGTAGGAATTACCACTTTCACTGTTCATGTGTAAATCCTTCTTATTAGATAGTTATTTTTAAAATTTATATATTAAAAAATACTTTGGCGTTCCCTACAGTTTTGTGATGAGAACGGAATCAATCTTAGTTAAGAAATTACGGAAATTTGTCACGAGATAAGTAGAGACGAACGAGAGGAAAAATCCTTTCGTTTCGCAGCCCATTAGCTTCGAACGGAAATAAATCTGGTAGTTGAGGGTTTTGGTGTAAAGTGACGGTTTCGCGTGTAATTCTGATATATGTAGTGTAAAGTTGCGTTGGAAATGGCGATGAGGAAATAAATATTTACCAGGGGCCGCCGATAAGAAAAATTGCCTCGAAAGCTCGTGTTAAATTGATTGTGTCGGCGAGGCCGTAAACCAAGAAATTAAGACTAGTTCGGTCAACTTTGCAGCCGCTCGTGCCCTTTTAATATAAATAGAAGTAAAAAACGCGCCTCCCCCGTCATCTGGCGACACCCCTGCCAGGTGATTGACATCCCAAATGGAAGAAGGATGTAAAGAGACGACGCCGTTTTTAATCACCAGTTCCGATTCACATTAGAGTAAAACCGGCATTGTTGATAGATCCTCCTCTTTGTAAATCGCTGATTAAAAATCCCTTTTCTCGCCCTCCGTCTGCAATAAATTAAATCAGCAGCCACTCTTTGTCAATCTGCACGAGACAATTTAATTTGATGGAAGCACACCCCGTGTGAGTTCAACGTTCGTCTTCCACCCTCTGCAGATGTTTCGGATCTTTTTTCTCATCCGGTGCGGCACGAGACTTTAGCTTGTTTTCATTTATCACGGGCGGACGTGTTATCATTATTTTTTTATAGCGAAAGATGCAGTCAGATAAATCGGCAAATTCGCGCCAGATATTTACACGTCATTTTCGCCAGATCAACCCTTCGCAGCGACCGGAACGTTCCATATAAATGCTAATTTTGCTGGAATCTTTCCCTTGTCTATTTACCACTCCAGCACCTTTTTATATTGAGATTGTCGACGAAATGAAAATATATTTCCACTGTTTCTGGAATAATCCCGACGCAGACACGACCCTGACAAATTTGCGCACGTCAGAAAAGGTATTTTGTTGAATAATTTGTAGAGCTAAAGTGGCTCTTTGGAGTTGGGACACGTGCACTCCAAATCTCTGAGCTTAAAGCTCGTGGTCAGCTCGATTATGGAGCTTTAAGCTACAATTAATTGCGATGCATAAAAACAAGGCCAAGATCGAAATGTGTTCAATTTGAGCACGAATAAAGCCGTTTGATGTTCAAATTTAACAGCTTTTTAGTTAGGAACTTGAGACACGCGTATAATCATTAAATGTTGTTAGATTATAAAGTTCTAATCTAAAATTGATCAATTGTATAGAGAGCAAGTCAAGAAGCTCGAACTGGACAGATTTTGTGTTTGAAAAAACTAAAAAAACAAACTATCCGAATTGAACATTAAATCAAACAGTTTTAAGATAAAATGGAAATGAAGAATCGAACGGTATTTTAATTTAAAGATTTTTCATTTATTACCTCGAGCGAGTAAAGCTGCAAGCTTAAAATTTAACGAGCTTCTGTGCGTACAAGCTGCTTGAACCCAAATCATTTTTGCGTGCTTTTTCATAACTGGATTCACTATTTTAATTATGCAGCTTAAGGCTTTGTTGTGGAGCTTCAAGTTTTTATAAATTATTTTAAAAAACTAACACAAGTCGTACGTGGATTTGTAATTTTAAGCTTCAGGCAAACAATTAAGTTTTAATTATAATATTTTTAGTGGTATATTGATTTTCTCTACTTTTCTAAATTAGTTTGTTTTTTTTTTTTTGCTATAACTCGAGTGAGTGAAGCTTAAAACTTACATTATGTGCGAAAATACAAGCTCCTTGAACCCTAATAATTTTTGCGTGCTTTTTTATAACTGGATTTACTATTTTAATAATGCCGTTTAAAATTTTATTGTGGAGCTTTAGTCTTCCATAAATTGCTTTCAATACAACGAAACTATTACAAGCGAATTTGGAATTTTAAGCTCCAGTCAAAATATCAGGGTTAATTTTTTTTATTTTTGTATTTATATATTTATTCATTTACTTTAGACTCAGTACCTTCGAAGCAAACACTTTTTAACATAAGATTTACATGAAAAATCCAACAGTATTTTAAATTAAAGTTTGGTTTGCTTTTCATTCGAGCAAGTGAAGCTTTAAGCTTAAAATTCAAAAAGCTCGAGCTTTTGTGCGTACAAGCTTAAACCAAAATGATTTTGTGTGCTATTTCATAACTGGACTCACTATTTTAATTATGCAGCTTAAAGTTTCGTTGTGCAGCTCATAATATATTAAAGCTCATAAATGATTTCAAAAAACTAACACAAGTCGTACGTGGATTTGTAATTTCAAGCTCAAGCCTAAAAATTAAGTTTAACTAATTTTACCATTAAGTCAAACACTTGACATGACATCCAATTAAAGAATTGAACAGTATTTTAAATTAAATGCTTTGCTTTTTATTATTAACTCAGGCGAGTAAAGCTTTAAGCTTAAAATTTAACAACGTTCAGCTTCTGTGCGTACAAGCTTCTTGAACTCAATTTATTTTTGCGTAATTTAAATTTCTATTTTAAGCTTGATTCTAGTGCTTCAAGCTTATAAAAATTATTTCCATGCAAATAACTAACAAAAGTCGTACGTGGATTTGGAATTTTAAGCTCCAGGCAAAACATCAAGTTTCATCAATTTTTTAACGTTTTATTGATTTACTTCAGACTCAATTCCATAGAATCAAACACATCTTAGTATGAAATCGAAATAAAAAATTGAACAGTATTTTAAATTGGATTGGTTTGCTTTTTTATTTATTATATAATTCGAGCGAGTGAAATTTCAAGCTTAAAATTTAACAACGTTGAGCTTCTTAAACCAAAATTATTTTTGAGTGATTTCTAATAACTGGACCCAGTATTTTAATTTAGCAGCCTATATTAGATTCGTTGTAGAGTTCCTGCTGTTAAAAATTGTTCCAAAAAAACTTGTCTCACTATTTTAATTATGACTTTTAAAGCTTTATTGTCGAGATTCAGACTTCCATAAATTGCTTTCTATGCAAAAAAACGAATACAAAGTGAAATTGGAATTTTAAGCTCCAGGCATAAAGTCTAGTTTAAATTCTTTGTTATCGTTTTATTCATTTACTTGAGACCACCACCGAATCAAACACTTTTTACTATAAAATCAAAATAAATAACTCGTGTTTTAAATTCAAGATCTGTTTTATCATTTATTACCTCCAGCGAGTGAAGTTTCAAGATTAAAATTTAACAAGTTCGAGCTTCTTTGGGTAGAAGCTTTTTGAACCAGAATCAAGTTTGCCTTCTTTTTCATAACTTCAGCTGGGTTGTAGAGCTGCCATAAATTGTACAAAAAAGCTCCACACATAAAATAAAGGTTAACTTATTTTTTAGCGTTTTATTCATTTACTTGAGACTCAATACCATCGAACCAAACACTAAATGAAGAATCAAACAGTATTTAAAAGTTAAGATTATTTATTAACTCAAAATAGTGAAGCTTCAAGCTTAAAAATTAATAAACTTCAGCTTATGTGCGTACGTTACTTAAACCCAAATAATTTTTGCGCCCTTTCTCATAACTGGACTACCTATTTTAATTATACCTGCAGCTTAAAGCTTTAAAAAATTGCTCACAAATCGTCAGTGGCATAAAATCAAGTTTAAATTATTTTTTAGCGTTTTAGTAATTTACTTCAAACTCAGTGCAGCGAAAACTTGAATACCGAATTTCACAGTTTAATGCAACTGGACTTATAAGCTTAATTGTGCAGCTTTAAATGTTTTGCGGACTTCCAGCTTTGGACTTTTAAGCTTCAAGCACAAAACTACCCAAGTAAAGATCAGACTATTCTTTAAGCAAAGATCGAAATCCCTTGTTATATATTAAGCTGAGACAGGCTCACAATATATGAACAAGTTCGATTCGAGAGCTTTCATAAATTGCTTTGCACAGGAAAGAGAATTTTTAACAGAGTAGTTGCAACAGGAGCTGTCATTCAAAAATTTGCTTAAATGACGTCTTAACCGAGACCAGGAGATAAAATTTGTTGAACAAGAAAATAAATTATTTTATGTATTGTCTCCGAGACACTTATTAACTCAAAAATTTCCATCGTAAGGTCGTTACTACACTTTTCTCAACGTCAAAATTATTTCATAACTTTTTATTTCTGTACCCACGTTAGTAAGATAGAACTGAAGTTGTAAATCCTAAGCCCAAAGAGTTACCAAATTGAATTGAATCAAATCATTGTTTAACTAAACTGTGTTAAAGAAATATCAAGTTGTTTTTTAATTTATTGACAGGACTGACACACACAAACCTTCGTCCTTAAAATTTTTACAAATTTCTGTGCCTGATGGCTTCCCCTGGTAAAGGAGTAATAATTGCTTGTCCCTTGATGTTTTTTTTACCAACTTTATGATGTGGAAACATCAGGACGTGTAGTCTTAACACAATTAAAGCAACACCCCTTGTTTATATTCCCAGGACGAGTTTAGAGTGTGTGGATGCTTTAATTTAGTGATATTGCCCTAATCCGATCGGTTTTCGTTCCAAAACGGCTCCGCATCATTAGCAGCCGCCTTAAGAATTTTAAAAGCTCACATAAGTCGAGCTTTGGAAGTTTTACAACAAATCGTCTCTAAAATAGGCGAACGAGGTAAAAATTATGCGTCGCCGTGTTATTTTAGTCGGTTTGGATTGTTTCCAGTTGGGTCCAGCAAAAATTTAGCCGCTCGGTTTGTTTAAGAGGTCAAGGGCCTCTAGTTGTAAAATTTGCACAGTAACAATTTAAAAATTTGACAAATCGTTCTCACCTCGTCGCTGACGGCTCTTCTTCGGCTATTTTTACTTATTTTAGGAAATCACGCACTGAAAGCACCCACGCACATCACATTTGCAAATGCCATCTTCGCAGGAGGTGAAGTCCGCCCTCCGGCACCCAAAACCGAACTAGAGCCCCAAACGATATATTTAACGTTTCGTTCACAGTTCCTATTTTTAGAATGGGAAGTTCGGAATTTTTTTTTCCTCTCGCTGTTTTTATTATACGTGGAGTTCGTTCACCATGAAGACGGGGATGTCCTCCGACATACGAAACGAGGTGTAATTTAATCGGCGAAGCTCGACGAAAGGTGGATGGATGTCTTAGACGTTTGAGTCGATTTCGATTAAAAGTGTCTGGTGGAATTTTTATTTAAATGCGAAATTTGTGCGACTAGAGCAAATTCAATAAACAATTTAAGCATTTTTATATTTTGTAATTGATAATAACAATAAGTATTATTGCTATTTACTAATCTATGGAGGAGTACCAGAAAGAGGAAATGCAAAAGGAAGCGTTGGCTGCCTTGTAAGGAATGATGTAGGAAGAAAAATTAAAGCTTACGGAATTTAAATATATGTACAAATACAACAACATATTACACTGACAGTCATTATTGTATATGCACCAAATGAAGACGAATAAAGAGAATAAGAAGAAGAAAGAGAATAAATTCTTGTTAGAAATGGAGATAATAATCCAAGAATATATGGGAAGGTTAAATTAAAGTTTGGTTTGCTTTTCATTCGAGCAAGTGAAGCTTTAAGCTTAAGGGGATACTAGGGGATTTTAATGCACGAGTGAGTAATGAAAATGGAAACAATAGAAGCAATTGGTGAAAATGTGAGGAATATTAAAGGAAAAAAACTACTTGAATTTTGTGCTTTAGCAATTATGAACATTTTATTCCAACCCAAAGGAATTCACAAATTCACCAAAGTTCAACGCAAAATCTATCATTGACTATGTAATAGTACCAAGGAACAACAAAAAAGAGTTAAAAGATGCTAAGGATAGAATATGTGGGTAGCGACCATTATTTCCTAGAAATTAAATTCAAACTTAAGAGAGAAAGAGAAAATACAAGCTCTCCTACTAAAGACAAAATAATAGAGATAGTAATAAGCTAAAAATTAAGGACAAGATACTAAATAAAATATGTGGAAACTGTATAACAAAAGATAAGAGAATACCGAAATAGTAGAGTTGTAGAGATATAGAGCACAAATGAAACATATTTAAAAATACATACAGCTGAAGTCGGAAAGCGGTATAGTAAAAGCAGGAAATAACAGAAAAATGACAGTATGGTAGAGTGCAGAAATAAAAAGTGTAATTAAAAAAAGAAGATATTGTGGAAATACAAACATATGTACAGCCATGGACAGTCAAGAATAACACCCGTGTTATGCAAATACCGACTCTATGAGATATTGTCATTGAGTCGGTATTTGCATCACACCTGCCGGCTAAAGTGTTATTCTTGACTGTCCACGGCTGTACATACATACATACATACATATGTACATAAAAATGAGCAAAACTACAATAAATATAAAAAACAAAGAGTACTGGTTAAGACTAAAGTTAAGGAGGCAAAAATTGATGCTTGAAAAGACTTCGGTAACAAAATGGAAAAAACTACAAGGAAGATTATTAACTATTTTATTGAACACTAAATAACATTAGAAATAACAAGACGGGAACTATAAAATCTATTAAAGATTAAAATGGACAAATACATATGAACGAAAACAATATTATAAACAGATGGCAAGAATACTTTAGTGAATTAGTGAATAGTACAAAAGATATACAAGCTCCCACGCTACAGTAAAATAATGAAAAAGTATACAGGAATGAGAAACGGACGGATAAAATGCAAATGACTGAAGAAGAGTTGGAAGAGGCACTAAGTAAATTCAAAGTAGGCAATGCTCCAGAAGAAGATAAAATAGAAGCAAAATTGTTAAAATACTTGGGACAGAGAGGAAAAAACAAACAACTTCGTTTAAGAAATACTTAATCTTGCACAGAGAATTGCAAAAGGGGAGGAAGTATTTTTGCGATTTATTGATATGAAAAAAACATTCAAAACAGTCATCAGAAATGGCATATAGAAAAGATTGGAAGTTAAAAAAGTGGATGCATATTTAATTAAAACAATTAAAAGTCTCTACCAACACATAAATAATAAAGTTAGAACATGCAACTTGACATCCGCATTTTCCAAAATGACGAAGGAATCAGACAAGGAGATGTGTTGAGCCCATTACTGTTCATTTGTCTTAAGGACGAAATGATAGCAGAAAGCTGAAACCAAAGTAACAACTTTACGAGGGAATAAAAATAGGGTATAAAAATATGTAACCTGTAAAGATAGAATAATATAAATATATATAATATAACCTACACATGAAGAAGAACCAAAATAAAGTGATGGATAACCAAGGAAAATATATTAATATAAAAATAGAGGAAGAAAAGCTAGAGCAAGGCGACACGTACAAATATTTGGGAATAACATTGAACAGTAAAGAAACACAAAATTAAGAAACTGGAAATAGAATTTAAAAAGCGACACATGCATTTAATTTGATACAAAAGAAATTCCTAAATAAAAAAGAAATTACAGGTTTACAAAAATAATTACATAGGAGCTGAAAATTGGGTGCTAACAGGGCTTCAGAAACGACTGCAAGCTGAGGAAAGTACCAGAAGTTAGAATAATTGACAAGAAAAGAAATGAAGACATCAGAACTGCGCTAGAGGTAAAACCTCCAAAAGAAAAAACCGAAGAAAGGAAACTCAAGTAAGCAACGTATCTAATTAGAATGAAACACCAAAGGCAAGTCAAATAAATATGGGAAAACGAGAAAGCTATAAATTAAATATAGAAGTACAAAAAAAAGGGCGGGTTAGAAAGACATGGAATGACAACATTGTCGTTATTATGAAAAGAAAAAGTAAAATTTGGGAAGAAGCAAAAATAATCACAAAAGACAGAAACGAATGGCGTTCATATGGGGACGAAGAGGAGTCGCTGATGATGATTATAATTAGATTTCGTCGCATTTTCTAAAATTTTAAGACTTGTAAATAATTAATCGTCGATTAATTATAAACAAACAGAAATTTACCAAGAGCAAATAAGCGATAACCTTTAATTCACAACCAAGTCATGATTCGTAGTATTCATACGTGCATAATAAATATAACATGTAAGTCCTAACAGATTGTTTACGAAGCAATGGTGAGTTGGTTAAAAAACCTGCAAATTTATAATATACTAAATTTCAAGACGAGCCTCTTCCTAATATCAGCACTGTTACTATCAGTTGCATGTGATAGTGAGTTCTGGTTCACTCCAAACTCCGTAGAAATCTCTGACGTGGTCTTCGAGCGGAACAAACCCTTGCAGTTGCCCAAAAAGCACAACAAAGTGAGCTTAACACACGTGGAAGGTACAATCTACTCCGAGTCTTTGTCCCAACTGGACCAAGTCGTGGAACTGGAAATTGTCGGTGGAAATGTTAGCGAAATCGAAGATGGAGCTTTGTGCGCAACTTCCAGTGTTAAAATCCTGGAGCTCAACTTTCACAACACCTACACTCTTCCAAAACTGACGAAAACCATGTTTGCCAACTGTAGTCGTTTAGAAAGGTTGTATCTAACGTTCAGAAGCGAAGACGACGACTACGAACTAGACCTAGACGCCATTGAACACTTGAACAACTTGCAAGAACTTTTCATAGAATATTACAACATCACGCACTTGCACAGCTCGTTTTTGAAGATCAATTCAAGCGCGCTGGTCACTTTGGGCTTGATAAAGTGCAACATCTGCGCTGTTGCCGACAACTTTCTTGAGAACTTTCCAAAATTGGAAAATCTTGCCATTTCTGGCAACGAGCAGCTCGTGCAAGTTCCAGCGGATTTGTTCGACAACGTCCCAAATCTGCGCAATTTGGTTTTGGAGAACAACGCTCTTGAGAATTTGACGTGGCACGAGTTTGAGGGGCTGAAGAAGCTGGAGCGATTGGATTTGGCCAAGAACCGCATCCGCGAGTTTGATGCCGAAAAAATCGCCAGGACCATGCCCAACCTGAGGAAGATTGAAATCGAGCTGAACCCCGTTCCAATGGACGAAAGAGAGCAGTTTTCCAAACTTCTCCAGACAAAAATGGAACACGTGGTCTTGGTGAAGTACGAATGTGACTATGGCGAATCGTGCGAGGAAAATAACTGACGCAATTTTATTAAATTATATTTTAAAATGTCAACAGTCTGCAAGGTGTATAAATCACAGAAACTGAGACTCTTGAAAACCGGTTTAACTCATCCTTAAACAGGTTTTTGCGTCTGCAGGACACGAGGTTCTTGTAAATTGTGACTTCACGCAAATTTGGTAGGTTCCGGGCAAATTGTTGGCCATCAAAATTTGCAATCCTGTTTCCCGACAAATCCAACCGTTCCAGAACCTTTAATCCGGCAAAAACTTCCCACTGCAAGCTCTTCAGTCGGTTGTAGCTCAACACCAATCGCTTCAAACGCAAACTCCTGCTGAATAGTCCTCCAGGTAAGCTTGTTAAATTCCTGTTGTAGCTAATTTCAAGCTCGTTCAACTTCCAAGTGTTGTCAAAAAAACTCGCACCAATTGTGTTAATGTACCAGTTGGACAACAGCAAACCCTCCAGGTTTTGTCCATAAAGCTTGAGCACGTCTTGAGACAACGCCCTCAAGTGTTGTCGTCTAATAACAAGTCTTTGCAACGCAAACAAGTCTTCTAAAGCATCGAATTCCAGTCTTGACGGATTATCGTAGTCAAAAACCAAAACCAGCTCCTTCAGCTCATGTTGACAATTACTAAAACAACTCTTGGTTAGAACAGGAGCATCCTCGTTACCTCCAAAGTTGAGTTCCAAACTTTTCAACTTGGAACCTGCACACAAAGCTCCTGGTTCGATGTTTTCAACACGACTTTCAAAAATTTTCAACCGACTCACATTGCGAAGTTGTGACAACGTCTCCGTGAAGAGCGTCCCTTGTAAATTGCGTATTTCAAGAAGCTCGTGGTATGAGGAAAGTTGTATTGGGTTTCGGTGTAATATTATGCTAAAACACGGAAAGACGACTAGAAGAATGACGAACCAAAGAAGAAGAAATTGACTGGTCATTTGTGTCGTTAGGTTGAGGTCACCAGACTGGTGATAAAGCGAGTTCTTGGACATTGGTGATAAGAACAAGAACAAGAATGTGGTGGGAAATCGTGCAACAATTCCATTTGAAGAGTAATGCTATGCAACCAACAATTTTTGTTTTAATTAGTAAGAGTTGCACAGCTGCTGGATGCCTTTCAAAATCAATTTCCAATCATAGAAAATGATAGAAAGCGATATGACAATCCGGCTACATATCCGTTCAGCTCAAATCGGATTTAATTATTTGGTGCATGTGTGCCATAATAATCCTTTCATTATCCCGCCGATTCAATGGCTTTATATGAAAACGTCGACTTTTACACAAAACGTCATTATTCGGCTAGTTACGATGCGAAGCCACGTAATCCAGATCCGTATTATTACAAAACATAATACCAACACTCACACGCGAATTTAGCAGAATTCCAACCGGGAATTTGAGCCGAACCCTGCGAATTGTTTGAGACTATTTCGCAACGAAGTTCGTGTTTTCGAAGTAATTAAACTTGAATCGAAACCCAACACGTTATTGTTACTGTCATTGAAATTCTTCGGCGGTTGAAAGTTGCGCGGATGGCCGCAGTCGCGACAGAATTTAAATTGTGGAGCTTTTGAGCTTCCGTTGTCCTTAAACGCATTCAATTAATAAGTCGTTTAAAGTTGGGGCATCACCTGAAATCCGGTTTCTTGAAGGCAGGAAATCATGTAAAAGAACAATATAAAGGGAATCTCGTCGTCGCCTGAAAGCGGCATTGGAAATTGGGAGCTGATTTCACGCCCTTCGCCCACGAAGACCGCGGAATATATATGAGAAAATCACGAGCGACATTGCCGTTTCATGGAGAGCACAAAGAGAAACGGAAGAGGCGGCTTAATATGTCTGAAATTGAGCCGGATTATAGGTGTTCGATGTTTAAACGGAAAGCAAGAAAAACGTTAGTTTGTTTTATTACCTATCACTGTTAAACCAACACATCACGTAAAAAAGAATTAAATGCAATAATTTTATCGATTTGGAACTACCGAAATAGCACGAGAAGCTTTGTAACAGTTCAACGATAACAAAAAAGTAAACTAAAAATTGTTGAAATTATTATCAAGCACTGGATACAATAAATTATTTATCAGACCAAATCTAGCTTTTGAATATTTCTCTGACAAAATACATCCTTTCAGACTTTCTGCAACTTATGATTCTCCTAGAAGATTACAATTCTATATATACAAACAACATAAAGAAGAAGGACAAGTATTCATGCATGTAATCCAATTCGGATTGTTTCCAACAAATTTGATCCATTAGTTAAACAAAGATTCATTTAATTATTCTGTACCAAAGTTATTCTCAATCATAAATAACACTTCCTTATTCATACCTGATTGTGACTTTTTTAAAACTGCAACAGCTGAAGAGGGCATATTAAATAGATGGATACACTATTTTGATAGTTGTTAAATGTTTTCCAAATTATGTAAAATAATCTAAAGAAAATAAACATTATCATTATCATTATCATTATCTAATGATAATGATAATGATAATGATAATTCATTATCATTATCATTATCATTATCATTATCATTATCATTATCATTATCATTATCATTATCATTATCATTATCATTATCATTATCATTATCATTATCATTATCATTATCATTATCATTATCATTATCATTATCATTATCATTATCATTATCATTATCATTATCATTATCATTATCATTATCATTATCATTATCATTATCATTATCATTATCATTATCATTATCATTATCATTATCATTATCATTATCATTATCATTATCATTATCATTATCATTATCATTATCATTATCATTATCATTATCATTATCATTATCATTATCATTATCATTATCATTATCATTATCATTATCATTATCATTATCATTATCATTATCATTATCATTATCATTATCATTATCATTATCATTATCATTATCATTATCATTATCATTATCATTATCATTATCATTATCATTATCATTATCATTATCATTATCATTATCATTATCATTATCATTATCATTATCATTATCATTATCATTATCATTATCATTATCATTATCATTATCATTATCATTATCATTATCATTATCATTATCATTATCATTATCATTATCATTATCATTATCATTATCATTATCATTATCATTATCATTATCATTATCATTATCATTATCATTATCATTATCATTATCATTATCATTATCATTATCATTATCATTATCATTATCATTATCATTATCATTATCATTATCATTATCATTATCATTATCATTATCATTATCATTATCATTATCATTATCATTATCATTATCATTATCATTATCATTATCATTATCATTATCATTATCATTATCATTATCATTATCATTATCATTATCATTATCATTATCATTATCATTATCATTATCATTATCATTATCATTATCATTATCATTATCATTATCATTATCATTATCATTATCATTATCATTATCATTATCATTATCATTATCATTATCATTATCATTATCATTATCATTATCATTATCATTATCATTATCATTATCATTATCATTATCATTATCATTATCATTATCATTATCATTATCATTATCATCAAGAGACTATCAAGAGACTTAAAACATCATTTTTTTAACTAAAACCATTTCAATCAGTCAACTAACATTCAACGGATAATTTCAGTAAGGCGAAGCAAATTTTAAAATAATATCCTAATAAAAATAATCAGCACAAAATTTACTAAATTCTACAACCGAATCACACGTAACAAATGTACAAAAAAAACGTAGGCTCAGTAAGCCATAAAATCTAACTTTTGTTCTATTTTTTACAGTATAGACTTTTGACTTGCCAAATAACGATCATTGGCAGAAACTGTTTATAAATAATTTGCACAAACGACGTCTAAACCGATCCTTTGAAATGGTATTTGTTAAAAAAAGCACTAAATGCACGTTTTCGAAATTAAAAATATATTTATTATATTTTTTATTTGTTAGAAACTTTGTTTTTTATTTTGAGAGGCTTGTTCTAATGTCTGAAGGGTCCTCTTTGCTTTATTTTGACTCCTTTTGAACCTCACTTCAATTTTCGTTAAAAGTGCTCATTTAAATCTCTAAAATTGTTGCCATGATCTTACCAAATGACCATATTTTGATGATTTGGCTCTGGATCAAAATGACAAATCCAAGCTTAATTTTGCAAAAATGTTGTAAAGTTATTTTCAATCGGAGGAAATTACACAAGTCCTTTCATGAGGGTTCATTTATCTTCTAACATTATTTAGAAATCTTTAGCCATTTTCTCTTTTTTTGAGTCTGGATAAATAAAATGTTTGAGTCCAAGCTATTTTTTGAATGCAAGTCAAAATACAGTGTTAGAAATGAAAGAGCCCAATTACTTGTACGTGTATTTTTAATATATTTAGTTAGTGAACGAACTTATAAAGGACATAAAAAAAACACAGGCGTGAGTGAAAATATTAGCTACTAAGAGAAATATAGACAGAAAGCTTTGACCACGAAATACAGATAATGTTGCTGTTTATTTATTTCTAATTAAAGTATTGATAACCTATGAAATTGACAGAACGAAAGGAAATGAATAGGTAAATCGAAAACCAGAAACTAGATAAAAGACAGAGGTCGAGGAAGACTTAAGAGAGATGAGAATCATTGGATGGAGATCAAAACCGAAAGATAAAAAGAAGTTAAAAAAAAAATAACAAAACAGATTTGAATTACGCTGTATTTCTGTTATACTTGGTCCTTCATCTCAGCTCCCGTCTTCTGAAGTTTAGTTATACCAAAATTGAAATTTGTTTTCTTGAAGTCTTTAATTATATTCTAGGGCGAATTACAGGAAAATATTTTTTATTATACAGAATGTCCCAAAAAAGTGTAAAATCATTATAATATATTTTTTAAATTGCATGCTATATATTTTTTGTGCTTATTAAGTTGAAGTTGTTACATATTCCCAAAAAAATTAGTTTAGAGATAACTGTAAAGAAATTATAAAAACAAAAAAAATGGTTTCCTACTTTGAGATTTAAAAATTTATAAAAGATAGAAATAGTGCAACTTTGATCAAATTAGCACTAGGTACTTATTAAATAAAGTCGAATAGTCTTGTTAATCTAGTTTGATTGGTTCAAAATATTACAGGTTACGCAAAATTTACCGTTAAACATTTTAAAATCCAAAGCTTTTTATCCAAAGCTCGTTATATCATTTGATGCGGAATTAAAAAACAAACACTTTGAAGTTATTCGTCAAAATCACGTTTTGTGATTTATTACAATGGCAATTTTAAAGAATAAAAGTGGAAACGAACACTAATTGTTGACATAACATATTAGTTATAAAATATTTGTTAAATTTCAACTTGACAAGCTGAATCAATCAAATGTATTACATTGTTTAAACATGGAATTTACATGTTGCCTAATATGATCCTGACTTTTTGTATGGCATGTGATTTAAATTTTTAACAGAGCAAAATTCGGTCTTTAATATTATATCTTATCACTATTTAAAAATAAAACAGATGACCAGCAAAACAATTGTTCAAAATTAAACTACCCGTTCACCATTTACATTTTCTGTAACAAGAATTAAGAAATTCTCGAGGTGATTAGCCTAATGAACCAAAAATGACATAAGTCTGGACGAGGAACCAGAAGATCTGGCACGAACAATTTATACATCACAATACAGCCGAGTAAATTTAAATAAACAAAATACGATAATGTAATTGATGAAACGTTGTCTCCTAATACAGCAACACTGGTTGCCTATTTTTCTATTTTAAAATTGTAAAATTATAATTTCAATAGGCACACAAAATGGTTTCCCAACTGTCAAACGAAGCAATTACACAAAAATGAAAGGCGCTCAAAATTCGACTCCTGATTGGTTCTAAAATGGTGGGAGTCCGGTCCAGTGTTTTTCACGGCACCGAAGGCTATACCCCATCCGAAAAAAGTACCCAATCACGAACTAGCACTTCTAAAAAAGTCATAGCACCTTCGCTGTGATTTGCTAGGTGAGATGCACTTTTTCAAGCAAAAAGCGCGTGTGGGGCGTTTCCGATCAAATTCAGCTGAAATAATTATTATTAAGATCTGAAGCTGAAAAGGCAATCTTCAACCAAATACATTTTTGTGCAAAATTGCCGCCACTGTTTTAGATATAGGTTCACTGTAGGAACTTGCACTACGAACGGTTTTATGTCAGTTCCTTTGTACAATGAGCTTCTAAGAGAGTTTCCAACTAAATACGGTAACAGCAAATTGGGAAACACGAACTCACAAATTCGCGAAGATTTGCTCGTGATCGACGACCTCACCGCATTGAAAAACTTCCAAGATTCATTTGTCTTTGTTAAAAAGTTTGCGTCCCGAGGTGGCTCGCCGGCTTTTATAATAAAAACTTCTTTGCTTTGTTTTCTCATCGTTAAAACTGTTTGTCTCCGAAGATCGTATATTTTCATCAAACTCGAGAGCATTGTCTCAGTTCAATTACCGCAAACTTGATCCTTAATTAGAGCCTCGCTCCAAAAATCGTCGCCTTATTTGCACCTCCCACAAATTCCCTATCGCTTATTACCCGTCTTTCTCCTCCTTATCTTAGTTTCGAATTTAATCTTTAATCCCTGTCGAGCCGGATTTGTGCCTCACATGTCGCAAACTTTATATTGGTTTAGCTATTCGCTAGTTTCAATTTCCGGGAATCCTAAAAGGAAATTATGGAGCCACTCGCAAATCCTGGAAATCTTTAAAACGTCGCTGCAAATAATACAAAAATCCGGACACGTTTTTCATAAAGCCGCCTCTCGTCACGCCGTTATTTAATTCTCAATGGCGGCGGAATAATTCGGGATTTGGGGCAGTCATGAGTTAAGACGAGACGCGAATCTTAACCTCCAGCTTTTAATTGTTGAACCTCGAAAAGTGGAAATTCCTGAGCATTTCAGCCAAACCTCGTGCAATTTTTCAGCAACATATCACAATCGCCTATCAGGAAATCTCCCTTTCGCATCGCATTAACCCAAATTGCCAAGTCAGCCACGCCAGGATAAACCCTCCCGTTTAATTTAGCTCACCCTTCGGTATGGCTTTAGGGGTTTGTAGTCAACTGATTATGCCAATATGACTGATAATTTAAACACAATCTTGCCCGAGCAAACATTCGGCGAGTAAGCTGTTTAAAGACGAGTCTCCTGGGATGAAAATTGTGTGGTGGTGAGTCTCTGGGGATGACGATATCGTCCTTGTTGTATTCGGTGACTTGATAAACGGTTTGCAAATACATTTTGAAGAAAAACTTCTTTAGCCGCGCTTAGAGTTAAATTTCAAGGTAACGTCACGTTACAAAGCGTCACGTCACGTCACGTTACGAAGCGTCACGTCACGTTAGCAGTATTTTTATTATTCTTGGTGTTATTCGTTTTAACAGTTGTAGTATTATATAATGTTAACGGTGTGGTTGAACTTTGTCTTCATTTCATCCTCAAACTCTTCAGTCTGCTTCAAGGACACAGAGTTTAAGCCGCAATCCAGGTTCTTTAACTGAGGCATGTTTCTATGAAATTTGACAACGTCCAACGAATCGATCTGGTTGTCAAACAAGTTGAGTTCTTCCAAAGTATGCAAATTTTTGAACTCGTCCCAAGTCAAGCCACTTAACTGGTTGTCCTTGAGCATAAACACTTTGAGAGTGCTGGGTTTTTGAAATAAGTTTTCGGGCAGCTTCAGCAAGTTCGGGTTGTGAACGATTTGCAGCTCCTCCAAGCTTGGTAAGTCGTCGAAAACGCCACGATCGATTTTGGTCAATCGCCAATCTGACAATACCAACTTTTTTATTTTACCCGCGTTTAGTTTGAGGAACGACTTCTTGAGATGCCCAACGTTCCGACAATCTAAGGCAAGAGTAGTTAAGTTTGATAAATCCTTCAAAGCGGCGTCGTCGATTTGAGAACGTAAGATATAGTCGAACTTGAGGAACAACTCTTCCAGGTTTTGACAGTTGTCGAAGTGTTCTTTACGCAGAACTGGAGGATTGGTGTTTCCACTCAAATCCACTTCTAGAATTTTTACCAAAGGCGCTGAGCACAAAGCTCCCGCTTGTATGTCGTTGATTTGATTGCGAATAATGCGAATCTCTGTGATGTTGACAAGCTTCGTGAAAGAGTTGGAGTAAAGTGTTCCTTGAAGTTGTGCGATTTGGAGCTGGGTAAGGGTTCCATTGTACAAAACCTGTTGGTCTTCGTGCCCAAAAGCAGAAATCTCAAAAACTGGTTTCTCAAACAACTGGCGACCTGAGCTTTGTTGAAAAATCACAGCACAAACTAACAAACACAGCTTCATTGCAAATCTCACAATGTGAAGACTTGTTTTTGCAATACAATTGGCGCTGACCTTTCACATACTCTTATCACTAGACGATAACTATTAGACGACAAACATTACACTCACATTCTTGTTGACTCAGTTGTATTGATGCGCCATAAATCAAGAGAACTGAAGCTTTTTACAAAAACCGCTCAATCACCACTGAAACAAAAGCTCGCTTTATTGCTTCGACTGAAAGTTCAATTCGCTCAAAGCTTAATAGTATGACTTGGAGCTTTAACAAGCTCACACGATTCAAACACCGTGTTTACAACTCGCATCTAAAGCTTCCCGTTTCTGTAAAATCAACAAAGTGAAATTTAAGCAAATATTGTTTGCATTTTTGGGAATATAAATAATGGGCTTGATTTGTCTTTAGCTGGGGAGGCCGAAACGCTTTCCGTGTCGTGTTCGTGGAGCTTTCGTTGCTTGAAAGCAATTGCGTTAATCAACGTCGCCGGAAGACACAATTCTGCATTTATTATTCGCAATTTGTCAGTCAGGTGAAGCAGATGTTGTGGTTATTAAGCAAATGCGGAGCTTTAGGAAGATATGAACCGAGTTCAACAAGTACAGGAACTTGCGAATTGTATCAAAGTGCTTGTGGGGAACTCTAACAGTGAAATGATTATTTTTTCTTTGACCAGATTGTCTCATTTGACTTTATAATCGCGTCTTAATCACAGTTGAATTGGCCCGAAATGACGTGCTCTAAAGCCTACATTAATATTCATGCTTAGACCAAGTGCAGGTGATTTTGCATTGCAATTATGTCACAATTGCATGCGCACGAAATGGGAATTGCAATCTAAAATGGAAAACTTATTTTTAGCTGTTGTCGTGAGGTTTTCCGCGATATTTCAAAGAAACTGTTGCGGGGGCGATTATGAACGAGTTATTAATTTAAAATGAAGCGAAGCTTAGAATTGCAAAAGTTTCCATTTAATTCGTCATTTGCTTTGTACATTTACAACTGTAATTAGTTCCTTTAGGTTTTATTGTTGTTTTATAAATCACCAAATTTTGCTCTTTATATAATGCCGCGGAATTTGTCAGAACTGCCCGAGACATTTTTGATATCTCTTGACCTGCTTTGTAATCTTTCTGCTTACGGTGCTCCTTAAAACAGAAATTTTGAAAAACGTTCAAATCACAGAAAATTAATATATGTTGCTTTTCACATTGTGTTAAATAAATTTTGTTCTATGTTCATTAAATTGTATAATATTTTTCCAATATTTCCGAGTTCAGATATTCAAAGAAATATTCCTGATTTTTCAGAACTTTGATATTTGTTCTGTACTTTATTCGTCCGTAATTTTTTCGAATTTCTACAATTGCTTTCGGATGTTCAAAAAAAATAAATTTTTATTAATTCTGCTCCTTTGAGAGCCGTTGAAACGTTTGTGCTTATATTTTTTTAAATCGTTTAATCGAAGAACCTATACAAAATTAATTCATTATACTGTATAAACTGTACAATTAGGCAGAGTAAAATTTCAGAGGCTTTCACCGCAAAAGAGGGACTTAGACAGAGAAGAAGATTAAGTCTAGTTCTATTCATAATTGTCATTGACGAAAGAAGAAATAAATGAACACTAAATGTGAAGAAATTAAATATGGGATTGAGAGGCCTAAACAAAAGAAGAATTTGCAGTCATTGTAATAATAATAGCAGAAAAAAAAGGTTTGATAAAAGAACTAGATATTTGGAATAGAGTTCTGCAAGAATATAGAATGAGAATAAAAAATACAAAACTAAAGTAATGGTCATAGATAAAGAACGAAAAGCAATAGACGTAAATTTTGATAATGTAAATATTGAACAAGAGGAGCATTATAAGTGCCTAGAGTTCAAAGAAATAAAAGTAGGGATAAAATAAAAAACCAAAAAATTAGAAAACTTAGATGTTTACTTTTTCTGCTTAGTCGCTGGGTACATTTAAAAAAAAAGAATAATGCAAGACAATGAAAAAAAAAAGTAAGAAAGATAAAAGTACAAAAAAAGAAACAAGGAGAAAGACCGAGGCAAGCATGCAATGAGACTGCACATGAAATACGAAACAAAAGAAAATAATGGACTGAATAAAAAATCCTCCCACAAAATAAGAAATAACAAGCAAAATTTCTGCAGGACATTTCCTCAAGACAGTACAGCGTATTTAAATCCAGGTTCTATATTATCATATACCATTACAAATGGTAATGGTTTTAAGGTACTAATTTTTAGAGAAATGGACAGAAAAGATTCCGTGTAAAAACTTTGAGTGCAAATGAAAACTAATATTGGAAAATGTTGGCGGTCGAAAATACAACCAAAAATGGATCTTTGCCTGGTGAATATTTTCTATTCTTTTCTCGATTCTCAGTCTTTGAATGCCAGTTTTAATAATTAATGAATTATTTTACTGTAACTATTAAAGAGATCTTTTGATTTGAGATTGTAGATCTTTTCATTTAGAAAAATATTTTGTAAATTCATTCAGTCACAATTTTTGTGATTTTTACAGCCCGAAAATATCTCAGAATTGAATAGATCCGGTCCTGCGTTTGTGGCAATTTGTCTTTAAAATGTTCCTGGCCCGTTGAAGTTGTTTGCAAATTATTGATATTTTTTAACTACCTTGAATAATTTAAAATTTGTTAAAAATATACAAATTATTCTATACGCCTTGCGATTCGCTTCAGAGATTCCTTTTTTTCCCAGAATTAACCCAAAATACATTATTCGTTAAATTCTTTTAAATATATTTATCTGGCAAAACTCATTCGTAGAGTCGATTCAACTTCTCTCATTTGTTCAAAAATATAAGCTGACTAGTTCAGGTTGTTTGACATTAATTGAGAACTAAATTATTTCACAATTATTTTGTTTTGTAGGCTTAAAGACATTTTAAGAAATAAGTGACTTTTGCTCAGATATTTGAGACGCTTTGGAGATCTGTGAAATTCTGTTATAGCCTCTGGAATTTTTTGAGTTTCTGCACATGGTTTCATTAGCCTTATCAAATTTTCATATATAATTTCTCAAAAGTGTTTTTTGTCAGTACATACTATACCCCCTACCTCACTTAATGCTTCATTAAAAACAATGATTAATATATTATTTTGAAGACTTTCACCGCTAACAACAAAAAATAAATAAACAATTTAAAATAAGAATGTTTTTTAGTTAATGGATACCCTACTTTGGTCATAGCGCCATCTATTAACAATCTGTTTAGCTAAAATCTCCCACTCCCCAAACACATTCCAACGGTAAAACCAACATGATTGCGATGCGAATTATTCTTTGAAATTTTTCAAAATATTTTCCATTTACTAGAAGATTGTTTTAGATAGTTAACACAGGAGTCGAGAAAACGCAATTTGCAATTAGCAAATCTAATTGCAAACATTCCCGAAAGCTCTAAAGCTCTAAGTTCACAAGTTAAGTTATTAAAATGTATCGATCTCTGTTTCAATACACGACACCAAAATTCTCGAATTATTCCTCTCACATTAGGGAAATTTTGAAACCGAAACTGTACGAGTTTCAGACAAGAGATCATGTAAATCTTTTCGGGTTTCAACTTTTACGAATCAGTAGTTTAACTGTCGGATTTATCATTCCCAACTTCTATTTTGGGCTAAAAGCACAATAATTTATGCCAGGAGTTGGATTTATGGACAGTAAAATTTTTCGAACGGGTTTAAGGGTTGTGCTCTGGAATAATCCTTTTTTATAGTGCAAAGCAGGGGCTAAGGGCGGCTTATCGTAAACCCTCCACCACATAAATAAACCCAAATTTATTAAAAACTAACACACTACAAATGTATCTTGTAAACCTTCTGGTTTATGTTTTTCTTTTACCGCTTTGTATTCCGAAAGCTCAATAGCGGTTTGAAATTGAACAATTGTGCTTCTTAGCATTCCTCCGGCATCCGAAGAAGCCAAAGACCGGACATTTAACTCCCGAATAACAATTAATCGAAACTAGGTGGAAATAACAGTCGGCAAAAAGCTTCCACTACTACTTCGTCCTGTGTCAACAGAATCCAAAGCGCAGGTCCTCTTCCTCCGCTCTCCAACTCGAAGCTCAGTGCGCCGCGACGCTCTATCTTGTCAAGTGCGTCGTCTCCAAAGCTCCACTTGCACAAGCTCACGTGAAGTGGCGTCAACTTAATGAGGTCGGTTCTTATTTGATCGATTCCTGACAAAGCTTGGCGACAGTGGATTCGGTGAAGGATTAGTTTGGTAAGTGGAGTTGTTTAGAAGGTCGTGGACAAACATTGATTTGAATTTGAAATGAGAACAGATAAGACCCACCTGTTATCACAAGCAATAAGTTTGAGTGCAAATTTTCATTGTATTCCTCTTGCGATGTTGTTGTTGTTTTATCATTACGTTTTTATAGTACTTGTGTTATATGCTTTCATGTTTGTTTTGAATTTAAGGCACACACTCACGTGGCAATTATATTGTTTTAGACCCATAATTATATTCTAATTGGGCCCGTTGTAATAATCCCATTTACATATCCTTCTTTGGCGGAACGATCGAAACGAGACAAGTTTCCCAAACTCGAATTTGCATCTCGCCCGAAGTTTATTTTATAACGTTAGCTCTATTCAAACCTCGTCATCTCGGGCGCGTAAAAATAAGACCCGAACGAATCGGATTTTATGTAATTAATCAAACGGTTTAGATGGATACTGAAATTTTTTGATGGGCTTTGATGTGAAGGGAACGAAAATGGGACGATTTGTCAGAGCCGGGGCTTGTTGACGCTGTAAACAATAACGGAATGGATTTATTGATTCGAGGAAAAGTTGAAATGGGGTAATATTTTACAGTGTCTATAGTGGAAATGTGGCAGGTATTTGTTTTAGCGAAATGAAAAGCGACATTTCATCGCGTTCTAAATCTTTAAAAGGCTTTTATTGTGTTTGGAACAAGCAAAATTAGCACGAGTCGTCTTTTTTAACCACATTCCCAATTAGTGGAAGTTCGCATTTGAGTTTCATTGAGATTCTTAAAAATTCTTTGAATTAATAAAATTCTTACGCTTTACAATGCAAGACTTGTATTTATCTGTTGGGCTATTATTACAATTTGTTCACTCGCCTTTTAAGAGAAAAAACATGTTTTCAAAAAATCGTAAAGTAAATAAGCTATACTTTCCTGGGTTTATGTCTCTTATACACATTTTGCCCATTTCTTCTTGCAGAAATGTATTCCAAATTTCACAGTCCTTTTGTAGATCCTCTTCTTTTTATGTCATTATAATTATGTCGCCAGCAAATCATTGAAGATCCTCTGAGATGTCTATTCTGTTTAGACCTCTAAATCCATCATGTAATTTCTTTATTCTCAGTTTTTATATCTTTGTTACTTCGTCCACCATAATTATGAATGGAGCTGGACTTAATCCTCCTCAATATCTATGTCTCTCATTTGTTTTAAAAGCTTCTGAATTTTTTCTCGGTCTAATTGCACAGCTTGCATTGTCTTTGTATATGTTCTTAATTTTTTTGACCTGCTCTTGATTAGTTGCTTTTTTGATTAGGATTTTCCATAGTTCTTCTCATTGTACCCTATCGAAGGCCTTCTCTAGATTAGCTAGCCGTATTAAGCAACGTTATTTCTCGGAAATGTTCACATTTGTCTCCCTTTTGTATATTGCTTGTGTTGTTTTCCAATCTTTAAGTATCTGTTATTCGTTCTATGTTTTATTGAATATTCCTAGAAGAATTTGGATTCAAATTTCTTTCGTACATTTAACCATTTAACTGGGATGTTTCCATTTTTTAGATCGCTAATGACTTTTATCAGTTCTTTTTTATTTATGAATTTGTCATTATCTTGTTCTCGGAATTTGTTATTATTTTGTTCTTTAACTTAATTTACATGTAATTCGGGTTTTTTATTTATTTTTTGCTTTCTAGCAAATCTTGAAAATTCTGTTCGTTTCTTTACTATTTCGGTGTCGTCAGTTAATTATCTCCCTCTTTGCTTGTAACGCGGTTTACAGCTCCTGTTATTTCTTTTCGTAGTAACTTTAATGTACTATAAAAACAATTTTTAGTTTTCTTTCTTATTGTTCCTTAATGTTTCACCAAATTCTGTCTACTGTTTTTTTTGGCGGGCATTTTCTTTTCTCTTACTCACTTTCTTTCTTCCTATTAGAATTCGTAATTTTCTATTTTTTATTATTTGTATAATTGTCAATTTTTTTTCATTTTTATTTGTGTTACTTTTTCATTATTTCTACAAGTTTTCGTTTTTATCAATTTTTTCAGTCTTCATATCGTTCCGATTTTTCAGATTATTCGTTGTTTTTAGTTTCTCAAATTTTTTGAAAATTATTAGATCTTCAAATTCATACTGTTCAAAGTTTTCGGTTTTGTCAAGTATTTTGTATTCGTTGCTTTTCTGGAATTCTTTCTATAATTTCCATTTCTTCAAACTTCATATATTTATTTGGCAACAAAAATTTAAGATATAATGGATACAACAGACTACAGAAATTTTTGAGATACTTCTAATTCTTCTGTTTTTTCGGATCTATCAAATATTTTAATTTTGCCACAATTGTCAGTTCGTTCAAATAATATTGATATATTTTAAAATCTTTAGTTTTTTTGTTTTTCTGTAATTCTTTCTGTATGATTTTGATTGTGGATTTTCCTTATTTATTTTTATACAGATTATTCGTTAATTCAGATTCTCTGATATTTAACTTAATTCATATATTCAAAATATTTTGAAATCTTTTATATTATTCTGTAAAGTCTTCAGTTTATTCAAGCTTTTAAAATATTTTACATTACCTATCTATGAAAAATGATTTTGAATTTTCTGATACTTTGGTTCTTCACATTTCTTCATTTTGTTTGCTTCTCGGTACTTCTTTCTTTATAATGTTAATTGTTGATTATTGTTGATTTTTTTCATTTATTTTTATTATTTAAATTTTACGAAGTCTACGAACTTTTTCATATATTAAAAATATTTTGAATCCGTTATATTATTCCTTAAAGCCTCCAGTTTATTCAAGCGTTTTAAATATTATTTTTTCTTGCAGAACTCTATTCCAAATCTCTAAATTTTTTTGCAGATTTTTTTTTATTTCTGCTATTATTATTATGTTGGCAGCAAATGCTTCTTCTAAGATACCTATTCTGCTTAGGCATTTGAATCCCACATTTAATTTATCTACTCTCAGTTCTTATTTCTTTATTAATTGATCCATGAAAATTATGATTACAGCTGAACTTAATGTCTCTTCCTGTCTAAGTCTTTGATTTGTTGCAAGCGCTTTTGAAATTTTGCTTTGTCTAATAACATAGTTTGCATTGTCTTTGTATATTTTATGTTTTTGATTATTTTGACAACTTTTTGATTTTATTTGGATTACGATTGTTTATAGTTTTTTTCTCGTATCTTCTCAAAGGGCTTCTCTAGATCAATGAATTTCAAATATACTACTCTTCCTTTTTGTGATACCTTGCATGTTATTGGCTCAACTGTAAAATAATTGTCCTATATGCTTTGTCCTTTTTGAAAGCCATTGTGAGATTCTTCTAATATGTTCTCAATTATTGGTTTCATCGTTTTTTCGTAGATTTTCTTATCCATTAACAATATTATTTATTTGTACTTTTCACATAATTATCTCACTTTTTGTATACTGTTTTCCAATGTGTTCCTCGGTCCATTTTCTGTTGTATATTGTGACATTTTTGAAATTAGTCGAACACATTCTCGTGCCTTTCCATTATTGAACTCTCGCTAATGACTTTTCTTTCATCGCTGCTCTTTCATTATAAATTCGTCATTGTCATGCCCTACAAATTCGTTATTGTCTTGTTCTATAGTTTTATTTACTTCTTATTTGTTATATTTCTTGCTTTCTAGCAGTTCCTGTTTACTACTTCTTTGTGGTCTATTAATAAATCGTAGTGTTTGGCTTTTAAGCGGTTTTATTTGTTCTTTTACACAAGTTTTGGTTTTCTTTACCGTTATTCCAAATTTTTTGATCAAATCATGTCTAGCGTTTTCTTTCTTACACGATTCATAATTCTGTGTTCTTCTGTTATTGAGGTATTTTCCAACAGCTTTTGTTAATTTGTATTTGTCTTTTTTTACTTCTCTCCACAAGCGATTATTTTTTATTATTACCATATTTCCTACTTCCACGTTACACGAACAACGGTTAATTAAAATATTTTTTGGTTTTCTTTGTCTTTTGCTTTTCATTTTTTCACAAAATTCCGTCCATTATTTTCGCGTGCCTGTTGAGTTCTTCAATTGCTTTGAAAGTAAAGATGAGTTCTTCAATCGCTTTGAAAGTGAAGAAGAGTTCTTCAATCGCTTTGAAAGTGAAGAAGCGAGTTTTCAAACTGCTCGAATTAATACAAATACCACAATTTTCGGTCTCGCAATTTTAGAGTTATAGCTCAAAGCTCGTTTGTAACGGATATTTCACAATTAGAGCATTGCAAGCTGTGTTGGGTGCTCGTTATTTGAAGCAATGAGAATCCCACATACTGTTATTGATTAGGAGCTTAACTGTACAAACTTTGGTGTTGCCTTGGTACCGACATTCATAAGTCACACTATGTATAATTTTTAAATCAGAACAGATTGCGTTTAAATGCAATTATTATTTTGCTGTTGTGAAAAGCAACACTTTATCATGACGCGTCCGTTTAAATTATTCCAAGCAATCGATCAGTCAGATATACAAATTAGTCGTTGGACACCTGTTCACCTTGGCGTTTCTAACTAAGCAACATCAGTTTTAATCATTTCAGGTCCTACAACGATGAAATCGTCCGCTCAACTTTAGATTTCGTCACAAAAATGCGTTTGCTTTACTGTGCCGTTTTGACAATTCTAGTGCCGCGTATCAGTTGTTGTGATTTGGAACAGTTGTTTAGTGAAAAGCAAGTGAGCGTCGAGGAGAGTGCCTCTTCGTCGAAGATTGTCTTCCGAGGATTTACTATAGCGTCGGAGCCGTCGCCCAATGATGAACGAGGCGTCTTCGTGGCCTATTTCGAGCTAATAAACACTTACAAGGGCGGCGAAGATCTGGAGGCGTGGGGTGTCAATAATAACAGGTGAGTTCATTTTACCACTTTTTGTGTCACCGCAGCTTGCAGCATCCTCTTAAGTAAACTTGGCTGGAACCGATTAAGTTCAAAGGTTTGCAAATTGTAAATTTAGAAAATTTCAAATTTTTGTCGGTTCATGATTAATCACGACGTGTCAGACTTTTATTGCACAAACTTCGACAACCGCATTGTCCATGCAAATTGAAACTGGTTTCGATTGTTCTGGCTCCGCTGAAAAATCGTCTGTTGTGAGCAGAGATATTGTGTTTTGGATGAAGGAGTAATTGATCATTTGCCTGAATCGAAGCGCCAATCAGAATACCAAATTTTTAGAGCACATTATTTTTAAAACCGTCCAAGTTCGACTTAACTGTGAATAAGCCGCGGATCGGCTTTTTGAATAAAATCTAAATAAAATAGTTTGAGTATTAAATAACGCGCGAAGAAACTAATAATATATATTATGGTGGGCGGTCAAACGAGTGCAAATTAAAATTATGCGTTTTAAAATTTTGGACCAAAATATTTTCTTTATTGCGTCCACTGAGAAGTAATTTGGAAACTTGCAAAGGTGTTTTATTATAAAGGTACTTAATTTTATAAGTTAAAAAAATTTTCGTTTTAATAATAATTTTCAACTAAAAAATTACCAACACATTATTTTTTGACCTAAATACAATTATGAATCGGACTAAACATTATGTTAAAGAATTTTTCTTAGGCTGTTTAGAGATCAGTCGATGTGGAATTCTAAAATAGCTACAAAATTTTCGCAATACTTTGACAAAGAATTTACTTTTCATATTTGTAAGAAAAATCACAAATCACAACCTACACAAGCAAATTACATTATACAAAAAAACCTGGGCTTTGGAGGATATATATTCTAGCATTTATTTTATTATTTATAGTGTAAGACTTTGACATTGACATATAATGACTTGTGACAGAAATTGATCATCAAATATGTGTTCAAAAATAAATCCTGGACACTTAATTTGACCTAAATACAATTATGAATCGGAAAAAATATTATTTTAAAGAAATGTTTTTAGGCTGTTTAGACATCAGCCGATGTGGAATTCTAAAATACCTATAAAATATTCGCAATATTTTGACACAGAATTTATTTTTCATATTTGCAAGAAAAGCCACAAGTCATTTACTTACACAAGCAAATTAGAATATATAAAAAAACCGGGGCTTTGGAGGACCTATATTCTAGCATTTGTTTTGTTTTTACAGTGTAAGAGTTTGACATTGACATTTTATGACATTTGATAAAAATTGTCAATCAAGACATGAAATTTGTTGAAGAAGTATAGTCTAAATATATTTTATATTAGTTAAGGTTAAATAAACTATTGCTACACTCTAACGAACCTCAAAATTATTCCATGGCCTCAGCAGTTTTATTTTTGAACCCACGTCACAATTTATCTTATAACTACCATAAAACTAGGAACTATTTTAGCAACAACTTAGTATGTATTTATGGCATAATTAAATTTACACTATGTACATTACTTTGACCCCATTTTTTTCCACTCTTTTTTGTTTGTTGTTTTTTCCTTCGTGCACCCTATAAGTTGTCTTTTACTAATTGATTTTGTGTTCCAAATATCAAATTTTTTGTTTTTTTTATTTCAGTTATGTTATCGAAGCTCTTTGTTTGTTTTCAGTTTCTATGCTTCTTCTGTAAATATCCCTCCATAAATGACTTTCATTTTTTTTATTTTAAATATTTCCAAAAAATCTTTTGTTTTACTCAACGTCGGTTTTATTACAATCTGGTATATTCTTATTTTCAAATTCCTGGACACAAATTTGGGCTTCATCTGTGTTGTAAATGCTTCAAAATTTTTACTGCCTTTTGCTATTTTTTATCTAAATTCCTGCTCCTCGTGTCCTTTCTTCATACTCCTATTAGCACTTCCAAGTAAACAAAACTCTCCACCTTTTTCAAACTAAACCTATTTTTGAGGTTACTTTTGGTTTCTCTTTCCCTGCTTCCCATTATCATATTTGTTTTTTTGCAGATTTATCTAGCTCAAACATTTTTGTTCTAAATTTATTGCTACTCTTTGGAATTCAGATTTTGCTGTAGTACAGGTATCTCAAAGTCAGGAAAAAATAAAAAAAAATCTTTAAAGTCAATTCAAAGAGACATAAACGGTTGAACACGAGATTTCTGTCTTTCAAAGCCCAATAAAATCAAATATAGTCAACACGACCCACGGGGAATATACGTGCACACAAAAATAAAAAATATCTTAAAAATAAAAAACACAAATACGGCAAAAATTTATTAAAATTCCAACAAACGAAAGATGATACAAACTAAATATACAAAAATTATTAAAAAGACATTTAAAAATCAGAAGCATACAAATAGGATCCAAATAAATATATTAATTATCAAAAATCAAAATTTCAACAAAATTCGAAAAATAACGGTTTCTAAAGAAATGAAAAAGATTGCAATAAAATTCTTTATAATTCATTTAACTCATTCAAAAACAAACAAACTTTTAAATCTTGCATTTGGATTTTTGTTTTATTATGTAGATAGCAAAGAAGCAAGAATTTTTCCAGTATTTTCGACTACAATTTGATAATGACAATGCTGATGTTTTATCCCCAAAACTTTATTGCTCGCAACTTAGAAAAAACGTCAACAAATATGAATTTGAGTAAGGGTAGTAAGAAAAATTGATTCGAGTGAGAAGAGTAAGTTTTAGTTCACAGTTACAAAAAATCAGAAGCACTAATTTTAAAGTGACAAAAAAGAAAAAATAAGCTAAGTCCGTATTTGCACCCTAAAAACTATGAATTTGTTGGTGGCACAAAAGAATTGAGTGATTTTTGCACTAACCCCCTTTTAACACTTGCTTTAAAGATAAAAATAAAACTTTGTTTTTCAATTTTCACCTTTTGTATGCACCTTCAATTTACCACGAATGTGATAAGTATTGCCGCACGAAAATAAAATTACTAATAAGAAATGTCAATAGAGTCAAAATTAACAATATTTAAAAATCAAAAGTGGTTTTTATCCATTTTTTCTTTCCCTTTTTATATTCTGCTTATCTCCATTTAATTGTAAGACACATTCTTCCTGACATCGACCTATAATTTTGCTCTTTAGTTTTTTTGCTGTATGAATCCTGTTCCTAATCTTTTACTCTTGGAATTTTTTTTGAATAAAATCACATCCATTTCCATCGTTTCTTGTATTTTAACAATAGACAATTGCCAAATTGTTATTATTTTCGTTCATTTTGTCTCAACAATTTCCACGAATCAAAACTGCATTTACTAAATGCGAACCCCACTTTTCTTATTCACCAATCACACGTCCCCATTCAAATTTTAATCAAAACTTACAATAACGATGTAATTAATGATTTCATCGCGAAATAAGTGAAGCACGTCAAAGCGTAAATTACAAATTGCGCCAATAATAAGCAGAAACGAATTAATAAGCCATTCGCGTTTTATTAATGACGCCACAATCACACAACGCATTTCACATTTTATTAACAATTTTTCTGGATCATTTATCATCCAATTTTACGTTGCAGACGTATAAACGTGACGTTTCTGACAAGGCCGAGTGTGGAGTGCGCAAAAGGGAGCGAGGTCCCGAGGGAGTACATCATATTTTGTAATTTGCTAGAAGAGGAATTGAGAGCGACTTCAGTTGCGAAATGGGACGACGTCGCTGATCAAAGAGTCTGGGCAGCTTTAGGTAAGAGCTTTTCATTGGTTTTTTGTTGCATGAAGCAAAACAAAGCCGTCCGTTCTAAGTCCCTTATTCAATTTTCTTGATTACTCGTTCCCAATAAGTAAATTTCGCATAAACAAAGGGCGAGAGGAAGCGTCTTGTAATAAGCTTTGTCCCGGGATATCTTTCTTCTCCAATCTACGGTAATTGTACGAAGCCGCTCTCGTGAGGCAATTACTGTATTCTGCATTTATTGCGGTGGCTGCTCGAGATCCCAATGAATTTTCATGGAAAATATAGTTTTAGTCGGAGCTTTATTGCGATCGATGCTGCATAAACAGTCGGTCGAGCTTTTCTTACTTTATTAATCTCTGAGCGATTTCGCGCGAAATAGAATCAGCACTGATAAAAGAAAAATGTTTTATTTATTATGTTGACCGGAAAACTAGTTCCGGCCTCAAAGAATAAGAACTGTGGCTAAAGTCCATTCTTTCAGCGATCTGAAAAGTGACGCGCTTCTGGTGAACGCGGATTTATTATGACATTTAAAACGCAAACATCCCCTTCCTTGAGGGAAAGCTCTGCGTGACCCACTTTCGCCAACTTTCAGTTGATAAATTGTAAAACGTTTAGGCGAAATTAATCGCACATAATTCGGTTTTGATTGATTATTCCCACGGAAGCCTTTGGTTTTGTCGTTAACGCGGATTAAAAAGAGCAACCTTCGGTTTGGGAATTCGGCGCAAATCAAATTTTGCAAAGTGAAATCGTAAATTTAATTATCGTGCCCAGTGGGGTGCACCGATACAATTAGGGAATGAATCATTGAACGTCAAAGAGTCGATATGTTTGCGAACCGAAGCAAAAATCGGCTTTTCCCTCCGACTTTTATGCAGCTTGCTACAAAGTTATTTACGAGAACGTTCCGGACTTTATGATTGTGTGCAATTTACACTGTGTGGAAGGCTTTCTCACTCGTTTAACCGTTCTGACAGTCCAACAGACTGAGTACACCGATTAGAGAGCTTTAAGCTCCGTCTTGCAAGCTCGCCTTTTAAAACTGGCGTAAATTATATTGTTACAGCTCCGGCTCGTTTTTTAATTAAGACAAATTTAATTTATGGGCGAGCAAATAGTACAATTAGCTTTTAAGGCTCACCTCGTTCCGTAATTGAACATTTTACTTAATTGTGTTTACAAATCGGTGTAATATTGTGTTTGTACCCCGCAGTGCTCTTGCCGGGTCCAATTCTTTTACAAATTCAATTCAGTATTGTATTGTTTGATGCGCATGATTTGTATTGGTACTCCCCAGTGCTCTTGTTGGGTCCTATTCTTTTCAATTTAGCTTTAAATTGCATTAAATGATGTATTATTTTTGAATGATGACTGGATTTGTGTTTGTACTCCTCAGTGCTCTTGTTGGGCCCAATTCTTTTAGGAAACTTAACTAAATATTGCAATAATTGTGTTCGATGTTGATGCAGGTTGGAGTTCTTGGAGTGAATGGTCGGCTTGCAGTGTGAGTTGTTCTTCAGGTATTCAACAACGCACCCGCCACTGTCTTCATCCCTCATGCCCCGGATTTAACGTAGAACAACGCCACTGCAATCTTTTTGGGTACGTTCCAGGAATTAATTGTGTTTAAGTTGTCCCGAGTCGGATTTGCTCTCGTTAGGGTTGTTTGCTCGGGTTTTGCAAAAATTTTAATAAGATCATAAGTTGAAATGTTGGAGACAAGTGGGATGGGGCAAATTAAAATTGTGCATGGAAAATAATTTCGTTTCAGATGCGACGAGACAGTCAATCCTTTGGCGATAGAAGAGGCGCGTTTTTTTCATCCTTCGAAGGATCACTGGCAGAGGGTGCCAAACAGACCGACGGCTTGGCGCCTTAAACCCAATTCGTATATTTGGGTGCCGTCCATGCAACTTTTTCCCAATGCCAGGATACGCCCCTTCCCTAGAGAGTTCGCTCTCTTCGTTACTTTAAGGGTGCAGAACGTAAGTGCTTAGAATTTCAATCACGATACAATAAAAACAACCCTCGCGTCGATTCATCTTCATCGACTTTTTAGGCTTTTTAATATTTTTTGATGTTTTCTTTTAGGGTTATCAATCTTTGTCCGAGACCTACGACCTATTTTTAACAAGTTCAAATATCACATGATTACAATCATTTTAATTTGAATTGGAATTTTTTTGGGACTTGAAGACAAGTTGTCAATGTAGAAAATGTTGAGCAAGCTTGTAAACAGATTAATTGGGACTTAGAACAAATGACGCTTCTAACTAAACAATTAGGATCTACTGAATAAATGGAAAATATGTCATCCAGAAATACAAAAATTAATCTTAAGATTAATATTGAACCGGATGGGATTGTAATTAAAGTTGTAACAAGTGTAAAAAATCTTGGCCTTAGGAGAGACAATCAGTTGCGCTTTAAGAAGCATGTTAATTCTATTGTAAAAAATCATATTCTGAATTAATACTGCTCTATACAAATTATCACATTTAAAATTTTAAATTAAGAAAAAATTCGTAGTTTTTTCTAATTTAAAATACTGCATTATTAATTGTTATTCATGTTTTGATAAACAATCCAACTTATATGCAAAAAAATTAAAATACTTGTAGATTAATTATTAAATTTAAAAAAATTGTTATATCTCACCAAAACTTAAGATGTTGGGATAATCTAAAATATCACTTACACTATTTGCATTTCAATTGCTTGAAACGTTATCACCACTGTTAGAGTTATGTCATCCACGAAGAAGTTGTCATAACGTTCAAATTCGTCGTTTTTTGGACATTTCGGTGCCCACATTCAAGACAGTATTATTTCAAGATTTCTTGTCTTATATTTTTTGTTAAAAGTTTTAACTCAATAAAGTTGTTTCAGCAAAATATTTCTGTTCAATCGTTTCGAAAAATGTAGATATGTATCCTCTAATAGAAGAAAAATATTTATTGTTTTACTTAATTTATAAAATGTGTGTGTGTGCATAATATTTCTAGAATTTTTCATTTTGTTTATTTTTGCCATGAAATACTTGCATTTATTTGTACATTTGGAATTTCTTTATTTCTATTGTCTTTATACTATAAACTCAAAGATACAAGAATATAAAATAAACTAAACAACTAATAGATTGAAAAAAATCGAAGAACACAAGAAGAGTAAGCTTGCAAAGGAAATCAATTTTTACAGATACTAAATGGACTATCTCATGCATTATTTCCGAAACGACTTCACCAAAATTAATTTAAATGTGTCCATCTTAAGGTGAAACATTTTCTACACTGTAAAATAAATGTCAATGTGCCTGTGCAACTTTTTTTTATAAATTTAAGTAAAACTCAAAAAATTAAATAATTTATCAAATAAATAAGATGAGTTTTGAGGTTTTTAAAATTGCTTTAAAGAACAGGAGTATTTATTATAGAACACAACGGATCCAAAACATATAAAATAATCAAAGGATCTAAAGGTGTGGTAAAGCTGAAAGAACACATAAATCTAAAAGTATTCCAATCTTTTATGACAATTCAAAGGAATCAAAATGTTTACAGAGCACAATTTAAGGAACATAAAACATGATAAATTCATCAATTGATTCTTTAGAATGCATTTTTTTGACTAACACAAATAAGTGAAAAATGTAAAGAATATGAAAATAATAAAAGGATCTGACAAATGGAAAAAATCCAAAAACACAGTAATATATAATATGTGTGCATAATTTTTATGTTCTTTGTTTTCTGTTTTTGGTAGATTTTTCCATTTTTTTTGTTTTGTCCTGAAAATTTCCAATTATTTGTATATTTGTAATTTCTTTATTTCCATTGTCCTTATTCTACAATCTCAAAGATGCAAAGCATATAGAAAGAAAATAATATGACAGATTATAAAACTCTGAAGAACACAAGAAAAAACATGCAAAAAAACCAAATTTGTGCAGATACTAAATGGAGAATCTCAAGCATCATTTTTGAAACGGTTGCACCAAACTTAACCTAAAATGAAGATGAAACATTTTCTACACTCTAATAAATTTGATTGTGCCCACGCAACTTATTTTTTATAAATATCAACAAAATTCAAAAAATATAAAAAATAAAATATATAACATGAGTGACATTTTTGATTTTGCATTAAAGAACAGGAGCATTTAGTGAATTTGCACATAAAGTGACAATCATAACAGATGAGAAAAATCTAAAATAATTAAAGGATCTAAAGAACATAAAAAGCTAAAATTTCCCAGTAACAATTCAGAGGAATTAAAATGTTTACAGCGCACAATTTAAGCAACATGATAGATGCTAAATTTATAAATTGATTCTTTAAAATTCATATTTTTGGAAAAACACTAATAAACCAAAAATGCAAAAAATATAAAAATAATGAAAGATTGAAAAAATCCAAAGAACACAATTACCTATATATAAAATATGTGTGTATAATTTTTGTTTTTTTTTTTTTTGGTAGAATTTTCCATTTTGTTTGTTTTGCATTAAAATGTTTCTATTTATATGTACATTTGTAATTTTTTTATTTCCATTGTCTTTATTCTATCTTATTTTATTTATATTTTTTTGTTGAATTCTACATATTTTTTGGTGTTAACTTGAGTAGCTTCTGCTAGACATTGCTTTTTATATTAATAAATCCAATTTATTATTATTATAAGATAAGGGTGATTGTTTAATTTGCAATTTACATATAAAGAGTTTAATTTATAAATTGATTTTTTAGAATTAATTTTTTTGGAAAAACACAAATCAAAAA
Source organism: Eledona agricola (assembly GCA_964023215.1). Lineage (NCBI taxonomy): Eukaryota > Metazoa > Arthropoda > Insecta > Coleoptera > Tenebrionidae > Eledona > Eledona agricola. Next base: position 5,574,984 of record OZ026861.1, read on the forward strand.
TGCAAAAAATATAAAAATAATGTAGGATTGAAAAAATACAAAGAGCACAATTATATATAAAATATGTATGCCTAATTTTTGTATTTTTTTGATAGAATTTTAAATTTTGTTTGTTTTGCCTTGTAATGTTTCTATTTATATGTACATTTGTAATTTCTTTATTTCCATTGTCTTTATTCTATCTTATTTTATTTATATTTTTTGTTGAATTCTACATATTTTTTGGTGTTAACTTGAGTAGCTTCTGCTAGACTTTTATATTCTTATATTGATTCTTATATTAATAAATCCAATTTATTATTATTATCATAAGATAACGGTGATTGTTTAATTTGCAATTTACAGATAAAGAGTTAAAAATTCGTGTCCCCTTTTATTAAACTTTTACTAAACAATATTTAGACAATTTCACACCAATACTTAATGATATTTACTCGTTTTCCTCACAAGAATCATAAAATCCGGGATCGAATTTGTGTTCAATCTTAATGGAGTGGTTGATTTTTGCTCTCAGTTCTTTGGCAAATTCTTCCCGTTTGCTGCACTCCACGGGGTTCAACTTAAATGTGAAGACTTTCAAGTTCGGTACAAATCTCGCGATTTTCTCTGCATCGAAACTCTCAATTTTGTTACCTCCAAGCGATAACACCTCCAACGAAGTCAACCCATCCAACTCGTCCCAAGTCAAGCCACTGATTGCGTTATCATGCAAATGCAGCTTCTTCAGCTTGCCGTTATTCTTGAACAGATTTAGCGGAATGCTTGTCAGATTCCCTTGGTCATGAATTCGAAGTTCCTGAAGATTTGTTAAATCCGCGAAAGCGTCAGCATCGATTGTGTCGATAGAGCTCTTGCCAATGATCAAAACTTCCAAAAGCTTCAGGGATTTGAAGTAGTCGCGACTCAACCGTTTGATGTTGATCTCTGCAATGCTGAGATTTCTCAAATTTGGTACGTCTTCAAAAATATTCGTCGGTAACAAAACCGCGTCTTTCGGTTCGCTAAGCACGAGTCTGAGTCCTCGGAGATTGTCGCAGTTCCTGAAGATGTCTCGAGTGTAATTGAAGCCGGAATCCGTTTCTGGGCTGACGATAAGTTCAAAATTTTGCAAATTATTGGACGAACACACTGCACCCGATTGGATATGCTCGATAGGCGCAAACAGCCGTAAATCCACCACCGAAGTCAATTTCGACAAAGAGTCGGAATAGAGGACGTTTCCTGAAGCTGTGACTTTCAATTCGGTGTAGTTTTCCGGGATTTCAATCGGTTTTCCTTCCTCCAAGGCCACGTTTTCGATCGAATTAGCATAACTTTCCCACCAATCCCGTGCGGTCGCATAATTTATTATCAACAAAACGAGCAGGAATTTCTTAAAAACAACAACAAATTTACAACGAAAAACACAAATATTATGTTACTGTTACCATTGTGGTGTTTACGGACCTGGATCTAGCACAGTAATTAAAAATTTAAGGATGGTATCGCAATTTAATAGCGCTGACCTTTTTATCGTTAAGCTGTTGCATAATTTGCGATTTGCAGCAAAGTACTATGGGAACCATCTTCAGCTTGCGCTCGCGTCGACGACAAGATACTTATCTGTCCTTGGAAGTGGCCGGAGATAATTTGAAGCTAATCCATGCAGCATCTAACGGTACGGATGTGGTTCGGATTCCCGTCCATTTAGACGACGGAGATTTCCACCAAGTGGCCATCAGGTAAACCATCCGCAGCAGTATTTCTTTTTATTTAAAAAAATTACAGCATTCGTGACGATAGCGTGGTCGACAGTTACGTGGACTGTGAATGGTCCAGAACCGATATTTTAAGATCCCACACTTTGGACATCCCCGACGATGCTGACCTAATCATCGGTTATCTCTTCACGGTAATAAATCAAAATCGTTTACAGAAAATTCAGAAATAAAAACTAACACATGCAGGGTGATTTGGAACAACTGTCAATCGTCTCAGACCACAGACTGGTGAGTCTTCAGTGTTCTTCATTAAGAACCCCAATTATCGATCCCAGCGTCGAGGACTTGCAAGAATCAAACACTGATAAGAGGATACGGCGTCTCAAACGTCTGAAACCACTCAAATCAAACCGCGTTGAGCACTGATAAGTGATAAGAGTAGAATGTAACATATTAGTACAATCAATAACGGTATTTGTAATTATATTCAGTGTTGGATGTTTTTATTTTGTTATCATTATTTATTGATTATTTATTTATTAAAAATTGTCGTACCTGCATGACAATAGGCACTTGTTAAAACGAAACACTCGACATTTGTTTAGAGGAATTGACAATAATTTCATTCAACTTGATATGACTGTATTTTATTATGTTCCATCACGGTTTGTGCTTTTTTCTCATATTTTATTGTGACGTTGTAGCTAGAGAGATTTAACTGTTTTTAAATAAATATGTTTAAAACTAGCCCATTTTTTATTGAAAAACCTTACACATTGCTTTTGTCTTTACCATTTGAATCGATACCACAAATTTACCAGTCAAAACGTTCCAAATTATGAAAGCAAAGATTGGCAATTATCAGAAATGCGCCATTTTGTTGCCTTATTTTCAAAAAGTTCCAGCACCGAACGTAACTGAGAACGCGAACTCGAAAGCGAAACAAATTTCATATAAAACTTTTGCCCGGCACCTCCACCATTTTTACTTTTAGAGACTTTCGAAATTGCCCATCAATTTTTTTTCTGGTTTTGCATTAATTGTCGAAGCAAGAAGTAAAGATTGTTTTCTATTATTATGTTTAAACATATTGATTTATTTTGTTAAATATAGCTGGATAGCAGTTAAATGGAAAATGCAGTCTGCTAAACGAATTTTTCTGATCTGACAGTATTTATGTGCATAAAATAATTTAACCTCTTCTTCTTCTTGTTTTTACATAAAAATTTATCTTAAAAATTGTATTGTGGTTGGATAACTGGTGCCTTTTTCCTTTTGTGTATTTGGTATAGGTATACATTTATCTCGCTGATGCCTTTCACTACTTAAACAAACAAAAATTGTTGATTTTCAATATATTTAAAATGCCAACTTTTTGAAAGTCAACGTCATTCAAATAAAATAACTAATTTTTTTAAATGAGAAAACAAAACAATCGAATACAAATTGACCAAAATTTTTCTCAGGCATATTTTACTGAAATTGCAAAGAAAAGATGTAACAGAATAAGTAAAGTTTTATGTAGCAAATTTGATTTTAAGAGATCAGAAGCTGAACTCATGTATCTGATTGCGAAATCCGTTAAAACTTGCCGAAGTTACCAAATTATAGAACTGAAAGAAACATTACTAAACCTTAAAAATAATACCAAGCAACAGATATAATTTATGGAAAAAACCTTTCAATTTCGAGAGAAGCAGTTGAAAACCTAGAATACTTACTTTCAGTTTTATTATTTGTTTAATACTAAATACATTCGTATTTTATTTTGTCATACTTTTGCTGAAGCATAAGAATTAAATCACTTAACCATACCAAACAACGGAAATGATTTTTTTTTGTAACATTGATAGGCAAAACATTACTTACATTTCCAATTAATATAATTGAAAATATTTGCCAAAAATAAATCTATTGTAATAATATACATTGCGATAAGTATATTGAGAATAAATTATCAATTATTAATTAATTAATACAATTAATAAATAAAATTAATAATTGCAAATAGTAATTACAATATAAACTCACGGATAAAACATAAAATATTAATTGGCACAAAATATTCGTTTTTGTAGATACGACTTTTATCCTTAACAGTAATCTCTATTTTTTTTGCATTAATTATGTTGTTTATTTTTAGATGATACCTGTGCCTGAGAATTATTATTGAATGACACTTTTTTGCATTTTTCTAAGGATCTCTTATAATTTATATTTTTTTGTATTAAATTTTGTAGCCTTACTTTTAAAAGATGATTTGATTCTAAATAAAGAAACAAGTAACTCTTTATGAAAAGCGACCAAAAAGTTTAAAAAACCGATCGCTGCAATTCTTTTTATTAAGAGCAGATTAGAGTACGCGCTTTGTCTATATTCGTCTGTGTATGTTAAACTTATGGACGAAAACTTATGACATATTTAAAAGATTTAGGAGTAAAGCGATATACATAAATTGATGGTTGGTCTTCCCTGATTACTTTTAATACGTCGTACTTTAATAGTGCGTTAATAACTAAAAAAACATGACCGACATCAACATAAGTTATAAAATAAGATTTTGCCCGGCGCCTCCACCATTTTTGAATTTTCCTAAACAAATTATAATCTATATTCTTTTGTATTGATTTTCAATTCCAATAAATATAAGCGATATATAGTACAAATTTTCGCCGTCTGTTTTATTTTCGCATTCAGTTTCAGCACTTGCGCCTGAAACCGATTTTAGAACAAAATAACCCGTAAAATTGAACACCACCTGGACGTTCTGCCAAACTGTAATTATTTTTTGAGCGGATATTTACAGCTAAAGCCTTTTCATGTCGTGGCATTAAATATGAACAACACAAGTAATATTAGTAGTATTTTTAGAATTTCGCCACTGCCGCCGCTTCTTAATTTCCAACGTTCTAAGAATCCGTTTAGAAAGTTCACATCTTTCCTATTAGCTAAACTCGGGTTCAATTAATGCAAATTTGGGTATTATGGGCCTGTGTTAGGCTTTTTAGCATTTTGGATCTTTATTTTTAGGGTTATCAATAGGTGTCTGACGCCAACGATTATCACTTTATTTTTAACAAATTTTAAACATCACATGATTACAATCATTTTATTTTATGGAGATTGTTTTGAATTATTTAAAATAACATAAGAGCATGAAATCATAACGCAATTAATTAACTTGCAACTAAAAGATAAAAAGTAATCACTCGTGCCCCCTCTTATTAAGAATTTATTAAACAAAATAATTTGGCAATTTACAATTTCGCACAATGTTTTAATGACATTTCCTAGTTCTGCTCGCAAGAGTCAAAAAATCCGGGATCGAACTTGTGTTCAATATCGATGGAGTGATTGAGTTTTGCTCTCAGTTCATTGGCAAATTCTTCCCGTTTGTTGCACTCCACAGGATTCAACTGAAATGATAAAACGTTCAATTTTGGTAGATTTTTAGCGATTTTGTCGGCATCGAAGCTCTCGATTCTGTTGCTTCCGATCAATAGCACTTCCAACGATGTTAACCCATCGAACTCGTCCCAAGTCAAGCCAGTGATCCTATTGTTTTGCAAATTCAGCCTCTGCAGCTTTGCGTTATTTTTGAACAAATTTAGCGGGATGCTTGTTAGATTATCTTGGTAATTAATTCGAAGTTCTTGAAGATTTGTTAAATCTGCGAAAGCGTCAACATCGATCGTGTCGATATGACTTTTACCTACGCTTAAAACTTCCAAATGCTTCAACGACTTGAAATAGTCGCGACTCAAACGTTTGAGGTTAATGTCTGCAATGCTGAGATTTCTCAAATTTGGTAGGTCTTCAAATATATTTGTCGGTAACAAAACTGCATTTTCGCTAAGAGCGAGCCCGAGTCCTCGAAGATTTTCGCAGTTCTTGAAAATGTCTTCAGTGTAATTGAAACCGGAGTCGGGCTCTGGCCTGATGATGAGTTCAAAATTTTGCAAAATTTTGGACGAACACACTGCACCCGGTTGGATATGCTCGATGGGCGCAAACAGCCGTAAATCCACCACCGAAGTCAATTTCGACAAAGAGTCGGAATAGAGGACGTTTCCGGAAGCTGTGATTTCCAATTCGGTGTAGTTTTCCGGGACTTCAATCGGTTTTCCTTCTTCCAAGGTCACGTTTGCGATAAAATTAGCATAAGTTTCCCACCACTCACGTGCGGTCGCATAATTTATTAACAACAAAACGAGAAGGAGTTTCTTTAAAAATAACAAATTTACAACGAAAAACAAATATTATGTAACTTTTACCATTGTGATGTTTACGGATCTGGATCGAGCACTGTAAATAATAATTTAAGGAGGGTATCGCGAATTAATAGTGCTGACCTTTTTATCGTTAAACTGTTGCATAATTTGAGATTGGCAACAAAACACCAGGAGCACCATCTCCAGATTGCTCTCGTGACGACGACACGATAATTATCTGTCCTTGAGACGTGTAATTAAATATATTCAGTGTTGTAGGTTTTCCATTTTTTAAATTATTTGTTGCTTATTTATTTGTCGAATTGTCATATCAGCATGACACTACTAAACACTTGTTAAATTAATTAACTCAAAGTTTGTTTAAAAGAATTAACAATAACTTTATTTAAATTGATATCACGTTTTGTGCTTTATTCTTTTATATGTAACTAAAAAAATGTAATTGTTTTTAAATAAATATGTTCAAAACTAGCCTAGCTTCTATTTAACACACATTTACCAGTCCAAACGAGCAAAATTTCTTAAGTTTTTCAAATCTTAGAAAGGGATGACTTTACTGCCTTATTTTTAAAGGGCACCAGCACTGAATGTGTATAAGAACTGCAGTCAGTGACGCTAACATAAATTTAAAATAATAATAAATATAAAAGTTGTCCGGCGCCTCCACCATTTTTAAATTTTTTGGGACCACCGAATCTATTTTTCGGATGAAATTTTGATGTCTCTCATATATTCGTATAATTTATTAACAACAAAATAAAGAGTTTCTTCAAAAACAACAAATATACCACGCAAAAGACGTCGTCATTTGGAACATAATGCCAAAATTATGTTCAAGATAAACAAAGATTTGAAACTTGTTAGGTTCGGCAAAGATTTACAATCGTTAGAAAAATCTAATTTTGTTGACTCATAGCATGACTTAAGATTATCATACAAAAAAAAGTAGTCCGACACCTCCACTATTTGCAGCTTTTGTGGACCCTTTAATCCATTTATTTTAATTAAATTTTATTACTTTATTATCAAATAGTACCAGCACTGAATATCACTAAGGATTGCCGCCAGTGACACAAACATTAATTTAAAATAAAAAACTTGTTAGGCGCCTCCACCATTTTTGCATTTTTTGGAACAGCCGAATTAATTTTTGGGTGAAATGTTGATGCCTTTCGTGCAGTCGCATAATTGAAATTAACCACAAAACCAGAAGGAGTTTCTTCAAAAACAAGAAATTTACAACGCCATTAGAGTAAATACCACAAATTTTCCTGTTCAAACAAACATAATTTTGAAAAATGTCAGTTTCAGCAAACATTTACAATTCTTAAAAAAGCGTGATTTTATAGCCTCAGTACCAGCAAAAAACGTGACTAAAATTGTCTTTCAAAATAGAAAATTCGTCCTGCGCTTCCACCATTTGCAGCTTCTTTGGACCCTTATAATCAATTTTTTTAAATCAAATTTTATTGTTTTATTATCAAATGGTACCTGCACTGAATGTAACTAAGGAATGTCGTCAGAGGCACAAACATAAATTTAAAATGAAAAACTCGCATTTCTTTGGGACCGCCGAATACCTATTTCTTATTAAATTTTGATGCTTTGCGTATAGTCCCATAATTTATTAACAACAAAACAAGAAAGAGTTTCTTCAAAAACAACAAATTTACAACGCAAAATTCTTCGTCATTTAGAGCAGAAGCACAAATTTTCCTATTAAAACAAACAAATTTTGAAAATTGTCAGATTCAGCAACAATGTACATTTTTTAGAAAAACATGATTTTTTTGCTTAATTTTAATTACTAGCACCAAACGTGTTTTAAGATTGTCATTCTAAATAAAAAGTCGTCAGGCGTCTCCACCATTTGCATCTTTTTTGGACCCCATTATTAATATTTTGTATTGCATTTCATTGCTTTTATATAATGTGACTGAGGCTTTCCATGAAAAATACCGATGCAAATATGAAGGGTCTTCTATTATCTGTATATTTTTAATTTAAATTTGTTGCCTTACGCAGATTGCAGTTTACAGATTCCATCAGGAGGTGTGCCCAATCTTCAACTACAATAAAAGGAAATCAAAGAATATATCGTTTTTAGTTTTTAATAAATAATTTGCCCAACAGCTCCACCATTTTTGTATATTTAAAATTTATTACAATGGTTTTTAATTTTTTATTTTAGTCAATTTAAGTGGTGGGTAGTAAAAATTTCCGCCGGCTGTTTTATTTTCAAATTGAATTTCAGCATTTTCGCCTGAAACCGTTTTCAGAATAATACAGACTGGTATTATTGAGCACTACCTGGACGTACTGCCAAAAGATAATTATTTTTGCTGCGGAAATTTACAGCCAAAGCCGTTTCAGGTCGTGGCGTTAAAAATGAACAACACACGCTGAATAAGTAATATTTTAATAAATCTTTGGAAAAAATACAAAAAATTAAACAAATTCGTAACAAGACGCTATTTACATACAAATGAAAGCCTAGCAAATTGTGCGGATTAACCGATAAACTAAGATTAGCCCTGATTAGTGTTAAAATTAAAACTAACGCATTAATTTTAATTAAATTTACACTAAATTCGGATAATCTTTATTAAAACTCTCTTAAATCTAGCGCTTATTCACGAATGACTGGAAAATCACATAATATCAAAACTGCGTTTATTCAGGAACAATTAACTGGGACGGAATTGCCGCGTTTTCAGCATTTCGCGATGATTACGTTTCTTCGAGGCGTCGCGACGCCACGGCCGCCGCTTCTTAATTTCCTACGTTCTAATAATCCGTTTAGAAAGTCCACATCGCTCCTATTAGCTAAGCTCGGGTTGAATTAATGCAAATTTGAAATGCGTCAAAAAATTAAATTTTCCTTTCAAAAATTTAACAATTAACTTCGATTTTCGTCAGCTGCGACTATTTACACAACAATCAGATAATATCACATTATTTACATAAACAATAAATAATTACTCAATGCTTCTAAACAATTTGACAAAATAATTATACAATTAGTTACAACACAATTATAGCTAGCGGAATTTACAAGTGTTATGTACAGGGGTTGCAGCGAAAGTCCTTAAGTGACGTGCTTTAAGATCCAAGGGACGAATTTTGAGATTCTTGTGCAGACCCCAGGAAGATTCGCCTCGGCGCATCCAATGCCCCAGGAGATGATTCCGGCCAGGAAATAGTGGCCGTCTTTGCCCCGGACTTGGAGAGGACCTCCGGAATCCCCTTGACATGAATCCCGACCTCCGTTTTCGTGGCCGGCGCAGAGGAAGATATCCGGAATAAACTCGTGTCTTCCGGCCCGAAGAAACATGCTCTTGCAACGATCGTTGCTTACTATCGGGACTTGGACCTAAATCCACAACAATCTTACAATTTATAAAAACACACTGCTTCAGCATACTCAAACAGCTGAATTAAGTCAAGTCAGGTCAAAACAATCAAGTATGTAAAGTCAGGTCTGGTTGAATCAAATGAAGTTCACTTCAAATGTGACTAACTTCAGTCATGTCACAATTTATTAATTTCAGTCAGGTCAAGTCTCGTAAAAGCAAGTGGAATTTAAAGTATTGTTATAAAGACAGTTCAGAGCTATTTAAGACGAGTTAAGTTTAGACGTAAAATCTCACGCCAGGTTGAGACAAAATGTATTAAGTCAGGTCAGGTCTAGCTGAATTAAGTCAAGTCAGGTCAAAACAATCAAGTATGTAAAGTCAGGTCTGGTTGAATCAAATGAAGTTCACTTCAAATGTGACTAACTTCAGTCATGTCACGATTTTTTAAATTCAGTCAGGTCAAGTCTCGTAAAAGCAAGTGGAATTTAAAGTATTGTTATAAAGACAGTTCAGAGCTATTCAAAACGAGTTAAGTTTAGACGTAAAATCTCAGGCCAGGTTAAGACAAAATGTATTAAGTCAGGTCAGGTCTATTTGAATTTAGTCAGGTCCAGTCTGTTTGAATTTAGTCAGATTATATTAAATTGATTCAGTTCTCTTAAAATCTAGTCGAACATTAAACCAGATTAGGTCTGCTTATATTAAGTTAATTCTAACACGAAGTCGAGATTAAGTGACATATCAAGTCGGGATAAAATATATTAAACCAGTTTGGAAGTACGTATTTCATTCAAACAGATTCACACTACCTATATTCAGTCAAGTCAAGTTTGTTTGAATTAAATTATCTAATCATATCATGTTAAGTCACGTTTGCTTAAGTTGAGTCAAGTAATGTCTCTTAAATTGAGTCAGATCCGCTAACATTGAATACATTCGAGTAAATACAAATCGAGGAGTATTAATTGAAAGAGCCAAGTCAAAATTGGTGGATGCGCCGGGACCATTTGTCAAATTATACAATTCCTAAGTATTTGCAGGTTTTTAGTTTCTATACGGATTTGGTCTATTTAAATCGAGTGAGATCAGATCATGGAATTAATGTGGCTGTATTAAATCCAATCAAACGACGAGGCGAATAAAGATATAAAAATCTGTTACGTTGCAATGGTTGAAAATATTTCTCGTAAGTACACAGTTTCTTTGCATCTATGGCCGTGCTCCGGGTGCAATTGAAAACAAACTAACAATTCGAATATTCCTCAGCTCTAAAACTTGCAAAATGAGTTTCAATTCGAGCAAGTTGCAAAACAACGTGTCCTGCGACATAACTCCCGAAATTAGACGTTCCGTCAAAGACTCATAAAGCCGAAACAAATTCCTTACGTTTGTCTCAAATAACAAAACTTGAACCGAATCCAAACTCCGCGAATCTGTATCAGACGGAAAAGTATTTTCAATCGAAAAAACGCGCACGAACCCGCCATCATCAACGATTCGGAAGGAAATATGAAATATAGCTCTCCGAGCTTTCGAAGTGCTTTTTTATTATTAACACACCCCAGAAATAGATTAAATTTAGTCGTGCTTCATATATTATCCGGAAATCCATCATATATTCCAGTGGCGTCGCTGACAAATCGATGTCTATCATTAGTTTTGCGTTCCAGTAAAAATAAAATAAGCATGGCATTAATCACAAAAATTAATCGTTACATTTAGTATTTTATTTGACCCGGCGCCTCCACCATGTTTGTGTATATAATATCTAAGTCTGGATTCTAGTAATACCAAGATATAAATTAAATTTAATTGAGCTTAATCTATTATCGGAATATCCATCATATATTCCAAGGTCGTCATTTGCAAATCAATGTCTTTTATTAGGTTTTGTTCCATTTAATATTATTAACTGCTCAGATCTACATGAAAGTAAAAAGGGAATTTCACGGATTTCATATGCCACAGTTCGAGAAGAATATCTCAAAATTATTTTTCAATTACATTTCATTTGGCATTACAGTGGCGTTGCAGACAATTCAAATTCTTTCATTAGTTTTTCGTTTCAATTACAACTATAAACCAGACAAATTTACACAAAAACTGTAAAAATAATTTCACGTATTTCGTATGCCACAATTTTCGAATACTACGACAAAACTATTTTTCAATTAAATTTAAATTGAAAACACAGGATTAAAATGATTCATTACATTTAGTATATGATTTGATCCGGCGCCTCCACCATTTCTGTGAATACAATTTCTACGTATGAATTAAATTCTAGTAATAAAAGAAGTAGATTAAATTTAGTCGTGCTTAGTAAATTATCTTGATATCCATCATATATTCCAGTGGCATCAATGACAAATCCATTACTTTCATTAGTTTCTCGTTCCAATTTAAATTATTGATTAGCCAAATTTACACAAAACTGCAAAGAGAATTTTACGTATTTGATATGCCACAATTCAAGAAGAATATCTCAAAATTATTTTTCAATTACATTTCATTTGGCATTACAGTGGCGTTGCAGACAATTCAAATTCTTTCATTAGTTTTTCGTTTCAATTAAAACTATAATCCAGACAAATTTACACAAAAACTGTAAAAAGAATTTCACGTATTTCGTATGCCACAATTTTCGAATACTACGACAAAACTATTTTTCAATTAAATTTAAATTGAAAACACAGGATTAAAATGATTCGTTACATTTAGTATAGGATTTGACCCGGCGCCTTCACCATTTCTGTGCATACAATTTCTACGTATGAATTAAATTCTAGTAATAAAAGAAGTAGATTAAATTTAGTCGTGCTTAGTAAATTATCCCGATATCCATCATATATTCCAGTGGCATCACTGACAAATCCATTACTTTCATTAGTTTCTCGTTCCAATTAAAATTATTTATTAGCTTAATTTACACAAAACTGCAAAGGGAATTTTACGTATTTTATATGCCACAATTCGTGGAAACCATGACAAAACCATTTTTCAATTAATTTCATTTGACCCGCCGCCTTTTTGTACATACAATTTCTACGTTTGGATTGAGTTTTAGTATTACAAAGAGATTGATTAAATTTAGTCGTGTTTCATTTATTATCCGAAAATCTCATATATTCAATGGGCATCACTCACAAATCGATTACTTTCATTAGTTTTTGTTCCAATTAAAATTAATAATTGCTAAATTTACACAAAAATTGAAAAGGGAATTTCACGTATTCCATATGCCACCATCCAAGAAGAGTATCACAAAACAATGTTTAAATTAAATTTAATTTTAAATCAGAGCTTTAAAATGATCCATTACATTTAGTATATTATTTACTCCGGCGCCTACACCTTTTTTGGAATGTTTTTAAATTTTGATTAAATTCTAGTAATCGTTGTTCTCGTTTCAATTAAAATTATTAACTAGCCAAATTTACACAAAAACAGAAAAAGGAATTTCACGTTTTTCGTATGTCACAATTTTAATTACAAACACAGCATTAACATAATTCGTTACACTTTGTATATTATTTAACCCGGCGCTTCCACCATTTTTGTGCATTCTACATATATTTTAAATTTGGATTAAATTCTAGTAATTACGGTTTCCGTTAATAATTTAAATCATTATCGAGCCAAATTTACACAAAAACTAAAAAAGGAATTGCACGTATTTCATGTCACAATCCGAGAAAACAATGACAAAACAATTTTTCAATTAAATTACAATTATAAGGACGGCATTAAAATAATATAATATATTAGTATATTATTTGACCCGGCGCCTCCACCATTTTTGGGCATAAAATTTGCACGTCTGGATTTGAGTTCTAGTATCATAATACAAAGAAATAGATTAAATTATTTAATCGTGTTCAATATATTTTCCGGATATCCATTATATATTCTAGTGGCATAACCAACTAATCGATTTCTTTTATTAGTTTTTCGTATCAATTAAAATAATTAAGCAGCGAAATTTACACAAGAACTAGAAAAATAATTACATGTATTTCGCATCTATTCGTCAATTAAATTTCAATTGAAACCACGCCATTAAAATCATTTGTTATGTATAGTATATTATTTGGCCCGGCGCCTCCACCATTTGTGCATTTAATTGTGCATAAAATTTCTACGTCTGGATTTGAGTTCTAGTAATACAAATGTTACAGATTTGTGACAAAATATCAATTTAATTTATTACTTCACGCCACAACTAGCTATTTGGAGCTGCATTAGTACTTATTATTTGCTCTTGTATTCTGTAGGAAATGTAAAACTTGTCTCACCTCCTGGAGAACTGACGGGAGCGTTCCCCCTTCACTCAGCCTCCCCCATCCGGTGACGGTGGCATTTTCTCCGATAAGCAAATCGTCGGAGGCGGGAAGACAAATCGGGGAGATATGTGGGGCAAATTCCAGCGGTTTATCAAGCTGAACCAGCGCCAAATCGTATTCGTAGGTAAAAAAGTTGTATTTAGGATGAACAACTTTCCTCGCCACCGCTCTTTCCACGTAGGGAAACTCCTCCTGGACGCTTGAAAAGTCATATTCGCCCACCCTAATCCGGATCTGCGACGTGAGTAAACTGAAACGTCACGAAACCCCTTCAGCATGAGCCCGATAACTCAAGTCGCTTTTCAGCGGATTAATACAGGAATTGCGCAAACAGCGTTGTTAAATAATCTCTAAACTTTTTGCTTCGTTTAATTAAATCCTTTGAAAACTGAGACTCAGCTTATAGCCGGAACAACTCCCTGCTCCTCGTAATTTGAAATGTTTTATTTTAATTGACTTACTCGTCTACGCAGTGCCCGGCCGTGGCGATCCAGTTCTCGTTCAAGATGGCGCCTCCGCATCTGTGCGTGCTGGAAAATCCGAAAAAAGAAGTCCTCCGGACGGAAACCTGTCCAAATTTAAATCCGGCGTTAAAGCTTGATAAATGCGCGACTCGAGACGAAAGCGGCTTACAAACATCCGTAATTTCTTATCTCACCTGCCAAGGCCATCGCCCGAAGGGTGCGTTTTTTCCGCCCACGATTTTCGACTGCGGTTGAGTCAACATCTTGGGGACCCCGCATTCTGCAAGGAAATTATTACACGGATTCTGCGAGTTTCTCATTAAAAAGGGGAGATAACCGGCGGGAATTACGGCATTAGGCGCGTTAAATATGTTCAACAAGCTCGGGCCCAAAATATGTGACGAAGCTTTGGTCGCTCTTAATTAAGATTTCATCTGCATGTAGCAGTTTATCCCTCGGCTTCAATATAGTATTAAATTGAAACGAGTGAAACTGGAGTTTCAGTGGAAGCTCGCTGGAAACGGAAATGTCATCCGAAGACACAACAAAGAGGTCGATTCTTTGAACGCGCCTTTGGATTTAAGAGACGGCGAAGTGTAATTGCAAAAGTATTGAGTTTCTCTGATTGGGGCTTTCGACGAGGGATTTTGTTGTTTTGTGCGATTTAGGTCTATCGATTTGTGGGACGATGTTTTCTCCACTTTACCCGCGTTCTTATATTTCTACAATAAATAGCGATGGCTTAAAGCGACTAAAAATACAAATTAAAATTGGTGGATGCGCCGGGTCAGTTTGTATAATCATTTATTTCTAACTATCTAAGCGTTCCTATTATTCATCATTAATAATATGACATGGAATAAAACATTTCTTTACATCATTGTGATATAATAACCAGCAATTGAAATTTTGAAAACTGCAATTTATTGTATTTTTTTTTCAGTTGAAACACGCTTTTCTTAAACTGTAGAGTGTTAAATGACTTTACCGTCATAAATAAAACGGTCCTCTTTATTTACCTCTCACAAATACACAAACTGCCGTAAATCGCCAACATTCAACACCTCCGTTCATAAATATCAAATTCCAAAACTCGATTATTGAAAACTGGGCGTGGATAAAATCGTCGTTGCATATTTCATATTTGCCTCAAACTCACCAACTCGTGCAGAAATCGGAGCGTTTGCAATCGTGGAAGTTTGCGGCAAATCTGGAGCAGCCGAAACTTTGTGTATGCTAATTTGCGTGGTGGTGGAGGGTCTGTCTGAGGAAATGTCGGGCCTGAAACGATTCCACAAAATCCAGCAAATGAAATGTGTCCGTTTTGCTAATTTTACCGTCGGGTTGTAGGTTTAGTAGTGCTGGCTTTAACGACGAATTTAGTCGTGTTCTGGATAGGCTTCTTTGTGGGTTTAGGTTTAGGCTTGAAGCTGCTAGGTTTCGCTTTGGTTCGCGTCACAAATGCGGGTTCTGTCGTGAACTGCCATTGCGGTTTCGTTCCCGACTGGAGCGAGTTTTGGTTGTGAGACGTGATAAATCCGGGTTCTGTACTTGACTGCCATCCGGGCTTAGTGTAGACTCCGATTGATATGCTGTTTGCTCCAGAGAGGGCGTCGGTATGTCGAGGAGGTTGCGTTGGGTTGCGAGACGGTTTGATGTTCAGAGATGTCGCTAAGATTTGTGGTGGATGCTGAGATGAGTGACTTAGGTGCGAATGACTGTAATCAAAAGTGTCAATGAGATGATAAATGATTGAGATGAGAGACATCTGGGTCGCGTGAGGTGTGACTAGAAAAGTGGAATGGAAATGGGAGTTTACTATTCGGATTAGCGGTCAAATGTTGAGGATTCATGATGAAATATGAATAACTGAAATATTACTAGTAGAATAAATACACCAATATTGTCAAAGGAAACTAAATTGTTTATGATCAAAATTAATCAATTTCCAATATAGTCAGATCAAATTAAAATAAATTTTTTTGCTTAGCTTTTGAATAAATTCATTCAAATTTAGTATGGTTAGGATTTAATTTGATCAAATTCACTCAGGTATAGTTTACGGTGTCCATGGCGTAATTGAACTTGCTCAGGTTTGTTCGAATCAAATTCGTTCAGATTCTGCCTAATCAGATTTAACCAGGTTTAGTCTAATCAAATTTAGTCAAGTTTAGTCTAATCAAATCCAACCAGGTTTAGTCTAATCGAAATAATCCAGGTTTAATCTAATAAAATTAATCCAGGTTTCAACTATACCCTCTTATTTGTAGTAAAATTTAATTAATAAAATTAAAATTAAAAACAAAATTTGGTTGAATGGTTTAAGTTACAACTAAATTCAGTTAGGCTTCATGTTAAATTTGTTCCCTGTAAGCCAGGTTTTATCTGATCAAAATAATCCATGTTTAATATGATCGAATTAAGCCGTGTTTGAACTATACCCTTTTATTCGTAGTAAAATTATGTCGGGTTTGGTACGTTTGAATAAGTCAGGTTCAGTCTGATCAAATTTAATCATGTTTAATCTGATCAAATTTAATAAAGTTTCGTGTGATCAAATTTAATAAGGTTGCGTCTGATCAAATTTAGTTAGGTTGATCTTAATAAAATCCACTCAGATTTTGTCTAATCAAATGGAGTCAGGTTTCGCCTAATGAAATCCAAGCAGGTTTAGTCTAGTCGAATTTGGTCTGGTTTAGGTTCACAAAATTTAGTAAAGTTTTATTAGATCAATTTCGGTCAGCTGTGGACATATCAGATGAAATAATGTCATATTTAATTACTTTATCTTCGGTCGTGACAAGCAAGAAAATATTAGGTTTTGTTGAAATTGATTCAAATTACAATCCAATCCAATTAAGCTTCAGGTGAATAAATTCATTCAGGAATAATTTGTTTCCAGGTTTTATATAAGCATGAAGAGTCAGGTTTAATATGATCACAAACAATCAAGTTTTATTTCATCAAATTAAATCAGGTATTAAACCTGATTAGCACTAATTTAATACAAGATTGTCAGGTTTGGTGCGGTTGAATAAATCAGGATTAGTCTAATCAAATTCAGTCTGGTTTTGTCTCACTAAATTTAGTAAAGTTTTTTTTTTGGTCAAGTTAGGTCAGCTGTAGTCTGCTCGATAAAATAAACTTAGATTTCATAATTTATCTTAGGTTGTGGCAAGCAAGAAAAATTAGGTTTTGTTGAAATTGTTTCAAGTTCCAATCAAATTCGATTAGGCTTCACGTGAATAAATTCACTCAGGAATGATCTGTTCCCCAGTTTGATATAATCAGGGTAAGTCAAGTTTGATCTGATCACAGAAAATCAAACTTGGCCTGATTAAATTAAGCCATGTTTGAACATAAATAAACTTCCTAATTCAAGTTTAATTTAATAAAATTATGTCAGGTTTGGTACGGTTGAATAAGATTTAGACTGATCAAATTTAATCAGTTTAGTCTAATCAAATTCAGTCTGGTTTTGTCTCATAAAATTTAGACAAGTTTTGTTTGATCAATTTTGGTCAACTGTAGTCTGATCAATAAAATAAGGAAAGATTTATTTACTTTATCTTAGGTTGTGACAAGCGAGAGAAAATTAAATTTGATTGAAATTTATGCAAGTTCGACTCAAATTCAGTAAGGCTTCATATTACTAAGTTCAGTCAGGTAAACCCTGTTCTCAGGTTTGATCAAATCATATAAACTCAAGGAAGCCAGGTGTCATATTTTCTCAGAAAACCAGGTTTAATCTAACCAAAGTAACCCAGGATTGATCTCATCAAACCAAAGTAACCCAGGATTGATCTCATCAAATAAATCAGGTTTGAACCAAACCCATTTATTCGGGTTTAGTGTAATCATCTGATGATAGCGACTTAGATTTTGAAAGTTTACTACCCCAAGATTAGTTGATCAAATTTAGCCAGGTTTAGTCTGATCACATTTAGTCAGGTTTAGTCCAATTCAATCCAATCAGGTTTTGAGTCATTTTGGCTGTCAGATTTGGAGTTGCGTCTAACAAATTTAATCAAACCTGCTCATGCCAAAACAGATTTAGTCAACTAAGCCTGGTCAAGACGTAACAAATTCGCTGTATTCGGGCCAAATCAAACAAAAATTTCAAACTGTAGATGCTTCAGCGTATAAATAGTCAGAAATGGAATTGGAATTAAAGCGGCTTGAACTGTAACATTCAACGTTTTTTTCCTCGCCGATAAAATCGTGAATGAATGCAAACAATTCGAGGTGTTCAAATCTGGCAGGTACGGCGTCAAGTGGAGCACTTTTTGCACCGCTCCACATACACAAAACCCGTCCTCTCATCTCATCCATCTTCAATTCCACGTGTGAAAGTAAACACAGCTGCCGACACAAACAGTGAGAGTAGAAACCGCCAAACACCTGCTCAGATACCCTCCCATCTGCTCCATAAACCTTTCATCAATTAGTAGATGCTTATTATCTTACACTGCACTTACCTTGTCGGCCTGGGCCTCGTATGACTAATTGGCTTTTTAGTGGTGGTACGACTATGTTGACTAGGAGCTGTATAGAGTACGGAAGGCTGGTCGTTCTGGACCATGGGCAGGATGTTGTTATCGGTAGCGTTATGGGCACAGCAGGAACCGAACATGAAGGTATCCACACACATTCCGATGTGGTAACCTTCGGATTTGATGCACTCGTAGACGAACATGCAAGTTCCTTCTTGACCATCCACCCAGCACGGTTTCGGGCTTATCTGATATGCTACTATCACAACAAACAATAAATTATTTAATAAACTACAATTTTGTATACAAATAATAGTTCTGTCAATCTACTCGTGTTTAAAGACAAGCCACGCCCACTACAGTCACTCCCATTGGCTGTTAACTCATTTTTGCACATTGTAACACAGATGGCGCCGCTTTGTCAAATTATGATTGGCTGTCGCAAGAGATCTAGCACCGGTGCTTATTTCTGATTGGTTGCAGGAATTAAAAACGCCTAGCGACATTTTAACGACTATATTACGTAAAAATCGCTTTACAGACGTGTTTTCGTGTCGTTTTATCAACTTGATTTCCATTTAATAGTCGTAAATCGTCAAACTTATCATCCGTGATATGGAGTTATTAATTTAATGGAAATAACGATGTAAAATCGGTTTTATGGTATTCTAGATGTATTTTATTTTGAAACGATGCTTAATAACACCTTGTCCACTTTAACGGGTGTCGTATCCGGTACATAATTCATCAAATTTAATCACCACGAAATTTTAAGTTAAAGATCGGTTTTATTGGTGCAATTTGTTCTTGGGATGTGGAAGCAATTTGACTCGGCATGTTTGATGTTTCGCTGTTCATTTCTTCGTCCGGTTGGGCACAAAAAGTCCTTTGAAATTAAGCGGTTCTTCGGATTCCTCCAAGCTCACCTGCTGTTGAACTTCGAATCTCGCTCTTCATTGGTGCTCAATGAACTAAAGCGCTCGATTCCCGCACCAATTTGTACACCTCATCCACGCCAATTACTTAATCAATTTGCCAGTGTCCCACCCGCGAATTCCTCAACGAGGCTCAAATCGGGCGTTCCGGTATTCTTCGTCCTCACACCCATTTGCATGATTATTCAAGAACCGCTTGTTTACGGCCATTTAAACGCATCTGGCGGTTATTTATAACGCATTTTTGCTTTTCGTCCAAATAAGTCCGGGATGTTATGTAATTCCTTCAATATGCAAATGTCTTCCACTCCCAAGGTCACATCTGCACAGTTATTCCGTTGTGATCGATCGACGCCCATAAATATTATCTGCCACCTCCACGAAAGTCACTCAAAGTCGACGTCTTAATGAAGCCGTTACTAAGAAATTGCGTTTGTGGGGCTTGAGACTCAACAGGCTGCATTACAGTTAGATGAAAACGTCGTTGAAATGATTTATTTGTCCACAAGAACAAGTCTTAAACCAGGATTTTTTCGCCAGAACTTACACTATTCAAAACGTACCTTGTCCTCGTCTTGTCCCTGCGTCTGACCACACCAAAACGGCGCCAAGAACGGCCATCCAGAGCATTCTTGATCCTGCAACGAGAAATTCGTGAGGACCTCATCCATCATCCGCTTGATTTATTACAGCAACTCCGCGTTGTAATTTTTCAGTACAGTTATTTTATAATTTGTCCGTCTTGCATGTTGCAGATGGTCCCAAAAAAGTTGAATTCATCATAATTATTATTCGGGAATGTCTCGATGATGGTCGTTCCACAACTGGATATATTAATTCACATGTGAAAACCATCAGCGGTCATTTGTAAGCAAGAAAACGATTGAAGTGAGTTTGCCCACTTGAAGGAGTGGAATTAGCGTCAAGAAAATGCATAAATTGAAAATTTCCTCTGAGCTGATGGATTGAAGCAGCACAATCAAAAGACAGCTTTACAATTCCGAAGAGCAATTAGCGATTGCAGTGAATAGATGGTTTCGTGTGATATCGCCGTGTTAACATTGCATTATTACTATTCTTGGGCAATGATTAATTAATACAGGAAGGAGACTAGGAATCGCGTGTTGGTACTCGAAAAATTGTAGCGATTTAAATTCACTTGAGGACAACGGATAACTGAATTTACTGTATCGATTTGTGGCCGTTCTCACGCATGTTATTTTAATTCTAATTGCTTCTCTGTTAATTACGTCTAATTAAAAGTCTTGTTCTTATTAATTGGAAGCCGTCCGAGCTAAATATGAGATTTTGTTAGAAGTCAGTCAGTTAGTATTTAAGTAACTGTTGTTCGAGTAATGGGAAGTAGTAAAAAAGTAATAATGTAAAACAAACCGTTTGGTGGTAGAAGAAATTAAAAGATGAACACAAATTTAAAAAACCGTACAAGTTTAGTATAGAATTTCGGAATAGTTAAGCCTTATTTAAAACACTTTTTTTTTAAATACTACATTCAGAAATATGAACATATTTTAATCAAATCATTAGTACGAGTACATAATAATAACAAAACAAATAACAATATTGCTTATATTTAATTTTTTTTTATTTTTGATTTACCAAGAAATGGTCCCTACTTCTGTTTTTTAAGTGGGTAGTAATATTTATACATTTTTGGATGCAAAATAAAATACTACATTTAGAAATGTTAACATATTTTAATCAAACCATTCAAAAAAATTTCTTTGAAAACCATTTAAAACTACAAAAATGCTCAAATAGTGCTACTGTCAAATTGTAAAAGAAACATATTTTTGTAGTCTAAAAATGGTTTTAAAAGATATCTTAATTTGCATTTTTTAAGTTTTTGACCGTTTCGGAAATTTATACTAAGTTTGAGAAAGGAAGAAAGAATGAGAAGAAAAGAGTTGGAACAACAGCCACTACAAGGCATAACAAAATTTGCTGAAAAACTTGAGAACAATCGTAAAGAAAACCAGAAGTTGTTTTATATAGTAATCAATACGAAAATTGTAAAAGTGTTAAATGCAAAAACAGACGTCGCCAAAATACTGAACTGATGAAAAAAATAATTCCAGGAACTGCTAGATTGCAAGGAAAATAATAAAAAAACACAGGTTATATAAACTGTAGAACAAGACCATAACGAATGCAGATGAAATGGAAATAAAGAATTATTATTTTTGCTGCTGTCGTGAAGTTTTCCACGATTTTTCAACAAAAGTGTTGGGGATTCGGTCATCAGAGTTATTGGATAAAAATTAAGCAAAGCCCAGTGTTACATAAGTTTTTATTTCATTCATAATTTGTTTGAACACTTAGTTCTAGTGCTAATTAGTTCTTTACGTTTTGTCTGATGATTTTATAAAGCATCAAACATTGTCGCAAGATTTTACAGAACTGTTCAAAGATCTTTTAAAATCTGACGATGTTTTTAAAATTGTAAATTTGACAAACTGTCAAATCCCAGAAAATATGTTGAAAATTTTTCACAATTTGGGTTAAATAAAATTGTCTTTGTTCTATTATTTTTGGATTCTCTAACATCAACTGTACCTACAATATTTCCATGTATTTATAATTGATTTTTGGCCTGTAATTCAATAATTCGTAATTTTGTTATATTTCTACAATTGCTCTCGAATATAAACTTTGATTTTTTGAGAGTCGTTGAGAAGTTGAGTTGATATATTTTGTGAAAATTTATATAAAATATATAAATTTTTTTCTTCTTCAAATTTGCTGAGTTTCCTCAAGTAGTTTAACATTTGAAAAACTGTACATTTTTCTTAAGAATTACACATAATTCCTGTATTTTCTATCAGGACAATTAATGAAAGAATAGAGAGTTTTTAGCGACTTCAAAAATGGAGAAACACTAATTACAGAAATGTTTAATTATATGTAAGAAACAGGTACACAAATTCTCTAAGAGATAAACAAGAGAACCTGAACCGAAGAACAGAGAGGAAAACAGCGTTGATAATAAAAATGAATTAATGACAATCTACGAAGTTGACAAGAAGTTGAAACCAGCAATTGATAACACATTAGAGGAATTTCAAAATAATTAAGATAAACAATAGAAAACCCAAGTAACAAAAAATAATTCAAACTGTGTAATTAGACAGAGCAAAGTTTCAGAAACGGCCCCAAAAAATGATGAACTTGGACAAAGTGGGGATTAACTCCAGCTCTTCATAATTTTTATAGACGAAATAATACAAAAATGTGCAGTGTGTGTGAAGAAATTAAATGTGAGATTCAGATTCCTAAATAAAATAGTTATCTCGGAAAAAGCGACGTAATAATAATGTCAGTAAAAGAAAAGAAAACAAAATTAAAACAGTAAACATAAAATTAGTAAAGTAAATAGTAAACAAGTGAAACATTTTACTATCTAGGAGTGAAAATAGAGAAAAAATAGAAAACAATATTTAGGATCTTCTCTTAATCTCATCTCATGAATAACAATTTTACTTGTAGAAAGATAATCTCCAAAAAAATTAACCATATTAAGATCCATTTTAACCTTTGGCTGTAAATCTGTGCATTAATAAAAGAACAAAAATGTAGGATACAAGCCACAGAGATGACGTATCTCAGGCGAGTTAATCAAGCCAAAAAAATATAAAACACAAAAATAAAAGAAAACTTTTGTGGATGAGATATGAACCCAGGATAGTGTAGCATATTTAAATGAAAACGTACCATAAAAAATTGTAATTAGGTGTTTTATAATTTATGTAAGTATATTGTTCCAGTTCAGGTTGTTTGAATTAACTGAAAATAAAATATTTTTATAATTATTTAGTTTCGTAGGCTTATCGACATTTCAAGATTTAAATCACTTACGCTCAGATCTTTGTGACGCTTTGTAAATCTTTGAAATTCTGTTTGATTTTTTGAGCTTCCTGGAAATGGTTCTATTAGCCCAATATACCTAATTTCTTTGAAATATTCCATAATTTATACTTTGAGATTTTTGAAAAGTTTTAGCCAATTTTTTATTTCCTAGAATTAACTCAGAAATACATTATTTGCTCGATTCTTCTAAACATTTTTATCTGCAAAAACTCATTCGTAGAGTTGATAATTTCCAACATTTCTCAGTTGTCCTAGTTAAGGTTGTTTGAGAATAATTAAGAATTGTTTAGTATGCTTAAAGACATTCTAACATCTAAACCACCACAGATATTTGAGACGCTTGATCCTTGAAATTCTGTTACAGTGTCTGTATTTTTTTCAGCTTCCTGGAAATGTTTCAATTAGCCCCACCTAACATACTTAATTTCTTTGACATTTTCCATAATTTATCGCATTAGTGGAATATTATTTTAGATAGTTAACACAGTAGTCGAGTAACCGTAATTTGCAAGTGCGAATCTAATTTCAGACATTTCAGAAAGCTCTAAACATCTACGTTCACAATTTCAATTATTAAATTGTGTTTTAGAAACGATACCAAAAATATAAATATTCATTCAGCTGTCAAAGTCATTATAAAATCTTTTTAAATTCGAAACTACACAGATTTCAGACAAGAGATAAGATTAATCTTTTTCGATTCCAACTTTCACAAATCAATATTTTTACTTAAATTTTATTTTAGGTTATATATACATTTATATAAATATAATATAATATAGTTAATATAAATATATTTATATTATATTACTGCATCATTCCTAACTTCTATTTTAGGCTAAGGAATAAGATAGTAGTGTCGATTGGCCGTATCTGAGAACCACTCCCCCCACCCTTTCGGAAGGACAAACTCACTGCACATGCGCAGCCACGCCCCATAAATTAAAAATGCAAGTCCAGTGTAAAAACCATGAGAGATAAAAAGCACAAAATAAGAAAGAAGAGGAAGACTAAGCCAAACAACGGATAAGACAGCAGGTGAATTTTTACTTAAATTTTATTTTAGGTTATATATACATTTATATAAATATAATATAATATAGTTAATATAAATATATTTATATTATATTACTGCATCATTCCTAACTTCTATTTTAGGCTAAGGAATAAGATAGTAGTGTCGATTGGGCGTATCTGAGAACCACTCCCTCCACCCTTTCGGAAGAACGAACTCACTGCACATGCGCAGCCACGCCCCATAAATAAAAAATGCAAGTCCAGTGTAAAAAGCATGAGAGATAAAAAGCACAAAATAAGAAAGAAAGAGGAAAACTAAGCCAAACATCGGATAAGACAGCAGGTGAAATACTAAAGAAGAAAAGAGAATAATAGACGGAAGCGAGAAAATTTCTGCATGGGAGATGTGTACGGTGTTTAATATTTGGGTTTTGACGTTTTCCATATTATGTAACATAATCTAAGAAAAATTATTATTAAAAAAAATGTAAATGAACCACAATATCTTACACTATTACAAATTGTAGTTAAGATTTCGATAATATATCTACATTTAACTGTTGTTCGGTTATTTCTTTTTTATGGGAGCTGTAATTAACCAAAACGAGCTTCTTCCTCTACTAATTTCCTCTTGCGCCCAAACTGCGCGACTATTCCAAAAATTTCAGTACTCAGACTTCGCGTGCACATTTCCTAACTGTACGAAGTGGTGAATAAGTGCTGCAGATGTTATCGTGTTAACGTCGATGGTTCAATCATTTCATAATCGCTACCGCTGCCTCTAATGCTATATTATTAAACAATGCCATTTTTGATGTCGCTGTAAATAGTCGTCGGTTCGTTTAAGCGACTAGTTTTTGTAAGTTACGACGCGTCTGCAACAGTTTTCTCAGTTTCCTGCTGCTCCCATTCTGCACAATTTATTCATCATTAGCTTTTTTAATCGGGCCGCAAGAAAATTCGTAACACTTGGAATTTTCGCGCAAGTGGGTTAGTGTCTGACTTTTCCTCTCGTCCGGGCTTAATTAAATCGATTGAGTGATTTTTTGCGCGCGTGAGAGCTTGTCCGTTGGAGTTTTTCGCGCGGGACAATACGGAAACATAGATTTTCTAATGGGGAAAAATCCCGGCGCGGTTCACAATGGAAAGTCGTAAATATCGGCGCTGTTAAAAGACTTTACGACCACTTGTGTTGGGCAGCACGTTATCTGGGTCGTGTAAACAGGGAATTTGTATTTTGCATTGGAAATACACAAATTGAGATGCGATAACGCCGGAAAAATTTTACCGCTCGCTCGCACGTACAGAATCGGCTGAAATTCGCTTGCTCGTAAACCGAGTATTACTTAACAGGAATCACTAAGAATTTTCCTTAAGAAGAGATGCGCCTCGACCATTTCCACCAACAGAAGCGAACCGTGCACGTGTCATTACCGGCGATTTATCGGTACAGAAAACAAGACAGGTGAGAATTTCTTGGTCTTCATCTAATTTTAAGAGCGGCAATAAGGAAATGGTGGTCGCGAGGAACGACCGCTTTTTACCACAAACTCTTCCAGTTAGCAGTTGCACGAAGCACCGAAAAAGTGAAATCGAAACGCTCGGACGTAAATTATCCTCCTCAAAGCTGTGTGTAATTATCGAATCGCTTCCTCGTGACTCGCGAGGAATGCGTCTCAGATTTCAGCGAACGTGCGAAAAGCGAGCGTTTTTCCTCAGGTGCTAAAATTATTTTTCCCCGTGGTCGTTATGCACCTGCCACCGCAAGATTTAACACTAATACACATCGCCGATGACCATCAAATCAGAACGAGCTCTCTGATTTACATGGTATTTAAATATGGGCGGTTTGACGGGTCGTAATGGAAGCTGCTTATCTCTGAACGAACCGACAGATATCGCCGTATTTATTAAAGAATTAGAAAGTCAAACCGAGTGGTTATTGGAAAAAACGCACATAAAATTGCCCGATAAAAATTTTGACAACCAGACCACCAATTTTCTTCGTTCTTGCCTCACTTGATCGATCATCTCGTGCCGTTTTAATCATTTTCTTTGAATCCAATCATTATCATCGGACTTTTTGCATTCCCGACCAGTTTACATTCCCCGCTACGTACAAAGTAGTCTCCTCATCTTTCGGTACAATAAATCGTAATTAGGATAAAATTATATTTCCTCGAGTAATCCGAGCGCTTGTATTATCATAATTAGAGGAAAATTGAGCATAAATATCATCTTGTCCGGTGTCGTTTCCACTCTCATTATAGCGTGATGAATAATCTGGTCTTCTGCATACCTGTACCAACTCCGATAAGTCCGTCATGTATTTGATTAGAGGCACGATAAATTAGTCCGTATACATAAATAAACAATCTTTAACAGATGTAAACACCTGTAATGGTAAATTGATACTTTTCACGACAACATTCCGGCCCGACTGGAAATACAAGAGGCGAATTAAGACGCTAGAACGAATTCGTCGTGGATTTGCATAGACGAGGACGTAATTAAAGGTAATTGCATCTAATTGCGGCCGTAGAATAAGCAAGTGTTAAGTAGAGATCGGTAATGACTGCAAAACGACCAAGAAGCGGCGCTGACGTGAGTTTTGTCGCTGGCTTTTAGTTTTTTGAGGAAAAGGTTTATTTCTAATAACCGTTAAATTAAATGCAGTTGCAAGGAACCGACATGTCAACACGAGCAACTGAAGAATGCTTGAAAGCCCCAACTAAGTTTTTTAAATAAATTTTTCAAACAAAGACTTGATGTTCCTTACCAACTCCGAGCCAGTTAGTCACATTACTTCGTTTTTGTTCACTCAACGCACGAGAAGTGACTGAAGACACTGACACCACTCAACAGTTCAGCGGCGAAGAAAGCACTGCAAGATTTAACGGAACGGCCACGAAGCGGAGTGAGCAATTGCCCAAGAGTATTCCAAAAAAACCGCGAGTGATGTCCTTCCGGAATTTTAGCGGCCGGCGTCTAACAGTATTTGGATGTAACTGTATTTATCAATTAATTGAAGACGGGGAGTACAATGCGTTCTTTTTGTCAATCGAAGTTTTTATCGAAACGAATTAGAGGCAGAAGCGGCCGTTCGAGTGCCCGCTTTCCAAGAAGCGTGAAATGCCATAAATAAAGCCATAAATGGAGGAAAATTACAGAGCGTGGACTATCGACAATTCAGAAGGGGATTAGCGCTGTGGAGTACCGTTGAGCGGTCTAATTAGACCAGATTGGGAAAATGAAAAGTTGGGACTGGTGGATTGAGGATATTTTCACGTCGTGCTCGTCCTCCAATTCAAATGTGCAGATAAATCGGATTTGTGAACGAACTCTGGAGTCACGATTATCCTTCACTCTATTTACCACGCCTGAAACCCACATTCCTCGCGATTTATTTTCGTCCCATCCAATTACCCTTCATTGTGCGAAATCATAATTCAGTCGCCTTGATAGTTCTTCAACATTTGGCCAGGTGCTTCTGAGATCGCCCAGATTCAATAGCATTTCAAGCGACTCTTTGGAATGACCAGCATTCGGATGACACAACTCGGAAATACCTTTCGGCCATTCACAGACATCTCTTTACTCCATCTTTTGCGGTAGCTGAAGATCGCACGTGAGGGCACGACGAATACACCCATCAATGGCTATTCTTTTCTTGTTGGCGTTCAATCAGCTTCTTTGGACGCTCGCTCAATTGCGCCAACAAATCGTCGATCGATGGAAGCGTGTTATCAATGTTCCAATTTTTCTGATAGGAGCTATGAGGGTCTTCCCGTTATTTAATCGTTTAGCAATGACATGCGTGCAGGTCTACTAAACCTAAAAGGGTCATTTGAAAAGTTCTTGGAATTACCATTGAAATTCCAATCATTTATATGTTTTCCAGTTCCAGTTCTTTTTACTGAAGCTTTCCATTATAGTTTTTTGGTCTACGACTTGATCTCATTACCATTGTTTTTTCCTGTCATATACTCTTCATCTGCATGTCTTCTTTAGTCCTCACCATTTTAGATGAAGACGTTCAATTCTATCTCTATACAAAGTCGCGCAAAAGATGGAATCACCTCAATATCTCAAAAAAAAATCCGATCTGAACCAAATTTGCGACCTATTCATTACGCGCCCATTAGACAATTTTCAATATATAAATAAGCTAGAATTTTTAAACTTGAACGCCTACAATCAGTCAATACGACCTAAAATAAAATATGGCCGGAAATACCGGAAATTGACGCCATTTTAGTTATTTTAACTACCAACCTACATTTTGTATTTCATTACTTTAATTCTTAGTGGAATACAGTCAGATTGACAATACTGTTCGCCCATAGTTTTTGAGATATGATAAGCTTTGTAAAGTGAAGAAATGTATTTGCAGAAGTTTATTTAAAAAATAATATCATGGCAAAGTCACAGTCAAAGATCATTAAATCGTTTTCAGTGTCCTTTGTGGACTTGATTTTAATTACGTCTCTAACGATTGCTGCTATGTGTTAAATCTGGCAATGAAGAAAGGATCAAAGAGTCAATTTTTTTAAGAGGCACCTGTTATTTTCTTTCTGAATCTTTATATTATTCCAGCATCCTATATTTTTTTGTCTATTTCTTGATTTCTTTATCGTTGATTTTGCCTGTTTATACTCTTAATTAGTTGCAGCTTTCAATTCTGCTCTTGCAATGCATATACAGGGTCGCGCGAAAGTATGGAATCACATCGATATCTCATAAACTCTTATCCGATCTGAATCAAATTTGCCACGTATCCGTTATGTGTCCATTAGTAAATATTCAATTTATAAATACGGTAGAATTTTTAAACATGTACGTATACAATCAGTCAATATGACCTGAAATAAAATATGGCCGGATATACCGGAAGTTGATGCCATTTTAGTTGTTTGAAATTGCAACCCACATTTTGTATTTCATCAGTTAGAATAGAGTTAGATTGTCTATACCTTTCGCATATAGTTTTTGAGACATGATAAAGTTTGTGAAAAAATGTATTTGCAGAAGTTTATTTAAAAAATCCTATCTTGTCAAAGTCACAGTCAAAGATAATTAAATCGTTCTCTATGTCCATAGTGACGTAAGGGCCCCGAAATATTGTGAATATAAAACTTTCTTCTGATAACGTTTCCAACGATTGCTGCCATCTGTTAAATCTGGCAATGAAGAAAGATCAAACAGTGATTTTTTTTTAAATAGCACCTGCTATTTTCTTTCTGAGGTTTTCTATTATTCCAGCGTCCCATGTTTTTTTAACTTTATTGTTTTTTGTAATAAATCATGTTCTACAAATAGTCCCAATTACAGTTATCAAAAATTATTTAAAAATTAAGTAAAATGCATGTTCGGAATACATATACGAGTACCGGTTTTTTATTTTACAAAATTATAAGCCGTGCTTGGTTTTATTTTGAAGTTTCAAAAATAGCAAAGTTGGTTCGTGAAAATTAATTCAACTTGAATTTTCAATTCACTGAAATAGGAATTTTACGAATATTTTGTGTAACGCGCCAGATTTTTTTGGCTTTTAAATGTATACAATGAAATTATAAAATTTCTTAGTGTACAGATTTTAATACAGACATTATTCTGACTAGAATTATTTTTCAAGGCATTTATTTTTATTTAAATTATTCTAAGCTGTATTTCCTTCAATTTTACTGTAACTATTTAAAAATGTTACATATATTATTTTGGAGCTAAACAAAAATTGCGCTTTATTTTCAAGTTTAAAATTCAGTTGAGTTCTACTCAAAACACAACTCAAATTTTTAATTTAGAAAGTGCCTGAATTTCCATACTAAAAAGTACATTCTTAAAACTTGGAAATTAACTGAATTACTAATATCAAACTTCTTACTCCCATCTCTTATAACGCGTGCTGTCAAAATATACAAAACAAAATATTGTCGGTCTGCAATATTCACAATAATGACTCCGCTGCTAATACATCATAAATATGGCAATGAAGAAAGATGAAACAGTCAATTTCTTTAAATGACACTTGTTATTTTTTGTCTGATGCCTTCTATTATTCCAACGTCCAATGTGTTTTTTGGTCTATTTATTTCTTGATCTCTTTATCGTTGTTTTTGTTTGTTTAAACTCTTCATTTTAGTTGCAGCGTTCAATTCTGTCGAGTGTAGATTATACTTGCAATGTCTATACAGGATCGCGCAAAAGTATGGAATCACATCGATATTTCATAAACTCTAATCCGATCTGAACCAAATTTGCCACGTATATTTTACGCGTCCATTAGAAAATATTCAAATTATAAATAAGGTAGAACTTGTTAATTTTGACGTCTACAATCAATAAATATGACCTAAAATAAGATATGGCCGGAAATACCGGAAGTTGACGCCATTTTACTTATTTGTAATTGCAACCCATATTTTGCATTTCATCAGTGTAATAATGTTAATTTAATTCTTAGTAGAATAGAGTAAGATTGTCTATACCTTTCGCCCATAGTTTTTGAGACATGAAAAGGTTGGTGAAAAAAATGAATTTGCAGAAGTTTATTTAAAAAATCATATATTGTCAAAGTCAAAGTCACAGTCAAAGATAATTAAATCGTTCTGTATGTCTTTAGTAACGTAAGGACTCAGAAATGTTGTGAATATAAATTTTTCTTCTGATAACGTCTCTAACAATTTCTGCAATCTGTTAAATCTGGCAATGAAGAAAGATCAGACAATTTTTTAAATGGCACCTGTTATTTTCTTTCTGTGGCCTTCTATTATTCCAGCGTCCCATGTGTTTTTTGGTCTATTTCTTGATCTCTTTATCGTTGTTTTTGTTTGTTTTAGTTTTTTCATTTTAGTTATTTGTAATTGCAACCCATATTTTGCATTTCATCAGTGTAATAATGTTAATTTAATTCTTAGTAGAATAGAGTAAGATTGTCTATACCTTTCGCCCATAGTTTTTGAGACATGAAAAGGTTGGTGAAAAAAATGAATTTGCAGAAGTTTATTTAAAAAATCATATATTGTCAAAGTCAAAGTCACAGTCAAAGATAATTAAATCGTTCTGTATGTCTTTAGTAACGTAAGGACTCAGAAATGTTGTGAATATAAATTTTTCTTCTGATAACGTCTCTAACAATTTCTGCAATCTGTTAAATCTGGCAATGAAGAAAGATCAGACAATTTTTTAAATGGCACCTGTTATTTTCTTTCTGTGGCCTTCTATTATTCCAGCGTCCCATGTGTTTTTTGGTCTATTTCTTGATCTCTTTATCGTTGTTTTTGTTTGTTTTAGTTTTTTCATATTAGTTATTTGTAATTGCAACCCATATTTTGCATTTCATCAGTGTAATGTTTAATTAATTTTTAGTAGAATAGAGTTAGATTGTCTATACCTTTCGCCCATAGTTTGTGAGACATGATAAAGTTTGTGAAAAAAATGTGTATATTTGGTATCTCAAAAAAAATCCGATCTGAACCAAATTTGCACGTATTCATTACGCATTTTCAATTTATAAATAAACTAGGATTTTTAAACTTAGACGCCTACAATCAGTCTATACGACCTAAAATAAAATATAGCCGGAAATAGCGGAAGTTGACGATATTTTAGTTATTTGAAATTGCTACCCACATTTTGTATTTCATCAGTGTAATGTTTCCTTAGTTCTGTGTAGAATACACTCAGATTGTCTGTACCCTTCGCCCATAGATTTTAAGACATGATAACTCTTGTGAAAAAAATGTACTTTATTGTAGTATGTAGTTTATTTAAAAAATCATATCTTGTAAACAGTGAAACATAATTTAATGGTCTTCTATGTGTCTTATGGTCTTATGGCCTTATGGTCTTATGGTCCTTATGGTCTTATGGTCTTATGGTCTTATGGTCTTATGGTCTTATGGTCTTATGGTCTTATGGTCTTATGGTCTTATGGTCTTATGGTCTTATGGTCTTATGGTCTTATGGTCTTATGGTCTTATGGTCTTATGGTCTTATGGTCTTATGGTCTTATGGTCTTATGGTCTTATGGTCTTATGGTCTTATGGTCTTATGGTCTTATGGTCTTATGGTCTTATGGTCTTATGGTCTTATGGTCTTATGGTCTTATGCTCTTATGGTCTTATGGTCTTATGGTCTTATGGTCTTATGGTCTTATGGTCTAATGGTCTTATGGTCTTATGGTCTTATGGTCTTATGGTCTTATGGTCTTATGGTCTTATGGTCTTATGGTCTTATGGTCTTATGGTCTTATGGTCTTATGGTCTTAGGGTTTTCTATGTAAGGGTCCAGAGTTGTGGTGAATATAAAATTATCTCCTGATAACGTGAGATTTGTTAGATGTGGTAATCAATTTTCAATTTTTTTAATAAATTTGAATAATTGTTTTGTCGGCAATCGACGTATGATCAAATTTGAGAGCCACTTATTTAGCATATTCTGTATCTAACACCTTTATTCTTAATCAATTACTTTTTGCGTTTTCTGAGTTTTTTCAAAGCACGCTTTGAAAATGATCGTTTTGGAAAGAGCATTTTTTTCTAAATTTAACGATATGATGCTTTTTATCTGCAGCGAGAATTTGTTATAGACGCGAAATAGAAAAAATACTTTATCTTACCCTACCATACCATAGAGTCGATTTTCAAGTTTCGTACTCTTCAAATCAAAGAGCAGAAACGATTCAATTCAGATTTCCTTCCCGTTCCGCAACAACAAAATTTTTCCCGCTCGGCATCTCGCTCGACTTCCTGCTCTTATAAATTCGATTCTCTTTATCTGTGCATCTCTTGCCGCCCTTGATCTTATAACATACGGCCGTTGAGAAGCATTATTCGCGTCGCGACGTTTCCCCACGTGGAAGATTTCGATTTCCGCGTGCCACTTCCTCGCTGGAAATCGGCTCAGTAAAGCACGGTCACTAAC
Organism: Eledona agricola; assembly: GCA_964023215.1. NCBI lineage: Eukaryota > Metazoa > Arthropoda > Insecta > Coleoptera > Tenebrionidae > Eledona > Eledona agricola. The sequence continues at coordinate 5,608,334 of OZ026861.1, forward strand.
CGTTTCAATTAGCTTAATTCCTATACATTAGCCGAGTATTGTGTCGGTGAAAGCATCCAGCAACGCCTCCAAAGAGCTCATCTTCATATGCAGCATTCAAATCACTCACACTCCTCGCGCAATTAATCATCGCGTGAAAGTAACGCCAAGGTCGAGTTCAATTACTTTCTTTGTCGTCTCTTTGGCAGCGCTTTTGGCAGCGTTCGCAACTTTCCAAATTTGATGATGATTGATGGTGACAGAAGAAACGTCGGATTGTTTACCATATCATTTACCACGGTTGTGTGTTTGCAGCTCCAATTCCGTTCGTTAATTACGACCTGCGCACCTAATTACTAATTAGAGATTATGTCAGCGTCGACCACTTAATGTTACTCGCCGGTTGTTATCTTTTTCTCGGCTGCAATCTCACGTCAACCCGACCACTGCCCATGGAAACAATACATAATTTATAAATAAAGAAGCAGAGTTGTTATCACTTCCGCATTGTCTGTTCCAAAAAGTTTACGCGAGGCGTATTATTATGCGGTTTGACGCTAATTTGAGACGTTTTTACGGAATATTCGTGTGAGACTAACGGAACTGACGGCAAAAAGGACGAAATCTCTTCATTGCCGGTCGCTCTTTTAGGAGATGCTGTCGTCGCTGTGCTCGTTATCATTGATTGACGAATTCATTTTTCACGGTTTGATGATGGAATAAAAACGAACGCGTACAGTTGCTTGGAACACTCAGGAGTAATAATTTAGTGCCACTGAAGATGTCTTTTCAGTCGTAAACGAAACGTGCTGATAGCTCATTACATCCCTCATTGGAACAAATTCTATTAGAACACTCAGAAACTCGTTGCTGAGTAAAAATAAAGCGTTTGTTAACTCAATTTGTAAAATAACAAAATACTACGAGGATTATTTGAAAAGTTCTGGAAAAGAAGCAGAAAAAACGTCTATAGTAATTTGGTTTTTTTTATATATTTTTTTTCTAGTCTCTTGAATTGTGTTAGTGGAAGATGATTTTCTTCTTGGCTAAACCCGGTATTTTTTCATAAATATTTTGATATTCGATAATATTCGGGTTTGGTACCTATTCCTGGAATTTTAATAACTTACATATAACTATAATAACTTTATTAGAAATATGTTTTTTCAAATTTGGAACGAATATACATATACTGTCCAGTTGCAACTAACAAATTTGTTTATATTGAAATAATTGGTATCACAGGAAATGCTTCCTACTTTTGTTTTTTAAATGGATCCCCCATTTTGAATCTTAAATGTGACATAAAGTTATTTAAAACTTTATTGTTTTTTGTTATAAATAACACACATGTTCTACAGAATTTACAAATAGTCCCAATTACCAATGAAAAATTCAAAAGTAAAATGCATGCTCAGAAAACATATATGGGTTTTTTATTTTATTTGAAGTTTAGTTGAAGTTTGCAAAATAGCAAAGCTTGTATGTGAAAATTAATTCAACTTAAATTTTCAATTTACTGAAATAGGATTTTTACGAAAATTTTGTGTAACGTGCCAGATTTTTTAGACTTTTAAAAGTATACAATAAAATTATAAAATTTTTTACTGTACACATTTTAATACTGACATTATTGTGACTAGAATTATTTTTCAAAGCTCTTATTTTTATTTAAATTATTCTTAAACTTTATTTCCCTCAATTTTACTGGAACTATTTTAAAATGTTACTCGAATTATTTTGGACCTCAATCAAAATTGCGCTTTAATTTCTAGTTTTAAAATTCAGTTGAGTTCTACTCAAAACACAACTCAAATTTTTAATTTATAGAGTGCCTGAATTTCTAAATTGAAAAGTGCATTAATTTAAAACTTGAAAATTCTCTGAATTACTAATATCAAACATTGCACTCCCATCTCGTATGACGCGTGCTATCAAAATATGCAAAACAAAATATTGTCGGTCTGCAATATTCACAATAGTATGTTGCTTATAAAAATCTGTAATATATCTGCAGCTTTGTACAAATAATTAAACTCAAGCAATTGTTGACATAAACTTAAAAATATCGGTAGTTTAATTCAGTGTTCACAAATTTCGTAGTTTAAAGTACCCTTGGCACATACTTTCATGTACTTCCTAGAGATGGGAGAATGCATTTGATATTTAGTAATTCCCTAATTTTTTAAGTTTGAAATTTAAGCACTCTACAACATAGAAATTCAGGCTATGTCTAAACTAAAAACTCAAGTTTTGTTTCTTTTAGAACTCAAACGTATTTTAAATTTGGAAATTAATTTTTATTATTTATAATTTGAGTAACAATTTATTCCAATTTAATTGAGCGAAATATATATATTTCAAGTTACGTTAATTTAATTCAGTAACATATTTATACACTTAATTACAAACTGTATAAAAACTTCGCTCCTAATTTTCAACTTCAAAAACAACACACACAATTTTCGAGTTTACTTTTAACAGCGCTATTTAATTCGACAACTAAAAAAGCAAATAATGTCTGTAATTAAAAAAATGCTATAACGTTCTTGTATGGTTTTATAGAAAATATCATATGTAGTCTTATTTCCTATAGAAAATTCGATGCTTTGGAGTCGTTTTTAATATAGAAATACAAAAAAAGTAATTTCATAATACATATTTCATAAAACTTTGAGACAAATAAAAAAATAGGTCGATTTTTTGAAAATTTTGAAAATGTGTATTGTTTTTTTAATATATTGCCCTATATTAATTTGTAATTCAAATTGTACCTTCTAAAAAATACTTTGGCGTTCCATACGACTCTATATTATTGAAGTTTAATTTTTCTGGCTTGCTCATGAACATACAAACCAGAAGGTGTTAGAAGCAAATCTAATTTGCCACGATCAAGCCTTTAGAACCGATCTCAGTTTCGTTGCGTTTGATCTTTAGATAACAATAGGATTAAAGAGAAAGCCGCGACGTTAAAACAATGGCATCGGCGCGAAAGAAGCAAATAATCCAACGTTTCTTTTTCCAGCACTCGCTATTAATCTCCCATCATCAAGATCGCAATCTCCTGCAATGTATTCAGACCCACATAATCGAAACCGATTCCTCCACACATGCATCAGGCAACAACAAAAAAAGCGCATATTTAGGACGATTACTTGTGCTCAACACGCTCAATCGTGACTAATCCGTTCCACTTAAAAATCCCGACACAAGTCGTGTGCTCAGACAGGCAGAAAATGATTGGCGAACGAGAAATTTCGGCGCAGGATTATCACAAAAAAATGTCAGCGATTAAAGCGATAACATCTTCGTTTATTTGGTTAAATTGGCTTGGGACTGGCGTGAAAGTGGAGTGAAGTTTGGTAACGAAGCGTTTGACACCTGCGGAGGAACGAGTCCATAAATCGAATGCCGCGAATCGCGGGAAGTTTGCATAGTTTGGAGATTTAAACGAGCGCTTGTCGGAGGAATTGTTATGGAATTGCAGAGAAATTGTTTAAGGTCCGAGCTTAACTCACGATTATCTTCGAGGGTATAAATCAAGCGCCTTCTATATAATTAACAGTAGACGATAAGCATTAGCGAGCTTTTAGATTCTTGAGACAACTCCAGAGATTACTGGCTGGAAATTGAAAAAAACTCAAACAACAATTTCAGTGGGATGTAAGGTTTTAATGAAACAAATGTCAGTGATTCCTTAAATTGAAACCTGGAAATATTCAAACTGTTTGTGCTGAATTGAATTTCAAATAGCGAAAATGAAACTGTACTAATTTCTGCTAAATTTTAATAATACAAAACTGAACCAATTCCTCGTTGGCAATTCAATTTCTACTGGATTTTACAAACTCAAAAATGCTATCATTTCTGGCTGAAATTGATAAATGTGGAAAAAAGCAAATTTCAAGCCGAAGAAACTCTTGGTTAGTAATTTGCTAAATTAAACGAAAATAAAAATATATATTTTGTGTTGGAATATAGCTATGAACCCATGTGACCATTCCTGCTGTGAATAAAAAATTATAACAATCTCTGACTGAAAATTTTGTTTTTCTTCTGAACCACTTGAAGCAGGAAAAATTTACATTTTTGATTGAAAATTTCCGAAGAAGCTCCGACAATTCCAAGTTAGAAAATAAAAAATTAAAAACATGTTTGGGGAAAAAACTCCAACAATTTCTAGCTGAAAATAAAAAAATTCCAAAGATTTCCGCTTAAAATGTGAAAGACATTTTCATTTCGCTTGTACTTATTAAGATATGTGTCGATTCCCGCTGATAATAAAAATTTGCACTAATCCCTGACTGAAAAAAATACTAAAGCTGTTTATGTTCTGACCCACAACAAGTAACAAATGATCAGAAAGCTACAGAAAATTCAAGAGAAACTCCAACAATTCGAACAATTCCCAGTTGGAAATTTTAAACAGAAAGCAAAAATTCCTTGTGGAAAAAATCTAACAAATCCTTGCCGAAAATAAAAAACAACGGAAATAAAAAATTATTAATTTTGCTGGGATTTATGAAAGAAAATATGTGACAATTCTTGCTGGGAATAAAAAATATAACAAACTCTAAATTTCAAAAAAACTGCAAAGGTTTTTCGCATTGGAACAATTCCAAGCTTCACTTACCTGAAGAAAGCTGCAGAAAAAAATTACATAGTATTTCTGCTAAGAAATCCTAAGATTTAAATCTAAGATTTCCTAGGACAAAATAAAAAAAAGCAAAAATTACTTGCAGAAAATACTGCAACAATTTCCAGTTAAAATAAAAAAACTCTAAGAATACCTGCTAACAATTTCTAAAAAACTCCAACAAACGGAAATTCAAAATTATTTATCCTGCTGGCACTGTTTTATTAAGACATGAAACTATTTTTGCTAAAACTAAAAAATTGTAACATTTCTAACTGAAAATATCAAAACACTGCGACTAAAAGAACAGAGCGTTCTCAACCACATCAAGCAGAAAATTAGCCGAAAATTGCAGGGAAAAAAATTCCGATTGAAAATTCAAGAACTCTCAAGTTAAGCATTAAAAAAATGCAAACATTTTTTGCTGAAAAAACTCCAACAATTCCTGGTTGAAATTAAAAAAACTCTTAGGATTTCTGCTTGAAATTTGAAAAACACAGAAGACATTTCAAATATACCGAACTATTCACAAACTGAAAAAATAATTCAATACATTTTGAGTGGAAATTAAAATAATAATTGCAAAAATTCCTAATCGGGAATTTAAAGAAACAACAATTCCAGCTGGAATTTATTATAACAAATATTATTATAAGCAATAACAATGAAAAGCATTGAAACGATTCCTGCAAGGTTTCTTGCTTAAAAGTTATAAAAAAACAGCAGCTAAATATTTGAACAATGCTTCGATACCTCTTAAAATAAAAAAACCTACAATTCCTAAATAAGCTGTAATGTTTCCTGTGTGGAATCCAAAATATACTAAACTACTCGAAAATCGAAAAAAAACTTTAAGAATGTATGGTTGGAAATTTAAAAAAGAAGTGTAAAATTTTCTGATTGCAAATTGAAAAAAACTCCAACAATTCCTATCTAAGAATTAAAGAAAAAACTCTAGGATCTTGAAATTTGAAATAATGTCCAACAAATGTTTATAAAAAATAATTTATCCTCCTGTGACAATTACTGCTAGGATGACCTGGCCTGTCCAAACTAAAAAATTTAAAAAATTGCAACAATTTCTGTTCTGAACCACTCCAAGCAGAAAATTACGGAAAGCTGCAGGAAAAATTGCATACATTTCTGACTGCAAATTCAAGAGAAACTCCAACAATTCCTAGTTAAAAATTGTAGAAAAAAATCAGGAAATCCTTGCCGAAGAAGCTGCAAAAATTCGTAGGTAAAGTAAAAGAACTACAAAGATTCCTGCTTAAAAATTGGAATAAACTCCAACATAAGGAAATAAGATAACTAACAAATTTCTCTTTTTTATTGTAATTTATTAAGACAGGAATGTCTTACCGACATTAAAAATTGTAACAATTGCTGTATGGGAAATCATAATAAACTAAACTATTTCAAAATAAAAAATACACTCCAAGAAATTTTGATTGGAGATTAAAAAACAAGTGCAAAGATCCCTAATTGAAAATTTCAAGTAAAATCGTCTACAATTCCTTTTGTAACTAAATAAATAATATAATTTAATAACACATAATAACACATTGTGGAGACTTTAGCAAAGATTCCTGCTTAAAAGTTAAAATAATATACAACAATCCCTGCTTGGAAATTTGACCAAAAATCCAAATGTTGAATTAAATAAAAAACTGCAACAATCCTTGCTGGAAATTAGTTTTAAACATAAAATTTTTTATTGAAAATTTGTGAAAACAACTCTTCTTAGTTAGAACATTTTAATGGTAACGTAAAAAACTAAATTTGTCTGCCTGAAGACTTAACATACATAATTCCGATAAATCCTGCAAGTACTCCTGATTAGTAATTTTAAATACAAATAAAACAATGACGAAAATTTAAAAACTTTCAACTGGCGCCTGAACAGTGCAAAAAATGTAATTGAAATAAAATCTAACGTGAACAAATCGGTGGAACGAAGAGGCCCATTGCAGTTACAATTCCTTTGTTATCGGAAACATTAAACGCGTTGAAAACAGTGAAAGTGAAAGAGCACTGCAGCCCACGAAGACATTGTTGCGACAATAAAATATATAATAAAACGCATGCAATACAACCGAACGTGACTTATTGTTTCAGCTCATAAAAGTGTAACCGGCGGTTCGGTTTCATCACTGAAGACTCGTGAAGAAACATCTTCATTGTTCACAAACACCAATCACTGATACTCATTTCGGCTTGCCGGAAACGCGCTTAAATATTGAACAATCATCCTGACAGTTTGTCAACAATTTTCTCTTCGCCCGCAGTCAATTACCATAAACAGGAAGCCTTCGCGTGTGAACCGAAATTTTGTGTCGCTTCCAAAACGACACACTTTTTCTCGACCGTACATCAAAACGCCGCGATAACTCTTCGAGAGTCGTCGGTGAGGAATAATATCGATAACACGTCTGAAATGGAGCGATCGCTCGACCGATGAATTATTGATAAAGCACGCACGGTTGTAAATTCGAAAAGTCGTAAAATGGACGATTTAGATGGTTGAGCGATAGGGCGAGGCATAAATGGTCGGCTTCGGACTCTTCTGACAACACTACAAATGTATTGAACACTTTAATGTTTCCTGAAACTGGAGCCGATATTGGTTTCTTCCTCAAGAGGCTGCGAGCTTTGCATTCCACCGCGAATTGTCCATTGTGGCATTATAACCGAGATGTATACTTTATGTCCTTTTGCTTAGTTTCGGTTGCACTTCTGGCACGAGCTTTTACCATAATTAGTAGTGCACACCATCCATGTGCCTCTAATTTTGATTGGCAGTTATTAATTACAGCGCGATAGTTTCTAGACCGACAATCGCCGCTTTTTTGCTCTTTCTAATGAACGGCGTACGATTATGGGCCGGGATTTCTCCTCCAAAGCTTCGAACCGATTTCTTTTCGCAACTTCTTCTTCGTAATTGTCACCACATATGTAATTGTAAAACGCCGACGGTGAAACCTGCACTAAACGTGCGGAACGGCGATTTCTTTCCTTGCATTTTGCATCCCGATCTAGCGTTGAAATCTCCGCCACACACGAAGCGCCCAACGCACAATCCGCCAATAATTCAATCTGCAATTACGCAGCTTTTTATGGTTTTTTGTGGTGCCAGTAACGGTTCCTGGAATTCGACTGGTTTTGGCCCTGTTCGCCACTTCACCGCATTACTGTATCGATTATTAAGTGCTGACAGATCAGTTATTAACATTTTTGTAATTTCGCACGATTTCCTGTTGGTAAAAGCTTTATCGCTGCACTCGAGATTATAACTCGCAGCTCATATCCTGAATTACTTCCAATCTTAATAATAGCCTCGCACAAAGAAAATTACGGAGCTCGGGGGCCAAAATTCGGCCGGAACATTCCGTGACCTGATAAACACACAAGCGATTGTCAAAATTTTGATTTGACCACAACGTCTTCGGTCTGTTTGTTGATTTAATCAGTGTCTTCAGGTGGTCAATTGTTGCGTAACATGAGCAGGAATTTAAGATGTAGCAACGACGAATGCAATTATGGTAAGTTGTGGGCCTGCTAGCATTTACCAGATTTCAATAATTAGCTGGAACAATGTCATTTGGGTGGAGTCTTTGAAATATTCATGAGGATTTGCTGACTTGCACAAATGTTGTATTTTGTAAAATTACTTCTCGATTAAAGTTAATAATTGATTAGAGGCGAAACGCCGTTATTATTCAATTAACAAGACAAAATCAAAAGTAATTAATAAAATCGAAGAAAACGACAGTTAGGAGGCTTTCATTATCAGCCGGGCCCATTCAAATGAATTTTTTACAAAAATTAGAAAGTCGCCCCATTACTCACCTGTCGTACAAATCAATTAACGATTTTCGAATTCCGCCGCTTCGTACGCCGAATTGGCGACGCGTGAGTAATAATGCCGATTACACACATGCATCGTGACGGCCACGCTCGCCACACTCGTATTCGTTACGAAATGCGCACTTAAATGGTAATAATACAAAGACAATATTTCTAGAACTCACCCATTAAGTCTGTCGCCATTAACACAACCACAAGGTATAATCCATCAACGAACCAATCAACAGAACACAGTTTTCACACAAAGTCTCGGCTCTCGTCTCAAATCGCACATAAAACTCGCCTTGTTATACAAAGTCAGGAGGCAACGAGCCGCCACTGCTCCTCATTCATCCGATGCTCATTTATTATCGCCCATTGACAGGTGCGCCTAAAAAAGAAGTAGATCGCACTTAATTCGCTGAAAATCAGGCTTTGGTGGGTTTTTTTCGAATTTGTGGCGATCAGGGTTTTGGAAAATTTTTCGACGGTTGAATGGGTTGATGGTAATGTTATGGTACAATATATAATTGGAACTTAACCTGGATATGACAGACAAGGTTTCCGCTCGCGAGGAGCCGGGATTTTAACGCGAAACCCTTCTCTTCTAATTGGAATCACTAAACGAAAGAACAAAAGTGCAAATCGATTGAGTCATTGTTTGGGGCGTAAGTGGGACGTAGTCATTTTTAATCGAAAGGTACATCGCGAATGAAACCAGAAAAACAAGTGGACTGAAATTTAAATGAGCCATCTCATTTTTTTTTTAATTTCCAAAATAAGATATTTAAGATAAAATTTCCAAAATGGAATAAATACATTTTTTATAATTTTCAAAAAAAAATTGTAAAAGGGTAAAATATTTTTTTTACCATCTGAAATCAGTTAGTTTTAATAACTGGGCCAAGAACTGAGTATTTTGACCACAAATGTCATAATTATGTTAAATATTGATATTACAATATTTTTGTTTTATTATTTTTTACTTACACATTATTTTTTATAGTTATTACCTGACAATATTTTCGAATGGAGCGATCATTAACGCGACTTAAAAGGCGCCTGCATCATCTCCGCACCTGCGAGTACACCACTAGGTCGTCACCACCAGGTGCCGGAACCCACTGAAGAATATTCTTTATAATTTACCGGTGAAAGATCTCAGAGGCGCGCGCGACGACAATCAGCTACCGACTGGCTGAAAGAGCTCTGCATGGCATACATCTTGCAGACAACTGGGTCAATGGAAACTCTCTCCCAGACACCCTTTGTGCCGTATGCGGTGATAACACCCGAGCTGCACCCAACTTGATCATCTTCCACCGCTGATGACTGTCTTCTTTTACAAACGTCTTCCGTTTTAACAATACTCGTGTCCAATTGCTTGGAGATGCTTTCACGACCCGTTCCTATGGAAATACGTTCTCGGTTCTTCCCTATTTTCATCTTGAAATTCCACTGATTAAAAATTCTATACATGACTAGCGATGGCTCGTTGCAGCTACGCCCCTAGTGTTAAAAGCTAAAATATGTACTTAATTTGTTCTTTTGAAGAGTATTTGTGCCTAGTTTACGTAAATCCGAATAAAGACTTATTTTTTCTTATACACACTTTTACTTACTTACCTATGTCAAAACACCAAACTTGTTCCAAATCTATAGTTACACCTCCAAACCATGCTTTCCTGGAATGCCTGAAACTTTCCTGGCATCAAAACACATATATCCTATAAATTTGAGCGCATTGGGTTCAGTAGTTTTCGAGTCTATACTGTACAAACAAACGTACAAATAAAAATGTATTATTATATGCATACCCTGTATATGTGAAATGATGTGTGCTCATTTCGGTTCCATGAAGTAATATCTAGCAAGACGTATGCAAAGCAAAACCTGGAGGTGCTTTCACGACTTTTTATTTGTAGATTCATGTTCATTTCTTCTATTTTAGACTCCGCATTTCCACTGCTTAACAATTCGAAAAATTATAAGGGTAGGCTTTGGTTCCAGCAAATGTTATGTAGGGAGGGAAATCCAGAGCAAAATTTTTCAAAACATTCGTCGAGATGTTTTCACAAATTCATTTTTTTGAAACACACTTTTGCCTTTAAAATAATTAAAAATGTGAAATGAACGAAATGTTGTTTGGCTACTGCAGTGTTTGTGTGGTAAAGTACACCAAAGACACCTTCTCAAAAAACCCCATAAAAAAGTCATTTTTATCAATCTTGAAAATTGGCAAATATGTCCTTTTAATAACAGTGAAGGAAGTTGTAGAATTTAGTATTTGTTATTTAGTTTGGGACGTTTGAAATGAATTGAAAGCGCTCATGAATTGAACAAGGTTTAAATTTTCAGATTTTTTAATTTTGAATTATTTAGAATATGTAATGTATGTAATATGTACAAAACCATATAAAGTTGTATCTATAAATTTATGTTTTAAAGTTTATTTTTGTTCCTTGTTCTGTATCGAAATCTGCGAGTTCTATATATAGCCCTTCTGATAATGTTACAATTTCTTGATCTTTTAATTTTGAGTGAATTAAAATTCATATAGGGTGTCCTAGTGCTGCGGGGATGTAAGATAACTCTAAAATGAAAAATATATTAAAATGCGGTTTTTGACTGAAAACACAATGCATTTGAGAGAACACCCTTAAAAATATCTGTTTATATACAGTGTGTCCATATACGAAGTGGCGGATCAAAGTTTTGTTTTTTTTTTAATGACAAATCTAGTATATTGTGCTATTTTCAGATATCTTATCACAATTTAATTATACTTTTTATAACCTTGTATGGACCTAACTTTATTTGTTTTGCTATTATTTCACATTTAAGCGACGAGAAACCGCTGCTAACAAACTAATGAAAATTTTCACATTTTTCATTATCGTCATGTTTGTAGCAGTCTAGTCGTATTTTGAATCGTAATAATTTAATATGCAGGTTGGCCCATAAACGCAAATTGTTAATTTCTTCAATTTTTTTAAACGAAACACCGTGTATATTTTTGTATGAATCGATTTTAATAAGCTTGCTTTCTAATGAAATTATTACGAATATGGAAAATTATTGACTAAGAAGTTGAAAAATTATGAGTCGTAATGATGTCTTTAGAAAGCTAATAAAAAATGTGATTAACTGGTATAAAATATACAGCGTGTTCTAATCAAAAAAATTTGATTTAAGAATTTGTGTTCCTATGTTTGTGCCCTGTATGTTATATTAGTATTATTCAGAATTTACCACTAGACTAGAATTGACAATCTTGAAAAATTTCTGTCAAAATATTAAGTCAAAATTCTCTTCGGTTTGGAAGCAGCGATTTTTCAAAAAAGGTTCTTTTCGCTTAATATCAAATAACAGCAAAACAACTGAAGTTAAGTCTATAGAAGGTTGTACAAGGTGTAACTATTTTTTGCTGAAGAATATGAAAATAGCATAATATACAGGCTGCTCAATTAAAAAAATATAACTTTGATGCGCCTCTGTATATGTGGACATAGTGTATATAAGCAGATATTTATAAAGTGTTCTAATATATGCATTGTACCTTCTCTCGAAAACATCTCGATATCTTTTTAATTTTAGAGTAATCTTATTTCCCGCAGCGCTGGGATATGTATAAGATACAGGAAATAATTGAGCAACACAAAATCTACACAAATTAAGAGGGTCGAAGAAAGACAAACCAAATTTTTACAAACATTTTTTAGAAACGTTTTGATCAAATAGTTTCTTGGCTTCTTCTTTCGTTTATTTTAAATTTCAAATTAATAAAAATGTTTAATAAACGGCTTTTTGAATCCATCAATTTTTGTATTGCGAGGTAAACCAAAAAAAACCTTCTCAAAAAAACACTAATCTGCGTGCAAGCTAATAGTTATCAAACTTGAAAATGTTCTTTTTTTGTTACGATTGAGTTTTATGAACAACCTAAATCTGATAAGGTTTCGATTAATTATCATCATTATCATTCAATTTTTCAATGATGATGAATGATGAGAAATTGTGATAGACATGATTTTTACATCTAACAACTACGGCTGATCAAATCAAATGGCCATGTTCCTTCAAAAAGAAATTGAAAAAAAGTATGTAAAACTACTAATTGAAACTTTGTCATTTTGCCTGTAAAAACTTGTGTTCTTTTTCAAATTAATTTTAGCTCGTTCTAGATCTGATATTCCTAGTTGAATGGAAACAAACAGTTCTCTGGCAAGGCAATGCAAAGCTAAAATTCTTAAAACTTAAAAACCGGGAATACATTTTTCGAAGTCCGAAGAGAAGTAATTAATGTAAAAAATGTTATTTTCAAAACCAAGAGGAGTATAACGACTCACGGTTAGTAACTAAACCAGGCCATTTACCGTTTGAATTATTTAATGTCCAAGCTTGCAAAAAAGAAATGGTCCGTTTTTGACGGTTGTTAAGCCTCACCTCATGCAAAATGCATCAACTTTCTCGGCGAAATAGCGAAATAACAATAATTATGAAAATTTACGAGTGGAATAAACGAAATAAAAGCGTCGGCTAATTAAATCGCAACGAACATACGGCGCATTATATTGTATCGAGTATCTCTTGTTGGGATTGCGTTTGAAGATCAAACGAAGATTAAATGTTAAGTGCAGCGTGTCTTCCTGCTGCTAGCCCAGCCAACCGTCGGACAGCATCTAATTATGATATGGCGGGACTAAACCGAACTGCTTTGCAATCAGATTTGTTATAAATCCATGCCATTTTCGCTGATATCACTCCGAACTTGCAAGGCTGCAATGTGTCACGACAGCGCATCAGCATCTCCGATAAGTGTGTGAAAGAAAGTTGAACACAAACCGAAATGAGCCGTGGTTAATCGCAAACAAAGTCCAATTCAGCAATCACCCTTGACACCCAAATAAATATAGGATTTATGGTGAAAGTCGCTGCCGGCCCAAAAGCTGACGAACAATGTATTATCAATCATCCCGAGTTTTTGGATTTGAAGGCGCAGCGCGAGAGAGTGAGGCAAAAACCGGAGGAGAAATGATTATCCCTTATACGCCTAAATAAGATGCCATCCTTTGGTATTTAGGTTTATCTCAACAGTAATGATTCTTATCACGAAGCGTTTATCCCAGAAACGACAAGACCGGACATTATACGCCGAGTTTCACTCGGCGAGAAGAGATTTGTAACGAAACACAAAGTCATCTTGGTGTCATTAACGAAAATCGCCTAGAAGTGCCCAAGGCGCCACTTAATCTAACACGATTTATTAGGACCTAATCCCGTAATGATCAGTTCCAAATTTCTTTCGGCGATGGCACGGTTTAACTTCTTTTAGCGCGAAGAATGACTGTATTGTGGTCTTTGTTTGGTGATTTCACTGACTCACCCTCTTGAGGTAATGGGAATTCTTTTACTGGTCTCGAACACTTTTAGTGTAAATTTGAAATAAGCGCACGAATCAAGTTATGACGGATTGCAGATGTTGCTTAATCGTTTCAAATCACTATAATTAAGTTTATTGAGATTGGCAGTGGTCCAGCAGTTCCATTCCTCATCCCAGCTTGAGTTTCCTCAACAATTGTTAGCTGTTACGTCTTCCGAAAGCGAAATTATTTGCGTTGGGAGCGTGTAATTGAAGTAATTGTACAGCCGAGTTTAGTGTTTCTATGACAAGCAAACTGTGGGACATCAAACACTTTCACTCGGGAAACCCAGCCTCCAGATGACGAACTCAACTTCGAAAGACAAGAACAAATCGTGTCGACGTCTTTCAAAAAGGATAATTGCGCAAAATTACGCCGACTTTTACCGCAGAACATGTTGCAGCGATTAAAATTGCACCGGATGATGGATTCGTCCCAGATAGTCCCACAGATGGGCCGTTTTCGATCATTTTCATGCAATCGTTCGTCCAATTGACCTTGATCCAATTCGCCGCCGTCTCCGAGACAATTAGGATGCTCTCCGCCGCTAATTAGCGCCAATTAAGGCGTAATTAATTTTTATTGGACATTTCTCGGGTCGTAAAACTTCGCCGGATGGACTCAAACAAATCGTAAAAATTTGAAAGCGCCATAAACGCGCAATTGTTGCAGGTTTCGTAAAAATGAATTAGGAGCACTTTCTAGCGGCTATTAAATCACAAAGTGCGCCCGAATTTGGGACGGATTTATTGAAATTTGGCGATGATTAACAGAGCACTTCGCGGATAATGTGGACGGATAATGACCGAGCCTTCAAAAGGTTGTGAAAGTTACCAAAACATAAAAAACATATTTCGCATGCTAACTAAAACACTACGCAGTAATTATATTCTCTTACACTTATGCGTACTAAATGACATCAAGAATTTTACCGAATAAATTGTATAAAATCTATTGCGCCTGATATTTGACGCACAACCCGTTCTCGTCGCCATATTTACGAATAAATAAAATTAAATCCATTTTGCCTGATAGATATTTGGTTCTAAGCACCTCCTCGTCGCCATTTTTCTGAAGAAAGGGTCTAAAATTGATGATATTTGGCTCTAAGCACCTCCTCTTCGACATTTTACTCAATAAAATCCAATGACATTCATTGCGCATGATATTTGACGCCAAACACGTTATTGTCGCCATTTTCACAAATAAATAAAATTAAATCCATTGCGCCTGATAGATATTTAGCTTTAGCTCTAAGCACCTCCTCTTCGCCATTATTACGAATAAATAGTACGAAATCCATGATAATTGGTTCTATGCAGCTCCTCTTCACCATATTTTGAATAAATTGTATAAAATCTGTTGCGCCTGATAGATATTTGACTCTAAGCACCTCCTCTTCGACATTTTACTCAAAAAAATCCAATGACATTCATTGCGCC
Organism: Eledona agricola; assembly: GCA_964023215.1. NCBI lineage: Eukaryota > Metazoa > Arthropoda > Insecta > Coleoptera > Tenebrionidae > Eledona > Eledona agricola. The sequence goes on from OZ026861.1 coordinate 5,623,660, forward strand.
TGATATTTGACGCCAAACACGTTATTGTCGCCATTTTCACGAATAAATAAAGTTAAATCCATTGCGCCTGATAGATATTTGGCTCTAGCTCTAAGCACCTCCTCTTCGCCATTATTACGAATAAATAGTACGAAATCCATGATAATTGGTTCTATGCAGCTCCTCTTCACCATATTTTGAATAAATTGTATAAAATCTGTTGCGCCTGATAGATATTTGGCTCTAAACACCTCCTCTTCGCCATTTTACTGAATAAATTTTATGAAATCTATTGCGCCTGATATTTGATATGTTCTCGTCGCCATTTTCATTAATAAATAAAATAAAAAATATTGCGCATTCACAGAAAAAGTTGTAGGATCTTTTTTTTTGCTATATCGTGAGATGTTAAAAGACCCAATTTACTTTAAACTTTTTTGAAGCAAACAATATCAATTTTTTGCGATTGATTAAAAGATATTTGATTCAAAGCCTCTCCACTTTGCCATTTTACTAAATAAATTGTATAAAATATATTGCGCCTGATAATTGACGCCAAACACGTGTTCGTATTGTCGCCATATTCACGAATAAATTAAAATAAATTCACTAATCAAAGTCTCCATTTTTCGCAACTTTTTCGAATACATTGTATCAAATCTGTGATATTTGGCTGTAAAAATAGCTTTTCGTTATTTTACTGAACAAATTTTATGAAATGTATTGCGCCAGATATTTAAAGCGTTCTCGTCGCCATTTTCACGAATAAATAAAATAAAATCTGCTGCGCATTTTTAGAAGAATTTGTAAAACCTTTTTTTTATCTTGAGATGTTAGAAGATGCAGTTTTCTTTAAATTTTTTGAAGCAAACACTATCAATGCCATGGCTTGATAGATATTTGCTTCTAAGCCTCTTCACATTGCCATTTTACTAAATAAATTGTATAACATCTATTTCGCCTGATATTTGACGTTAAACACGTTCTTGTCGCCATATTAGCAAATAAATAAAAATAAATTCATCGATCAAAACCTTCATTCTTCGCCATTTTTAAGAATAAATTGTATGAAATCCGTGATATTTGGCTGTAAAAAATTTTTTTCGCTATTTTACTGAATAAATATTATGAAATCTATTGCGCCTGATATTTGACGCATTCTTGTCACCATTTTCACGAATTAATAAAATGAAAGCTATTGCGCATTCATAGAAGAAGTCGGAGGACTTTTTTTTGCTATATCCTGAGATGTTAGTGAATTTCCTCTCGACTTTTTTGAAGCGAACAATGTCAATTTTTTTCATGGCTTGATAGATATTTCGTTTTAAGCCCCTCCAATTTGCCACTTTACTAAATAAATTGTGTAAAATCCAGGATATTTGGCTCTAAACACCTCCTCTTCGCCATTTTACTAAATAAATTTTATTAAATCAATTGCGCATGATATTTTACGCCAAATGTGTTCTCGTCGCCATTTTCACGTATAAATTAAATTAAAACCATTGCGCCTAATAAATATTTAGCTCTAAGCCCTTTCTCTTCGCCGTTTTACTGAATAAATTGGGTAAAATTGATTGCGAATGATATTTAACGCCAAATATGTTTTTGTTGCCATTTTCACGAATAAATAAAATGAAATCCATTGTCCCTGATAGATATTTGGCTCTAAGCACCTCCTCATCACCATTTTACTGAATAATTTGTATAAAAACTATAGCGCCTGATATTTGACGCCAACTACGTTCTTGTCGACATTTTCACAAATAAATCATCATTCGTTTCTTAATAGTTTATTTATCTTTAACCAAAATATTACAAAAAATACAAAATCGAATTCTTCTTGGTGTTGTCATTAAGTATAATATCAGAATGTGCTTTTGCAGATGATCTGATATATGCCGAGAAAGATCTACAGCAAAGCTTGGAATTATGGAATACAGCATTCAGAAAGATAAATCTAAAAATAAACATAAAAAAAACAAAAATAATGGTGTTAGGATAAAACGGTATGCAGACACGTGTAAAGCTCGACAATACAGATATAGAACAAGCAAACAGTTTTATGAACAAAAATTCAAAGCGATAGGAATAAGTAATAAAATAAAAACGTTAAAATAATACATTCATAAGGAAAAAATAAATAACAAATAAAACAATGACAATGACTGTATTCATGACAATACAATAAGTCTATACTAACTTATGTATACAAAAGCTAGACACTTAAAAACAACAGAAAAGTAAGTTGCAAGCAGTAGAAATGAAATATTTCAAATGAGTTAGTCATGGGAATAACAGAAAGAAACAAAATACGCAATAAAACAGTAATGAATGAATTTGAATTTGAATTTGAAGTAGAATCTACACCAAATAGCATTGATCAGATTAACTAAAATGGTAAATGGACCTCTGGTGATGATGAAGGAACACAGACAGGTGAAGAGGATATGGCAGGCAAAAACAACGGTAAAACAACAAGAGGCGAAATAATAGTGGAAAATGTTAGAAAGAAGAATAAAACTTGAAAAAGAGGAAAATAATTAACAAAATATAAAAATAATTTAGCAAAGTAATAATTTAGTCCGTTTCTTTTCGGTGCAAACTTCAAAAACTCAACATTCTCTTCGTGTTCCATTCGATCACGTCAACTGCTGTTATTAACGATGCACCTTCTTGTACTTATTTGAACGACGGGACACATCAATCAATCCGTTACATTTAATTACTGATTCAAGCCTACAATTACAGCAGCGACTATTAATTAGTATTATCTAATCAGTCGGAGTAATCTTGGACACCTTTTGGAGTAATTTAATTAGCCTCCCAAGTCCCTCAAGAGCGAACGCACCCCTCTTCAGCGCATGAAAATAGAACACGCATTTAATTCCCAGAATAACTCACTCCAGTCGACATGAAGTCGGAGGTGTTTTTGGTTGCTCTAACAATTGCTAACGTCCTAGCAAATCCACGATTTGTAAAAATCGGTAAGTTTCGTATTTTTGCGGAAAGTTTGTATCAGCAATTTGTGAAGGTGCCATCTTTGACTCGAACGCCCCAATCAAGGAAAGGGCCTTCAGAATAGCAGTGGATGAAATCAACAGGAGGAGGAACAACCCGATTGAAGCTTTAGTGCAAAATGTTCCATGGAACAACCCTTTCAAGGCCATGGAAGCCGCTTGTGGTCTTTTAGCCCAAGGAATTGTGGCGATTTTGGGCCCCACCTCACAAGATAACAGACAAATGGTACAAACGATTTGTGATAACAAGGATGTACCATTGCTGGACGTCAGCTGGACCTCAAGACCTAAAATTGACACTGTCAGTTTTCATCCCCTTCAAGACGTGTTAACGACAGTTTATATGGATGTCTTAGACGCGTGGAATTTTGAAGATTTTGTTATTTTATACGACAACGAAGAGGCGCTCAGAAGAGTTGGGGAGTTACTCAAGTCGTATGATGGACGAGGAGTGCACATGATGGTAAAACAGCTCGATAAATTGGGGACTGGAAATTACAGGTGACTGGTCATAAATTTGTATTTTACATTAATTTGGCTCGGTGCCAAAAAGTTTGGTCCAAACAATATAAGAGGTTTGTTTGTGTTGAGTCTATTCAAGTTTATGATTTAAGTGTAATCGTCAAAACTTTCAAACAGTTGTTGGTCTTTGATCTTTTACGAGCTTCAAGCCGGTATTAGAAGTACAAAAAATTATTTTCGGAGGCACGCAAAGACGTTTTCGTCGCCTCCAAATCAATGTATTTTTCTTTGTCCTCTTCCTGTTTACTTTTTGTGCCAGTGTGCGTCTTCCAGTAGTCTTTAGCATTTTTTTCGGCATCTTTTAGTATATTTTTTGTGCTAGCTATCGTCTTCCAGTAGTATTTAAAAAAAAATTGTGGTAGTTGTATTACTTTTCGTTTTTCTACATTTTTATGGAAATTATTTTTCTGTTGCTTTGCAGACCTGTGTTGAAAGAAGCTTGGAACTCGCGCTCGCGATTCTTCGTCTTGGACTGCTCAACTTCCATCTTGGAAGACGTCCTCCTGCAAGCTCAACAGATCGGATTGATGACCAACAAAGAGCACTATTTTATAACAAACCCGGACATGCACACCTTAAATTTAAGCCCATTTCAGTACTCGGAAACGAACATAACAGGCGTACCACAAAACACTAAACACAAAACACAGAACTAGTCAAAGAGTTGAAAATTTTAGTTGCGCTTCCTCGATCCAGGACGTGAAGAGATCAAGCAGTTGGGTGTCCAACTTTTTCAAGACGAAGGAATTGTGGCCGCTTGGAAAATCGATTTGGAGACTGTTTTAGTCGTGGATGCTGTTGGGATGTTTTCTGAGGCTTTAAATTTCCTTCCGGAGAATTTTTCCAAACCACAATATCTTCAGTGCGACTCTTCTGAGACGTGGATGTATGGAACCACTTTAACGAATCTAATAAAAGGAGTCCGTATACAAATTTAGAATACAAAAATACTGTATAGTGTTTCAGATTCGATATTCTGGGTTGAGTGGTTTGATCCAATTCGACACCAAAGGCTTCAGATCAGCATTTGGTGTTGAAATAATTGAGTTGCAAGAAGGCGGGATTACTAGAATTGGCAACTGGAATTATAGCAATAGACTCAGTATTAGCAGAATGTACAAATTTTCTTCACCAAAACCAATCGAAGGCAGTTTAGTGAACAAAACCTTCGTAGTCATCACTTCTTTGGTTTGTACTAATTGGTTAAAATTGGTCACTTCTTGGTTTCTAGACAGAGCCATACGGAATGAGGAAAGAGTCAGCTGTTCCACTTTACGGCAACGATCGCTACGAAGGATTTGGTGTAGATTTAATAGCAGAACTTTCCCAAAGACTCGGTTTCAACTACACTTTCATAATTCGCGAAGACAAAAAGAACGGGGAGTACGACGAAAGTACCGGAGAGTGGACCGGAATGATTGGAGACGTCATCAATAAAGTAAAAACTCAGGAGCAAGTTGCCAGTCCTCCATTTCTTCTTCCAGAAAGCTGATTTGGCAATCACCGATTTGACAATAACTTCAGAACGCGAAGCTGCTGTTGATTTCACCACAACCTTCATGAGTCTTGGAATCAGCATCTTATTTCATAAGCCCAAGAAGGCACCATCCAGTTTCTTTTCTTTTGCTGACCCATTCGCTCTGGATGTCTGGAAATTGCTGGCGGCTGCTTTCTTTGGAGTCTCCATCGCTTTATTTATTTTAGGCCGCATTTCACCATCTGAGTGGCAAAATCCTTATCCGTGCATTGAAGAACCTGAGTATTTGGTCAACCAGCTGAGTCTTAAGAACTGTTTCTGGTTCACAACTGGAAGCTTGATGCAGCAAGGATCAGAAATAGCACCCATGTAAGTATTATGTTGAATTTCTTGCAACTAACAGCTTCCAGAGCAATTTCCACGAGAATGTTGGCGGGGATGTGGTGGTTCTTCACTTTAATCATGGTCTCGTCTTATACTGCAAATTTGGCGGCTTTCCTGACCACAGAAAGCCCCGACAATGCCTTCAATGACGTGTTCGAGCTTTCTGAAGTCGCCGAAAAGAAAGGGATCAAATTTGGTGCTAAAATCAACGGATCTACGGAGAAGTTCTTTCGGGTACCAACATTTCCTTGTCGTATTTCTGCTCCTAGCGGTATTTTAGGATTCCAAACATATAGACACGTACCAGAAGATTTACCAGTACATGACAGACCACGAGGATGAGGTCATGGTCAAAGACAACAAACTCGGAGTTTTAAAAGCAGAACAAGAAAACTATGCGTTTTTTATGGAGACCACGTCCATAGAGTATGAAACTCAAAGACGGTGCAGCTTAACATCTGTTGGGAACTCGCTGGATGAAAAAGGATACGGAATAGCAATGAGAAAAAGTAATAAACTTGTATTTGGTGGTGGTTTAGAAATGTTGTCTTTCAGATTCGTCATACAGGTGGGCACTGAGCACGGCCATTTTGAAGCTACAAGAAGATGGAGTTTTGGCTAAACTCAAGAGGAAATGGTGGGAGGAAAGTCGAGGCGGTGGTCAATGTCCTGTAAGTGCAAAACACAATTAAGCACTAGCAAACTTTTACGTCTTCAGGAAGAGGATGAAACCACTGAAGGGACTTCTTTAAACCTCAAGAACGTCGGTGGTGTCTTTTGCGTCACCATCATCGGAACCTTGTTATCCTGCGTCCTGGTTTTTGCAGAAATGATCCTGCACACTTTCAGACGTTCGGTTCATACGAAACGCTCGTTTAAAGTTCTTCTAAAAGAGGAGTTGTCGTTCTACTTTAGGACTTCAGGAATGCTCAAGCCGATGTCGTACTCGAGCGACGCCACGAAGCAAAATCCCAAACCTTACGGATTCATTTCCTAACCCGTTTCTTGTGTCATTGTGTGTGGATTGAAGCTCTCAATATACGCTTTCTTTGTGTCTTGAAATGTGTTCTTATTTTAGAAACGCCACATCGTGCCAACTTGGCGTACAAAAATAGACTTTCGCCGAACTGTTGGTTGGGAATGGTGCACTGAAACGCAGTGAAATGTTTTGGAAAACAATCGTGCTTGCAGTTTGCGTCGTCGGAGTGTTTGGAGATAACAAAGAGAAGAAAACCATTTTCCTGGGTGAGTATCTGACACTAGAAGAATTGTTGAACCAAAGGATTTGATTCAGGAGGTGTGTTTGACGATTCTCCTGTTAACTCGACAACTCACGACGACTTCACCGACGAACAAGCCTTCATTTGGGCAATCCAACGAGTCAACAATGACCTAGACAACTTCAGCTTCTTCCACTTCGAAGGACTCATCGGAGATGCCGGCAACTCGCTCAGAGGCCCCTTCAAATCCATGACTGCGACTTGCTCCATCCTCAACCAACAAGCAATCGCAATCTTCGGGCCGCGAGAAGAGGAAAACATCGATATAGTGCACTCGATTTGCGACAACAAAGACATAGCGCATATTATCACAAGATGGAGCTATCAGTCGTCGTACGAGCGCAGCATCATCAACTTCTACCCCCACTCCTCTTACTTAAGCGCCGCCTACTTCAGCGTCTTGGAATTGTGGGAATGGAAGAGTTTTATGTTGTTTTACGAAGACCACGAGAGCTTGCTCAGACTTGGAGACGTCCTCAACAGCGCCAAAAACGCCGGGATTGTAGTTACTGTGAAGAAACTGAGCGAGGCTGACGATATGGTTTTCAGGACATCTCTTAAAGAAGCTGTACGCTCGGGTGAACGCAACTTTGTCATAGATTGCAGTATTGAGATTCTGGAAGAAGTGTTAAGGCAAGCCCAGCAGGTGGGAATGATGACCAGCAGCTACAACTTCTTCATTACCAATCTGGACCTGCAGACCATTGATTTTGAGCCTTTTCAATACTGCGAAGCCAACCTAACTGGCGTTTGTTCTCTTCAAACAACTGGGACTTGTGCTAACTTTTCATTGCAGATTCGTCTTTTTGATCCCAACCACATCAAAGAAGCGTTTACCATCGACTTTCCTGTGGACAACTTGCGGGCTGAAACCGCTCTTCTGATAGATGCAGTATCAGTAGTGGCGAAGGTGATTGACGGTAAATTGCCCTTTGGTGAGGTCCAGACAAGCGAAATTAATTGCAAAACCTCCAAAACGTCCAAATATGGATATACTATTTCGAACCACGTTAAAACTGTGAGTACTGTTTCGTTTTTGGTAAATTCAAATGAATGGTTGTAGAGCAGAGATTATGGCCTGACTGGTCGCATCGAGTTTGACAGAAACGGCTACAGAAGCAACTTTGACTTGGAAGTCATCGAAGTGAATGAAGATGGAATCATCAAAATAGGCACCTGGAATACAACTAAAGGGTTTATAACTGGAGGTCCTCAGCAGGAGAATATCGACGAGGACCCCAACAGCTTGCGCAACAAAACCTTCAAAGTCATCACGTGCTTGGTAAGATCAGAAAGTGTCAAACAGCTAATGTGAAGAACTTCCAGACCGATCCTTACTGCATGTTGAAAGAAACCTCGGATCAGTTGTTTGGAAATGAGCGCTTTGAAGGCTTCGCCATTGACTTGATCGCAGAACTTGCGAAGATGGAAGGCTTCAACTTTACGTTTATAATCAGAGAAGACAAAGCTAATGGGGCCAAGAACAAAACGACTGGGCAATGGTCGGGAATGATCGGAGACGTAATCGACGGAACCGCGGATTTGGCCATTACCGATCTCACCATCACTTCAGATCGTGAGGAAGCAGTGGATTTCACTTCCCCGTTCATGAACCTGGGCATCAGCATCTTGGCCTTGAAACCCGGAAATGCACCTCCGAGCTTCTTCTCCTTCGCTGCACCCTTCGCTTTGGAAACCTGGATCGCGATTGCTGTTGCCTACATCCTAGTCTCGGTGTCCTTCTTCGTGTTGAGTCGATTGTGTCCTGACGAGTGGACGAATCCTTATCCCTGCGTTGAAGAGCCCGAGTTTTTGATCAATCAGTTCAGCTTGCACAATTCCGCGTGGTTCGCTGTTGGTGCCTTCATGCAGCAAGGAACAGAAATCGCCCCAATGTAACAAACACTTCTTGGTTCTTCCTAGTCAATAACTGAAGGTGGTTCTAGAGGAGTTTCTACGAGAATCGTTGCGGGGATGTGGTGGTTCTTCGTTTTGATTATAGTCTCCACGTATACAGCCAGTTTGACTGCGTTTCTTGCAACGGAAAACACCGTGGAGTTCTTTTCGGACGTTCAAAGCCTGGTGGAGAACCAAGAGCAATATGGGATTACGATGGGTGCGAAGGCGAAGGGTGCAACAGAGGCGTTCTTCAGCGGAAAAGACGACCCCGTCTACAAGCACATTGCCCAGTATATGAAGGAGCATCCCGAAGAAATGGTTGACGAAAACAAGAAAGGAGTCCAGAAGGCTGAAACTGAAAATTATGCGTTCTTCATGGAGTCCACGTCCATCCAGTACCAAGTGCAACGTCATTGTAGTTTACAGCAGTACGGCTCACTTCTAGACGACAAAGGCTACGGAATTGCCATGCGCAAAAGTACCCAATTTAACAATTTAACTCCAAATAACTCTAGTTTGTAGATTCTACTTATCGGACAAGACTTAGCACGGCAATCCTTAAACTCCAAGCCTCCGGAGAGCTAGACGAACTCAAACGGAAGTGGTGGGAGGAAAAACGCGGAGGAGGACAATGCAGTGTATGCTCCTCCAAATCTTCGTCAACCAATCACTTAGTTCTTGTAGTCCGCAGAGCAAAGCAACGAAGCCGATCAACTCCGCTTCATCAATCTCGAAGGTGTCTTCTACTTGACCATCATGGGCGCGATTTTTGCTGCGGCTATTGTCATTGTGGAGATGTTGTACGTGACTTATAAAAACAGCAGGAAGGCGCAGATTTCGTTCTGGGAGGCTTTTCAAAGCGAAATGAAGGCTTTCATAGATTTTAGTAACAACGTGAAGCCTGCCATTCAAGACAAATCTGGAAGTAAGTCGTCAAGAGGAAGCAAATCGTCGAACAACAATGGGAAGACTCCTCAGCCGCAACCTTACGGGTTTATTCCTGCTGTTATCAAAGAGGAATTGAAGGATTAGACACAAATAATCAATGTATCGTAAATAAAGAGTTGCTTGGATACTGTTGGTTATTGATTTAACTTTTTGCTTGGCAACAACAAACAACTGTTTGACGTCAACTATGAGGGTCACAGATAATGAAACTCGGTAATTGTACAAATTTGTGTTGTAGTTGGGCATGGTTGAGTTTGCAGATGGGCGAAAATTGGGCTTTTCAGGTTGGTTTCTTTCGCGGGGAAAGACATATTGTTGTACGGCAACGGCTGTCATTTGGTTTTTATAAATTTGATAACTGGTGAGGAACTCGTCTACACGGGCAATACCAGCAAATCCGGTGATGGGATCCAGAGCTTCGGAGGCCACCGCACCCAAAACATTTTCGCTTTTGCCGAAAAACGCACAAATCCTGCGATTTTCGTCAAGAAGTATCCTCATTTTGAGGAAATTTGCGCATTGAGAGATGGAGAGGAACGGGGATATATCAGTATGACCTTTTCCGAGACCTCCCTGCTTCTGACACTTGGAGATTTGCCTGGATTTAAGCTAACCATTTGGAACTGGAGGAAAGGCGAACGAATCGCTTGCCAAAACAGCGGAATCCTGATGCAGGATCAAGTGCTAAAGTACGAATCTCGAGTTTGAGTTTTTATGGGAACCAGACTGTGTTTTAGAGCAAATTTCAGCAGTCCAGTTTTCCTAGCGCAGCTGGCCACAAACACCCACCAAATGCGTCTTTGGGACGTTTTCATCTGCGGAAAAAAGTGCATCCTAACCCAACACACCATTAAACTAGAAGAGAAAAAAGCACCGTTTTCGTCAATGTTATGGACCACTGAGGGAGGACTCTTCGTTCTGGACACTCTCGGCTGCATTTACACCGTACTAACTTTTTTTTAAATTATACCAATCCACGTTTTGGTTGTAGATGTTTCCTGACCACCATCTTGAAAAAGTAATTGAATTCACCCAACCTGGAGATTTTCCCACAACCTTCACTTGGTACAAGTTTGGCATAGTCGTGGCAGGACCTAATAACGAAATAAGAGTCAGTGGCTTCAAACTAGGTCTTCGTTTCTAACAATACTGTTTTTTGAAGCAATACAAGAAGTCGGGTTTGTGGTCTTTGAGCTGGTCCATGCAACTAACCCAACCAATCTGGAAACTGTTCTCTCGATTCGACTTTTTAGTTGGATTAACTACTAAGTACGATTTGGTACAGATTCTGTTGGGTTCCAGCGAAATCAAACCAATCAAGCGGAACCAGAGCTTGTTTGACGACTTCTGCCTCATTTATCCCACGGGAAAGTATATTTTGGTGCTGAGTCGTCAGAATCGGCTTGACTTATACACTGTAGAGACCGGAGAATTGGTACTAACTCTGGGCACTAAATCCAATCACTACAAATTTTTTCAGATGAGTAGTTTGCTGCTCGAGGGAACTGCGCTGCAAATTGTGGAAAATCCGCGGTTTCCGTACGCCGCTGTCGGTCTCGACAATGGAATGCTCAAGCTAATTTCAGTCTACAATCCTGAGACCATCTGCAACCTCACTCGACTCCATCTGATGAAGACTCCAGTCGAAAAAATCCATTTTAACGACTGTGGAACTATTCTTGTGGCTGCAAATTTGCGAGTTGGTCGTTTCTTCATAGTCGAAGGCTTGCCAGGTGGGCAGATGACAATCCTGACCACGTTTGACGTCCAACAACAAATTGCCCACTTCACGATGGTTGTATCCCAGGACTGCTTCCGAATCTTCATGATCCCAGTCACATCAAACAAGTTTATAGCAGGAAATGTAATCCTTCGCTTGTGTCTTGTTAAAAATAAGAAAGATATAAAAGAGTTTGCCTTTGAAGACTCTAACAGTTTGTATCAGCGACTAGTTGCAACTTACGGGCCAAAAAAAGACAGAGTATTGTATGCCATTCCCTTTTTTGGGAAAACTATAAACGAGGTGGAGCTCAAGAAAGGGGTAAGTAAAAAAAATTACTTGTATTGCTCTTACACGTTTTGTAGGACATTGTGGCTAAAATCCACCAAAAAGTCGTCACTGGGCACCAAATTCGGGATGTCTTCTTCAGGCTCGACAAGCAGTTTGCTTTGACGTGGAGCAGTGACGGCTTCATTGTTGCCAGAAGCTTTGACTTTGGAAGAAATATCGCTTTGGCTTTGCCTCACCACAGAATGCTTGGTGGTGTGAAAAAAGCCTACATCGGACCCAAGGAAAAGTTTATAGTTTCACTTGGTCGAGATGGTGTTCTTGTATGTACCAATTTGATGGAAAAACAAGTAGATCCCGAGCTGGAACAAGACCTGGAAGACATCTGGAACTCGCCAGACTATCAGATGATGTTCTCAAGACATACTGTGGGTTTCATGCCCAAAGGAATCTACGCAGGGAAGTGTTACCTAGAAGTCCAAGAAATGAAGAAGTTGGAGAAGGAAGAGCAGCAGTGTCGGGTGGAACGCGAGGCTATTTGGCACGAGTTTAGATCGATCAGGCACGAACTCCAAGAGCTGTTAACATCAAATCTTCTGGGCCCCGACAACGAGAAGCTAGATTTGAAGGAGTTTGATTTGAATCCTAAACTTTACGAAGAGAAGGCGGCAAAGAACAAGAAGTTGTGCGTGGCCACTGAGGTTTATTTAAAGAACTTGATTGATGCCCACAACACCATTGCTGATTACATGATGGAGAACTTCTGGGTGAAGATGAAGACTCCCGGAACGGCAATCAAGGCAATTTTTGCTCGGTTTGAAGTCAACAACTATATCCTACGTCCGGAAAACGAAATTCTCCAAGACGTGTTGAAGTGGATTCGGCACCAAAGACGCATGGAACGGTACTTGAGCGAGATGAACTCGTTCCATCCTTGGGTGCCAGTTTCAGAAGAGTATTTAGTTGAACCACGACCACTAACGACTAATGACATCTTGCAGGCACTTGAAAGTGCAAATTTCTGGACGACCAAGTCTTCCTGCAGCCGACGAGCAACTTACAATGTTATACAAGCTCGATGCGGATGCACCAGAAGAAGAGGAACCAGATGAAGACGTCGAGACTAAAATCGCGTTTTCCGGCTCAGATCTGGCGCGGTTCATTGAAGTCCAAGACGCGCATTATCTTCAAAACGAGCTCCAGACGTACTTCCAAACCGAGCTGCAATGGATCATCTCAAAGGCAAGTGTGAGGAGATTTACCATTTCTTTAAGTTTTTTTCCAGAGCGACTGCAACAAGCTGAAGGAGCACTTCAACGACCACTTCAACAAGACCGCCACTCAGAAGTTGAAGGAGATGAGCAACATCAAAATGAAGAACGATCGATTGCGCCATATTGTCTCCGAATTGAACTACTTCTCTGAGGAGCAGGTCTTCATGCGGATTGAAGACCCGCAATGGGAGCAAATCGAAAACCCAGAGCAAATCACCCAAGTGAAGAAGGAAGAAGTAGCAATCGCTCCGTATATATCGCCGAGCGAGCAAGCGATCATAGACGCGAAAGCTGCGGAAGCTGAACGAATCCGACTTCTTCTCTTGGCTGACGATTTCAGGGAGCGAGCTTTGATGGCCATGATGAACGGAGTTTTGGAAGTGAGATGGGAGGACGAGTTGAGGAAAAACGTTCCAAAACCCAAATGCATGGTACTGCCCTAACCGCTTCCCCAAAAAGTACTCATACAATTTGTAGCTGGAAAAAGTGCCGGAAAGCTACAACGAAGACGATCTAAGAGCCGTGAAGGACTACGAAGAGAAAGTGGAGTTTCTGAACAGCGAACGTGAGAGGTACAAGCGACTTCTTCGTGACGAATACGCAAAAGTTGCCCACGGAGTCAGAGAAAACATCAACAAGTTCAACGGAAAACTTGGAGATCTGTTGTGTATGAAGCTGCAAGTCGATGCCGCTCTAAGTCAGGAGAGCTTAAAAATTAACAGGATGAAGCTCTTCCAGCATAAACGCAAACTCATGTTTCGGAAGGAGCAAGAAATACTGTGCGTTCCAAAACCTTCAAAGGCAATCTTTAACGAAAAATTGCAGGAAGAAGATATCGGAAAACGACGAAGTCATCTCGAGCTTGCTGAAATTAACCCACGAACTGCACGACTCCCTTCACGAGTGCAGAAATTATGTGGAGACCTTCCAACTGAAGGACAAGATTCTGGAACGAGCCTACAAGAAGGACTTCCAGGACATGTCGCCGGTAGTCCAGGAGCAAGCGACGAAGATATTTAAAAAGCGACCAAAAGTCAATCTTAAAACCATCATCTCCACGAGTTTGCTCAACGAGCTGGGGAAGTGTGCTGCAGCAAACGTGAAACCTTCTTTAACGTTGACCAACGAGTGTCTGGACTTTCTGAAACAGTTGGACGCCTTGGATATGTACGTAGGAGTTCCTACAGTTGTGGACGAGCGAACGTTTAGCTTAATTTGCAAGCACAGACGACTCAGGATTGAGTACGAAGTCAAAGTAAGTAGAAGTGAGTAGTTGAAGGACCATACGATTTGGTGGTAGTTGAGAGCGGCCCAGAACGAAGTCACCGTAGCCGAGACGACTTCTGCAGCATTCTACAAGCGACTGTCACAGAAAAAGGAAAATGGTGCGAAATTGCACGCAGAATTGACTCAAGTGAGGAAGGAGCTCATTCATATGATGTGTGACAGCGACATGCAGATTGTCCTTCCACGAGGACTTGTTGAAATACCTCTGTGTGGTAGTTTTGAGGATTTTGAGGATGCGGTTTTGGTGTGCCGCAAAGACGTGGAGGACATCAACAGGATCATCCTAGTAAGACGCTCTCAGTTAAGACGAATCTGAAATGTTGTTGTAGGACTTTGGCGAGACGAAAATTAAAGCGATGCAAACAGCTATGACCTTCCGACGAAAGATTTTACATATGGAATGGGAACACAAGCGCATGAAGATGCAAATCCAGGATTTGGAAGAGAAAATCGTCGATATTGATGGAGTCAGGGTAGATATTATGAATTGAAGTTGGGTCGAGTTTTAGTTCGCTTCTTACAGCTAACGAAGGAGATTCAGTCGTATTTGAAGTGTAAAGACAAGTCGAAGACGATTCCGTTCGAGACCAAAGTGGACATGGTCAAGGGTTCCTACGAGAAGACTATCCAAGACCGTAGAGACAAAGTGCTCAGGATGCAGAAACAAATCAATTCGATTCGAGACCACGACAAAATTGTTGAGCACAAAATACACGAGCACAATATGGACGTGTGCGAGTTGAATCTAATGAGAGACCAAGATTTGGATGATAAAGAGCGTCAAGTGATTGATATGAGGTAAGATCGGAAGTGGTGAAAAAGGGCACAAACTGATTTTAAATTTAGGATGAAGACGCTTCAGGAGAGGTCCAAGTTGATTCATCAAATACAAGACAATCATCACGAGATTTTGATGCTGCAAACTGAGTTGGAGTTGTTGAGGCTTAAGACGTACCCCACACTCAAGTACAAAGTTGTATAATTTTGATTGTTAATTTTATCTAATGTTTGTGTATGCGTGTTTAAATAAATTACTTACAGAATTCTGTAGAAAAAGTTTTATTTTTATATTTGTGGTGCCATCTATCATGTCCGTGACACACTATTACCCAAGCATAGAGACATAAAGAAACCAGTGGCGGCTGCTCAGGGGAGGCTGAGGCATGGAATGCTAAAGTATTTTTTAATGTCAAAATTTCAACTATAAAATGATAACTAACGGGGCTTGTATTTTAAAATTAATACAACTTGGATTTTTACTAAATTCACCAAAATAGGAATTTATCAAAATTTTTGTGATATGAATAACGCGCAAAATTTTATTTACTTTTAAATGTATACAATAAAATTATATAATTTTTTTAACTTATAAATTTTAACACGCATTATTCTGATTAGAATTATTTTTTAAAACGTCAATTTTTATTTAAACAATTTTTAAACCTTATTTTTCTCGGTTTTATTGGAACTATTTAAAAATAGTACTCGAATTATTTTGGACCTGGATAAAAATGGCTATATAATTTCTAGCTTTAAAATTTACTTGAGTCTACTCAGAACACCACTCGAATTTTTAATTTAAAACGTGTAATTTATTCTTTTCTTCAATTCTTTTTTTCAAATATATGCCCTACATTAATTTCTAATCCGAAAATTGTACGTTCTAAAAAAAAATACTTTGACGTTTGTTTTTCGTTTATCTGTCCACATTGAACGATAAATCTCTTTATATTGTATTATACATAATTATATAAGAAAAAAACTTAGTACAAAACTTTCTTATGAATGAAAGCATACATTAACCAGCAGATATTCTTTCTTTGAAATATGTGTCCTACTTTAAATTGTAATCCCAATTATACGTATTAAAATATATTTTAGCGTTGCGCACAGAAGAGGTATCAAGTGACGAATTAGTTAGTTACAGACTTTGTAAATTTATAATTTTTTTCCATCTTTCAAGTTAATAAAATAAAATAAAAATTTTTGATTTTGTTGGAGTATTCTTTTTCAACTTCAGACCTTAACAATAATCATTTTAACCGAATTTGAATAGGAACGGAGGAACGCCCAACCCGTGCTTTTTCGCATTTTTTGCTTAAAAAAATGCACTTCACTGCGCTAATCACAGCAAAGTACTATGACTTTTTTAGGAGCGTTAGTTCGTGATTGGGTATTTTTTCGAATGGGGTCTAGCCTTCGGTGCCGTGAAAAACACTAGACCAAAGACAAAGACTTCCCACCATCTCACAACCAATCAGCAGTCGAGTTTTGAATTAAGCGTCCATTATATTTGTTTAATTGCTTCATTTCACATTTGACAAACCGTTCTTTGCGGGTTCGATCATTTATCAGATAGAAATCTGATAAAAGACCGAACCCGCAAACAACGATAAGAGTTTAATGAATAACACGCTTATTGTATTTTTTATTAAATTTATATTTATTCGTCTATGTTGTGATGGATAAATTCTTCGTCACAAATCCTCTGATTCCTCGTCCAGACTTGAGACGTTTTTTTATTCATTACCATATAAACCACCTCGAGAATTTATTAATTCTTGTTATAGGAAATGTAAATTGTTAATGGGTAGTAAAATTAAAATAAAGGTCCCTCAAACTCTATTTATTCATTGTTACCCTGACTCCTTAAACATTAAATAGTGCATGAATTCAAGCGCCGAAGAAAGATTTATTGAAAATTGAACAGCTTTTTTGAGCATAGTTTTAAAAACATGTTATAAGTCAAGATAAATATTTTTATGAAACAATAATTGGAACAAATTCCATCCCACAAGAAAAATATTAAATTTCAACTGAGAAGATTCTGGACAAAAAATTAAATCATTATACAAAATTTAAAACGAATTTAAAAAACTGCATGCCTGTGACAAAATGATCACGAGCCGCCACTGAAATAAACCAATATTATTATTATAATTAATTAATTATTAATATTATTATTATTAATTTATTGGCAATAAGCCATTAAAAATTTGAACATTTAAATATTAAAGAAAGCAAAAAAGTGTTTTATTTTAAGTTGTTTTCTACACATTTTATTTAAAGTACCTGAGCGATATTCCATATTCTCTTGAAATAAGCTTTGTCTGCGTAAATTAAAGTTAATTATTTTCTTAGAAAATTTATTAGGCATTGTGTGATGCAAATTTTAGCTTAAATACACATCTGTGTACACAGGAAAAATCAACCGTATGAACTTCTTGGAATAACCACAGCATATAGATATTTGTAAAAAATATCGGACAAATAAAATATAGTTATATGTATAGCAGTAATTTTAATTCAGAAGGAGCTTGACAGAAAATGTAATCAAAATATTATACACAATTGAACATTAATAACCAATTAAAAAACTGCATGCCTCCTTTGATAAATTTATAACGAATCGCCTCTGAAATGAACCAAAACGCCATTACAATTTTGACCATTTCACTATTAAATAAAGCAAAAAGTAACGTTTTCAACACATTTTATTTAAATATATTACAATTACAGAAATGTACAGTTCTCTCTAAAAAATATGCGACAACAGATGGCCAGTAAACACAAAATGTCAAAGTTAACGGTACCAATACCAACATAAGAATGCGAGAGTCTTGCTGCCATACCATCGGACAAGAAAAATATACTTATGTGTAGGGCAATAATTTCAACTGGAAAAAAACTTGGCAGAAAATTAAATCAAAATACAAAATTGAACATCAATAATCAATTAAAAAATTGCATGCTTTCTTTGAAAAAATTATCACGAGCCGCCTCTGAAATGAACCAGAAAGCCATTACAATTCTGACCATTTAAATATTAAATAAAGCAAAAAAAAAAACAACTTTTTCAACACATTTTATTTAAATATGTTAGTTACACAGATATACAATTTTCTATAAAAAATATGCGTCAGCAGATGAAACGAACCAAAAAGCCCTTACAATTTTGACCATTTAAATATTTAATAAAGCAAAAATAAAAACGTTTTCAACACATTTCATTTAAATATGTTATTTACACAAATATACAATTTTCTGTAAAAAATATGTGACAGCAGATGAAACGAACCATAAAGCCATTACAATTTTTACCATTTAAATATTAAATAAAACAAAAAGAAACGTTTTCTATACATTTTATTTGAATATGTTAGTTTCAAAAACACACAGTTTTCTGTAAAAAATAAGAAACAGCAGATGGTCAGTAGATGTCCATAATTACAAAATGTCAAAGTTAACGGTACCAATACCAACATAAGAACGCGACAGTCTTGCTGCCATAAAAAATATACCTAGTTATGTATATGGCAGTAATTTCAAATGAGAGGGAACTTGACAGAAAATTAAATCAAAATACGAAATTGAAAATATGCGACAGCAGTTGGTCAGTAGATGTCGCCCGTAATCACAAAATGTCAAAGTTAAGAACGCGACAGTTTTGCTGCCATATACCTTCGGACAAGAAAAGTATATTTATGTGTATGGCACTAATTTCAACCGAGGGAGCTTGACATTAGCGTTTTCTGACGACTCATGAAAATCAAGACGATTTGAATTTGCAACACCGCATGCTATCCTATCATATCAGAAGGCGTCAGAATGCACCGATCAGCACAATTTGAGCGCTCCGATAACAAATTATCTTTTAGTTTCTTCGAAAACAATTGGAGACGCGAATGTAGACTATCGAGCAGACTCTTCCTAACGGTACTCTCCTCTTCAACGCGGGCCCTTCATATTTCACCGGTCAGACTATACGAATACGCATTTATTGATGTCAGTTCGTCACTTCAAATACGAATTATTATCAATATCATTTATCATTTATCATTATCATTATCATTATCATTATCATTATCATTATCATTATCATTATCATTATCATTATCATTATCATTATCATTATCATTATCATTATCATTATCATTATCATTATCATTATCATTATCATTATCATTATCATTATCATTATCATTATCATTATCATTATCATTATCATTATCATTATCATTATCATTATCATTATCATTATCATTATCATTATCATTATCATTATCATTATCATTATCATTATCATTATCATTATCATTATCATTATCATTATCATTATCATTATCATTATCATTATCATTATCATTATCATTATCATTATCATTATCATTATCATTATCATTATCATTATCATTATCATTATCATTATCATTATCATTATCATTATCATTATCATTATCATTATCATTATCATTATCATTATCATTATCATTATCATTATCATTATCATTATCATTATCATTATCATTATCATTATCATTATCATTATCATTATCATTATCATTATCATTATCATTATCATTATCATTATCATTATCATTATCATTATCATTATCATTATCATTATCATTATCATTATCATTATCATTATCATTATCATTATCATTATCATTATCATTATCATTATCATTATCATTATCATTATCATTATCATTATCATTATCATTATCATTATCATTATCATTATCATTATCATTATCATTATCATTATCATTATCATTATCATTATCATTATCATTATCATTATCATTATCATTATCATTATCATTATCATTATCATTATCATTATCATTATCATTATCATTATCATTATCATTATCATTATCATTATCATTATCATTATCATTATCATTATCATTATCATTATCATTATCATTATCATTATCATTATCATTATCATTATCATTATCATTATCATTATCATTATCATTATCATTATCATTATCATTATCATTATCATTATCATGATCATCATCATCATCATCATCATCATCATCATCACCATCACCATCACCATCACCATCACCATCACCATCACCATCACCATCACCATCACCATCACCATCACCATCACCATCACCATCACCATCACCATCACCATCACCATCACCATCACCATCACCATCACCATCACCATCACCATCACCATCAGCATCAGCATCAGCATCACCATCACCACTATCAGTATCACTATCACCATCACCATCACCATCAGCATCAGCATCACCATCACCTCTATCACTATCACTATCACTATCACTGTCACTGTCACTGTCACTGTCACTGTCACTGTCACTATCACTATCACTATCACTATCACTATCACTATCACTATCACTATCACTATCACTATCACTATCACTATCACTATCACTATCACTATCACTATCACTATCACTATCACTATCACTATCACTATCACTATCACTATCACTATCACTATCACGTTAAACCGACACCCGAAGATGGAATTTGTTTTGGCAGTCTCAAAATGATTTTCAAACATATTTTAATTTTGTGTCACCCGAATTTTTTAATATTTTGTATGGATTCCAAGAATAAACAAATTTTTGATAATATTTCTGAAAGTGGTTTTTTATTCTGCGTCCTTAGATCTAAAAATGTCATGAGTGTCCTATTTAAAAAACACAAGTAGGAAGCATTTGCTGTTAGACGAAAATTTACAAAAATTAAAATACCATAAATTTGTTATTTGCAACTATTTGAAGTATTGCAATAATTATTAAGTATTAAAGTATTAAGAATAATTCGAGAGTACTTCTAATAGGTACATTTTAAAGAATCGGGTGGGCTTTGAGATTTCTTGAAAATTACTATAACAAACTGCCAAAAACTAATTTTTTTCATATTATTTTAACACCACAATTAGTTTAGTTTTAGTCTAGTTTAGTTGGTTTTTCTGCAATAAATTGCAGGTATAAAGTAAAAATAATTTTCAGATTCAGGGACAACTCAATATAACAAAACTAAATACTTGTTATATAGTTGTTTATGTTAATGACGTGATTCCAATTTATATCGAAAAAATTGAAAGGGATGAAAATCTTTGGGCGGACAAGATGCTCCCTATTTTGAAAGAGTTTTATGTTAATTGTATTGCAGCGAAAATCGTTGGGGATAACTTAAACAAGGGATTACGTTGCATCGATCCTCCATTCATAAAGGAAGCGCAAAAACTCTACAAAAAAAAGAATGATGCAATGAAGCCAAATAAATAAGACACGGCAAAACATTAATTCGCGATTCCTCTATTGAGGGAATATGAACAGTGAAAATTAGGAATATGAATAAAAATTAACAAATAATATAATATCATGTGAAAATGAAAGCCACTATTAATGAAAGTGGACTTTCGGTCGATTTAATTTCTTATCTGTTCGTTTCGTATCTATTCGTATTAAATTACAATCCAGCCAATCTGCGCCACTTCTTGGCGCCATCCGTGAGGGAATGGTTGAACTATCAGAGGGTTTACGAACAGGATAGTACTAATTCAAACGACTGTAACGATCAAAGCCGACTTTTCAAACAACGTCCTGTCCTACATGTTGTATATTTTCAGTTTTAAATTGCAGATTCTTTTAAACTAATACCTAACGAAGGGGTTAAAGTTCTCAACATTCAATTATTATTCAATTTTTTTTAAATATTACCAATATTCATAGCATTATTATTCGTACATTTAACAATTAAAAGCATTGCAAAATATGTCATTCCCAAGACCAATCATTTCTTATTAAACTGGTATGCTTCATTTATGATTTACAGCTGCCTCTTTCGAATGCCGTTGTTTAGAATAATGACACATTTTAGATGGTGGCGTCCTCTGTGGGCATTGATGAAGCGATGGCCCCTCTGAAATATGATAGTTACAGAAACATACAGTTTTCTGTAAAAAAATTTGCGACAGCAGATGAAACGAACCATAACTAAATTGCCTAATAACTGAAATTACGCATTATTTTTAACGTGTTTCATGTAAAACCTACGTTCTCAACTTGAAAATAAGATGTGGCTGCCGATCAACTTTTCGTTCCAAAATGAAATATCGGCAAAATGTATTTCCAAAACTACTTTCTACAACGAATACTACGATTCATCGTAATCTTTGAGCCTAAAACTAGGGAAAATGATAAAATTTTGCCGCCTAACTTTGATGGTGAATCATCGATCTTTGCGACATCTAGCGGCCATAAATCGTAACAAATAAAAAATTTCCCACTTTAAATATGAAAGTTACAGAAGCATACAGTTTTCTGTATAAAATATGCGACAGCAAATGAAACGAACCATAAAGCCATTACAATTTTTACCATTTAAATATTTAAATAAAGCAAAAAGAAACGTTTTCTATACAATTTATTTGAATATGTTAGTTACAAATATACAGTTTTCTTTAAAAAATAAGAAACAGCAAATGGTCAGTAAATGTCGCCCATAATTACAAAATGTCAAAGTTAACGGTACCAGGGGGGGGTCACGTGAGATAGGGAAATTGGTTTGGCTAATGCATATGCGAGACAATGGAGCCGCCACCATCGCATTGCTCAAAATTATCATTTTTACAGGTTTCTGACAGTTTACAGGAAATTTTACTTAATAGTTGACGCAACTGTCGTTTATAAAGCGCTTTTCTTAGGAATTTTAAGTGTGCTTTTAATCACTATTTTAAATCTTTCTTTTTGTTTTGTGTTAAAAGTGTCAACTTTGTTTAATTTGTTGTTGTAAACATTTTGATTTATAAATTCTGTAAGTAAAATATAACCCTGTGTCAGTGTGTCCTCTCCGATACAAGAACTTTATATGAATTGTTTTAGTAGTGATTGAACTAGGAAAATAGGAAATATACTTTGTGGTAGGGTAAAATATTTACATTTTTTACACATATCCTGACGGTAAAGTAAGTTTTTAGCTCCAATTTTGTTATATATTTACAATACAAAATGTTTTTCTAAAAACAGTATAGTTTTCTTTATTTTATTGACTTTTAAATATTGTAAGATTAGGGTAGAGTAAAGTCATGCCATTATCTTTATCACAGATAACATTCCAATCCAAACAAATTTTTGAGATCAGCTGTATTCTGCTGACGCCGTTTAAATTTTTTTAGTTCATTTTTAATAGCACGTAAAAATGTAATACGACAGCACCAATATCTGGTCCAAAGTATATGTTCGGATTTTTGGAATGTGTTTCTTAATAAAGATAAGTGCCGGCTGAAAATTTAAATATGCCGCATTAATTGACCATTCCGACTGAGCTATGTAGTACGATATGCTACAGCTACGAGCGCTATTTAACGAAATCCAATTAACATGGGACTCGGCGTTCTATATTTTACTGTTCTATGAACGGTACCAATACCAACATAAGAACGCGACTGTCTTGCTGTCATAAAAAATATAGCTAAATATATGGCAGTAATTTCAAATGACAAGCAGCTTGACAGAAAATTAAATCAAATTACAAAATTGAACAATTATAATCAATTAAAAGATTGCATGCCTCCCTTGATAAAATTATCACCAGCCCCCTCTGAAAATAACCATTATAATTTTGACCATTTAAACATGAAATAAAACAAAAAGAAACGTTTTCAACACATTTTATTTAAATATTTTAGTTACAGAGAAGTACAGTTTTCTGTAAATAATATGCAATAGCAGATGGACAGTAGATGTCGCCAGTGATCACACAATGTCAAAGTTAACGGTACCGATACCAACATAAGAACGCGACAGTCTTGCTGCCATAGTCGCCGACTAAAAATGCCCAAATAGAAAACAAACGGAACGAAAATGGGCAAGTGCAATGGCTGTGCTGCAAATATTTGACCGGTGCATAGATCGCGACGTGGTGGTGGTGCCGGCGTCGGATGGGAGTTCCCGTTCATCGTCTGATGCCGAGGACGTTGCGACGACGACGACGACGATGTCCACCGACAACAGCACCAGCAGCGGCAGCGACGACGACATGGACGTCCAGCAGCAACTCAAGAACCTGGACAGCGTCATCAACCTGACGCGGGCCAATATCGACGCCCTCAACGCCAAGTTCGCCGACTTCCAGCGCCCCCCGCCCATCTATCTGATGGAATACAACGACCTCACCTGCAAACTGCACGAGCTCGAGCAGCAGAAGCGGCGCCTGGTGGAGCTTCTGGACGGCCGCGACAGCCCCCCGGGGGGCGAGGAGCGCCGGGTGGTCTCGAGGCCCCCCGACGACGCGCTGGCCCCTCCGCCGCGGTGTCTAAGGGCGCATCTTCCCAATCAGCAGCGCACCAGCGTTCAAGTGCGCGAGGGGCTCACCCTACGCGAGGCCCTCGCCAAAGCCATGAAGAGGCGCAACCTCATCTGCGAGATGTGCTCAGTGTACCTGGGGGGCACCGACACGGTAGTGAACTGGGACGCGGACATTAGCACCCTCAACTGCGAGGAGATCACAGTGAAAATTCTCGACAAGTTCCCGATTCCGACGAGCATCTCGCATAATTTCGTGCGGAAGACTTATTTCTCTTTGGTGTTCTGTGAATGCTGCCGGAGACTGTTGTTTCAAGGGTTTTATTGTAGGACTTGCGGGTACAAGTTCCATCAAAGGTGCGCCGGTGGAGTGCCGCCCCTATGTCACCAAGTACGTAACTTTTCCCCTATTACTTTAATTTTTTTTTATTGTTGCAATAAAATTTTAAAAATTTACACATTGACCGGTCATTGTACACATTTACCAGTCATTTTATACATTTACCAGGCATTGTATACATTTACCGGCCATTATACACATGAACTGGTCAATGTACACATCGACTGGTTAATGTATGCTTTCATTCATATCAAATTTATTCCTCTGTTTTGTTTTTATTTATGTACATAATTATTTCTTTATAGTATTTATTTATTGTTCAATTTGTCATTTACCGGTCTATAGAGCGCCAAAGTATTTTTTGCTACGTACAATTTGGATTAGAAATTAATGTAGGTCAAATAATTTCAATTAATGTGCGCATATTCAGTTCAGTTTCAAAAATGCCTGGAAAAAACGACTTAATTGGTTTTTATCTCAGTTTTCTGTAAAAAAACAATGATATGACGACCCTTTTTCCATTTCTATATTATAATTATTTCTAACATAATATTTATTTATTGTTCAATTTCTCATTTACCGGTCTATGGAGCGCCAAAGTATTTTTTGCTACGTACAATTTGGATTAGAAATTAATGTAGGGCAAATAATTTCAATTAATGTGCGCATATTCAGTTCAGTTTCAAAAATGCCTGGAAAAAAACGGCTTAATTGGTTTTTATCTCAGTTTTCTGTAAAAAAACAATGATATGACGACCCTTTTTCCATTTCTATATTATAATTATTTCTAACATAATATTTATTTATTGTTCAATTTGTCATTTACCGGTCTATGGAGCGCCAAAGTATTTTTTGCTACGTACAATTTGGATTAGAAATTAATGTAGGGCAAATAATTTCAATTAATGTGCGCATATTCAGTTCAGTGTCAAAAATGCCTGGAAAAAAACGGCTTAATTGTTTTTTATCTCAGTTTTCTGTAAAAAAACAATGAAATGACGACTCTTTTTCCATTTCTATATTTAAACTCGTGGAAGTAAATAATTTAATTTGCTAGTTTACCACGAGATTTTGTATTTCTCATTGTAAATCTTTATTTCTATTTAATCGTCTATCAGTTATTTCTGGAAGAAAATGAGTATAATCTTTGCAGTTTGTGGAGGTTTTTACAATTCTCTTCATATTATTATTTCAAAGTTCCTATCTTTTTGAACTCTTTGGATAAAAGGCGTTTGGCATCCACACACAAAAAAATTATAATTTTATTGGTGACTTCAAATTGTCCCTGAATTTGATAATAATAATCGTAATGGTTATTTCAATGCGACTTTGTTATTCTGAACTAAATTGCCTAATAACTGAGATTAAGCATTATTTTTAACGTGTTTCATGTAAAACCTACGTTCTCTATTTGAAAATGAGATGTCGCAGTCGATCAACTTTTCGTTCCTAAATGAACTGTCGGAAAAACTTATTTCCAAAACTACTTTCTACAACGAATACTACGATTCATCGTAATCTTTGAGCAAAAAACTAGAGAAAATGATAAAATTTTGCCGCCTATCTTTGATGGTGACTTTGTTATTCTGAACTTGTGATTTTACCAATCAATGTTGCTTCGAGAACTATAGTCTTTTGCAGCAAAAGGACATTTTACTATCTTACCTCAATGATCCCGTCATTATCTCCTGGTGCATCTAGAGAAGCCCCTAAATATGACAATACAGACGGTTGTAGAAAAAACCCACATTTACTAATTGACTTTTGAGACACCACATACAGGCTGACCCAGAGCTGCGTAAACGCTCCATAACTTTTTTGCTATTCGAAGTATCGACTTGAAATTATTGTTGTATGATAGGTGCGCTTCTGCTGCACATTTTAAAAATATTTTCTTTTGTATACAGGATGTCCAAATATTATTAAAAGTCCAAAGTTATGTTTTTTTTAATGGAACTACTCCATTTTGATTTCGTTTTTGATTTCTATACTAAATTCTGCGTTAATTTATCAAATTATTTATCAAATATCGAATGCATATTCCCATCTCTAAGCAAGCACATGGACGCGTTTGTTGTTGGTAATTCAGTGAATTTTAAAGTTTGAAATTCATGTCTTTTTCAATATTGAAAAAGGCTCTTTTCAAATTAAAAATTTGAGTGGTGTTTTGAGTAGAACTCAAGTTAATTATAGAACTATAAATTAAAGCGAAATTTTATTGAGCTCCCAAATAATTCGAAAACATAGTTCTAATAAAATTGTGGGAAATGAAGTTTAAGAATAGTTTAAATAAAAATGGACCTCTTGAAAAATAATTATAGTCAGAATAATGTCTGTACTCAAGTTCATATGTTAAAACATTATTTAATATTATACATAATATAATATATACATAATTTAATTGTATACATTTAAAAGACAGAAAAATCTAACGCCATTATTCATCTTATAATAATTCCATAAAATTGCAGATTTATTGAATTGAAAATCTTAGTTGAATTAATTTTCTAATACAAGCCCTGCTATTTTTCAACCATTAAAATAAAACCGAGCACGTCTTATAATTTTGTAAAATAAAAAACCGATGCATGTTTTCCAAACTTACATTTTACTTATGAATTCCGTGGAACATGTTTATTATTTATTACAATAAACAATAAGGTTTAAAATAATTTTATGTCGCATTAAAGATTCAGAATAAAATTATATTGCAAAGAATTATCAAAATCTTTATTTCCAAACAATTTCAGATTGAAAATTGCAAGCAAATTTCATTTCCAATCAAATTGGATGTTTTATAATTTTCCTTATTAATTTATTGTTAGGATAGTTTGCTTTTGATTTTGATATTTAAAATCTCTCCTATTTATAAACTTGTATTTTAAAATTTTGCACCAAAGGTTCTGCTTTTAATTACTAATTTAGAATTATACCGATAAACATTCAGAAAAAAAGATTTGTCTGCTTTTCCCTATACAGCAACGAATATAAAACTTTAAGCAACATTTTTAATACGGTGAATTTGAAATAGGTAATACTTTATTTTTCAAAACATGAAAATACTTTTCAAAATTTGCATTAGAAGCAATTTTCAAATTTGGTTGGGTCATGGAGTCAAGCTCTTGTTTTATTTGTCTATGCGAGTTGCTTATGTTTTATTATACAGGCAGGAAGAAAACTATCAAATAATGGGTGAATTTTTCTAATTTCTAATAAAAAATTGCACGCATGCAACATTTCCATAATTTTCATGACAGCCTTTACAAAAATGATATAATTCGCATTTCTCAAATTTGCCGAATTTTTTCGATTCCTTATAAATTTGTTGTTCTATGTTCTATTCACTTTCCCTTCTTGAAATATTCTTCTGATTCTTGAAATATTCGAATTTTAAAATTCTCTTGATGCTTCGGATTTCTCGGATTCTTATGAATCCTCAGAAATTTGTTATCCTTCGATTGCATTATCAGATTCTCGAGGTGGTTTATCTTAATGACTCAAAAACGACTCAAGTCTGGACGAGGAACTAGAGGATTTGTGACAAACAATTTACCCATCACAACAAAGCTGAGTAAATTTATATTTAATAAGAAATATAATAATGTAATTCGTAAACTCATATCGTCGTCATCTGGCTGCTTATTTTCCCATCTTAAAATTGTAAAATTTTAATTTCAATGGAAAGTTGACAAAAGACCGAACCCACACGGAACGATTTGTAAACTGTGAAATGAAGCAAATAAATAAAGATAATGGACGCTCAATTCGAAATTCGACTCCTGATTGGTTGTGAGATGGTGGGAGTCCGGTCCAGTGTTTTTCACGGCACCGAAGGCTATACCCCTTCCGAAAAAGTACCCAATCACGAACTAACAATCTTAAAAAACTTATAGAGCCGTAGCCATGTCTTCGCTATGATTTGCAAGTGAGGTGCACTTTTTCAAGCAAAAAATGCGTAAAAAGCGCGGTTCGGGCGTTTCCATTCCAATTCGGTTGAAATAATTATTGTTAAGGACTGAAGCTGAGAAATCAACCAGAACAATTTTTTTTATAAAATGTTATTAACTTGAGAGGTGAAAAAAATAATAAATTTACATTTGTTAGCATTCTTTTAATCTTATAAATTTTTGGAAAAATTTAAATTTTTTATATTTTCAGCAGATATCAGATCCCTGAATTTTTCAAAAGATTCTACGGTTCTCTCGATTATTGTCAGGTCCCTCAGATTTTTTTAATTTCTGGAGAAATTTACTACGGCTCATACATTCTCTCGATATATAGATCTTCTGATTTTTTAATTTTCCAAGTTCTGCAAATTATTGTTATTCTTGAATTATTTTTAATTGCATGCTTTTGATTTCTTGGAGTCTTCGTATCCCTAGAATCATAAGATTCCCATAAGATAAGATTACTTCAATTTCACATTACTTGGGTTCCTATGTCCCTCTGTATTCTTTGTATCAAGATTTTTTAAATGCCTTTAAACGCTTTTAATGATTGTGTTTTCTTACTAAATATATTTTTTTATTGGTAAAATTGAAAAGAAAATATGTATCATATAAATAACATAGTTAGTAGCAATTACAGCATAACAAAAGAGGATAAGACTAAACTAAAAAGTGCATCTGGATGACAATAAACAAAACAACTGTTCATAACTTTTCAAAGTAAAAAGTTTTTTTTCACTTTTGTTTCACCTGAATAAAACAATAGCTTTAACGCACTTTCGTTAATGTATAAATTTACCACTCATTGTAATAATTTTCCGGTCCTCTTACATATTCAATAGTTTCTAACTATCAACTGATGAGTTGACCATTGTGTTTACGATTTTTGGAAATAATGAAACGGGAAGAGGATTATTTTAATAAAATAAACGAATTTGAATTATGCTATCTGTATTTCGGTTAGCGACAAATATTTTTTTGTAAAGTTAAAAAATTATTCGAAATGCAGTGGCGTAGTCAGATTAGAGATAAAAAATTGCTAACATTATTTTTTTATTTTAACCACTGAAAACAGCTCGAAGTAGGTTTTAATTTTTTTCCTGAAATTTGGCACCGCAGTAGATGTATTGATAATTACATGTCATTAAAAAAAATCGTACAAATTGACCAACAAATAACAACTTTAGAGAGGTGGCCCGCTTATTAAGGGTCACTCTGTATTTTGACAATGAATTAAAAAATTGACGGGCTACAGAACTTAAACTCAAACTTCTTCATTTCAACCAAGAACTAAAAGTGTTCATTTTTAGTACGCTCTAACGAATTTCAAATTGTCTCCGTGGACTGCGCAGTTCTTTTTAATTTTTGGATCTACCTTTGTTTTGCATCCGCAGGTGTGTGTAAATTATTGGACAATGTTGAAATCAGTTTGAGGTGCAGGTTTAGCTTTTCACAACCGTGTGCCATTATCGGATTAAGTAAATTCGCACTTGAGATAAATATGAGATTAATTATTGAACGCGTTGTGTTTACAAAATGAGGTCGCGTTTCTAATGTGCAACATGGAAAACCCAACAGGACTTAGTGACGACATTAGTTTTTATCATTCCCATAGAAAATCCGGCTTAAGTGGTTTGCAATAGAGATAGCGATTTTTTATCGTCGCGCTAGGAATATAACAATAAGACGTCATTTATTTCAAATTCAAACTCGTCTCTTTGGATTTGCTGCATCAAATACAAGCAAACCCTTGTTTTTGTTGTTGTTTACTCGCCAATTTATTAATGATGCGATATATGCGACATCGGATTCCGTTTTTATTATTGCTTACGTACGAACTCATTAAAATTTTATTAATTAGCCTCGTAACTCGGACTGGAATTGTGGGTTTTGCAGTTAGTGACGTGCACGATGTAGAGTTTAATAATTGCAGATTCCTGGAACGAATTTTACGTAGGCAAATTGTGTACGGTTCGCTGTGGTAATTCCGTATTTTTTGCACAAGATTCGCCGTCCCCAAACAATTCATTAAGTCGTTTTTTAAAATATTGTCCCTAAACACTTCATTCGTTTTCTATAGGGTGTACAAAATAAAAGTAAATTGCAGTAATTTGCAGCTAGCGTTTTTTACAGTGTAGACGTTTGACATTGACATATCACGACGTTGACATTTGACACGAACTGTTAATCAAAGAATACCACAAACGACGTCTAAACTGACGCCTGAAGATGGAATTTCTTAGAAAATCCACCATCCCAACAAAATCTATATTAACTCATAAAAATTGTCTCAAGAACAACAGTTTTCAATAATTTTAAACAATTTTTTTTTATTAACATTTAAATAGTCAATGCAAGTTTTCTCAAGACTGATTTTTCAGTTATTATAGTTTTCGTTGAGAAAGTTGAAATGTATCTTATGTGTCGTCTGGGAAACAGTTATCGACCAAAAATGTAATTTCAAATTATTTATACTTCGTCCTTAGCTCCTGATTTCTTCTTCTCATTCATTCCCTCATCTTCAGCTCTTGATTTATTCTCATTTCTTCATCTTTTTTTTTCACATATCTTTATTTCTTCATAGTTTCTCTATATTTCTCTTCATTCCTAATTCTGCTCTAGATCTCACTAGATTCCTTCATCATCATATCTTTATTTATTTCCATTCTACATTGAGTTCTGAATCTCTCTTAATTTTTTCAACATTTTTTTTTAATTTCTCGTAATTCATCTTGGGTCCGCGTTCCTTTTTATTCTTGTATCTTCATTTCGTTTTATATTTTCACCTTCAGCTTTTGTCATTCCTTCATTAATTTTGGCTTCATTCCATAATCGACTTTATCTCTCCATTCATCCATTTTTTATTTTCATACCTCTTTGTTCTCTTTAAATATAAACATAATATTGTAAGGCTGTTTTTTCATCTTCAGCTCTTGTCATTCTTCATTTATTTTCGCTTCATTGCATAATCGGCTTTAGAGAAGCCTCCAACTTTTATTTTCTTATCTCTTCGTTCATCTTCGAACTTAATTTTGTCAGTCTGTTCGTTGTGAAGGATTTTTCTGCATTCCCTCATCTTTATCTTTGGATTTTTCGTAATTTCTTCATCTCAATTATATTCGTCTCTGGATCTCTGCATCTCATTCAAATCCGGATCTGTCTGAATTCTTTCATTTTTTATTTTTTTCGCTTTTGTTATTCCTTCACCTTCATTTCTCTTATTTCTTTCATCTTTAGCACTTGTCATTTCTTAATTTTTCTTGTACTTTTTTTAGTTGTTTGAACCGTTTTCATTTTTTTTCTCCGGAGAAGCAATTCTACATTAATATTTTATGCCTTTTTTTGAAATTGTGTGGTTAAAATATTGTTATTCACATCAGCTTTTGTTTGTTTATTAATTAATTGTAATTAGGTTGTCTAAGCGGCCACTTATAAGGATAGCCCAAGGATGGATATTGACGATTGCGATCGATTAACACCGGAAATAATATTCGGACCAAGTAAATAAATAATGTGTCGACGCCGCTGTAGGTTCATGGAGGTCATATCCAGCTTTCCATAAAGCAGCTGGTTCGATTTTAGCCTTTTCGGGTCCTCACTCAATATTTCACACAGTTCTCGCGCTACCAAACTGGGATGTTGCAATTTTTGGAAACACAAAAATGTCCAATTTTTTGTTTGTTTGTGGGCCATGGAACCCCGTTTTTGGTTTATTTTTACAGTGTAGGTGTTTGACATATGACATTTGACAGCAGTTCAAACGAGATCGAAATCGACATCTGCAGATGAAATGTATCTTATGTATGGCGCCTGAACTGAATTAAAAAAATCTCCAACTCAAGGTTGAAATTTTACTACACTATAACGATCTAGAAGTTATTCCTTGGCCCACGCGCGTTATACAGGGTGATTCACGTGGAACGTTTTTTTGAAAATGTTTAATTTTCCGTAAAACTAAAAAGTTGAAATTTGGTGCATCCTCATTATCGATCATTCTGAATCGAAGCGAACTACTTTCAAGATGGCGGCATTTGCGGTTATACCGGAAATTGACATAAACATTGTTATTTTAAATGGCCACCACCTATTTTTATGTTAATATTAATTCGATCACTTAATTGTGAATCGATAAAAACAGATGTTACTTACCTACCTTTCATGGTTTTTAGTATCCTTAATAATTGTAGGTATGCTAAAATTTGAAAATGAATGTATCTTTTTTAACCATTTGAAGTATTGCAATAATTCTTCAAAAAATAATTCGAGAGTACTTCTAATAATTTTTAAAGATTTAGGAGGTCGTTGCGACTTCCCGAAAATTACTATAATAAAATCACCGAAACCTATTTTTTTTCAAAATTTAACTCCACTCCACTCCGAATGACGCTTTTAGATTTAGATATTTAAAAAAAATAAGTTTTGATATTTTGTTACAATCACATTTTTAAAAATCTTATCTTCAAAGCTAATTTATGTTGAATGGGAAAATTTGAAATGACTTTTAATTTTTTGTATAAACCTCCAATTTACTATGAATATTATAACTCTTTGCCTCACGAAAATAAAGCCGCAAATAAAATATTTCAATAAAAGTAAAAAGAAACAAGATTAAAAATCGAAAATTGATACTGTAACTGAAGAAAATTTTGATTTGGATTATCCAAGAATTGAACTAGATCCTGACTATGATGAATAAGGAACTATTGTTTTTTATATTTTGTACTTTTTGTATTTTTTTGCACTTTAATAACATTAATATAATACTATCCTAAGAAAATGCACGTACTTCTTTTTTAATTTAATGTTCTTCTGAAGGCAAAAGGATCTAAGGGAATTTTATAGCAAAAGTGTGTAACTTAATGAAGGTTTCAATAAATAAACTTAAATATTGCATATCACACACACATTTATACAATAAGTGCGAGTGTAAAGTATAGAATAAAATTTATTATATTTATTTTATGCGTTAGCAATTGTCCTCGGACGGGTGTCTATAAATGATTGACTTAAATTTAGGTGATTGGCAACACTGAGGAATTGGTACCAGATTAACTGTCGTCGTGATTTATGTCTATTAACTTTTCAGGTTAAAAATTTTGTAGTCAAAAAGTGTAACTTACTGAATAATGGCGAACGAAAAGTGACAAATAACTGAGAAAATGGTTACAGCGAGTTATCGAAAAGATCTTCTAGTTGTAAAAACCATTTTGAAAACAACTCTGAAATGGGCAATTTTTAAATTTGACGTTTATTTGACAATTTCAAATTTGAAAATCAGTATACCCAATGGAAGAGTTAAAAAATATTGCCAACCTAACACAAAAAAATGCAATAATTTATAGTCACCCGGTACTATTCATATGTAAAATAAAAAATTAAAAGGTTTGATTACAACACAAAAAAATCAGTTTTATATCTTTCAATATTGTGCTGGTATTGATATCAATTGTTTGAAATTTATTTTTTCTATTTCACGCCTACACATGTCAGAATCTATCGTACAAACTAAGCAGAACTGGCATGTACTTTTATAAAAGTCGAGCTATTTTTTATTTCTACGTCGAATGACCATTTTAGATTGGGGGTTGATGTTTGAAAAAAAATAACGTTTTGATATTTTGTTGTAATCACATTCAAAAAAATCTTATCTTCAAAGATAACTTATGTTGAATGGAAAAATTTAAATTACTTTTACCTTTTGTACATACCTTCAATTTACTATAAATATTATAACTCTGGCACACGAAAATAAAACTACAATAAAATATTTCAAAAAAGTCAAACATTAAAAATCAAAAATTGATAATATTTTAACTGAAGAAAATTTTGATTTGGATTATCTAAGAATTGACATAGATCCTGACTATGATGAATAAGGACATTATTGTTTTTTAACTTAACTATGTAACATCCAGGTACATTTGTGGATTGTGCTCATTGCTAGCTTATTATACAAAATAATACAAGTTTTCATGAAATATGTGGGCGACTGTAATATTCTGACACTTCATGAGGTCAAGTTTTTTCACGCCTACACATGTCAGAATCTAAAGAAAAATACTCTTTATAAAAAATGAGAAATATCGTACAAACTAAGCAGAACTGGCATATATCTTTAGAAAAGTCGAGCTATTTTTTATTTCTACGTCAAATGACGCAAAAGAAACAAGAATAAAAATCAAAATTTGATAATATTGGAACTGAAGAAAATTTTGATTTGGTTGATCCAAGAATTGAATTAGATCCTGACTGTGATGAATAAGGACACTATTGTTTTGTGCTTTGCACTTTAATAACATATTATTTTACTATCCTAAGAAAATGCAAGTACTTCTTTTTTAATTTAATGTTATTTTGGAGGCAAAAGGATCTAAGGGAATTTTATAGCACAAATGTGTAACTTAATGAAGATTTCAATAAATAAACTTAAAAATTGTATATCACACACACATTTATACAATAAGTGTGAGTGTAAAGTATAGAATAAAATTAATTATATTTATTTTATGTGTTAGCAATTGTCCTCGGACAGGTTAATTTTTATTACTAACTTTATCTTTTGACACAAATTATATCTTTCTGTCCCAGCCAGTGGCGGCATAACATCAAAAGTCAAAAAATTCAAACGGCAAGGGGAGTGAAATGTCATATTTTCGGAATACTTTATTTATCTACCGGGTGACTATAAATGATTGACGTAAATTTAGGTGATTGGCAACAGTGAGGAATTGGTACCAGATTAACTGTCGTGATTTATGTTTATTAACTTTTCAGGTTAAAAATTTGTTGTCAAAAAGTGTAACTTACTGAATAATGGCGAACGAAAAGTGAGAAATAACGGGGAAAGTGATCACAGCGCGTGAACGAAAATATCTTCCAGCTGTAAAAACTATTTTGAAAACAATTCTGATGTGGACAATTTTTAAATTTGTCGTTTATTTGACAATTTCAAATTTGAAAATCAGTGTACCCAATGGAAGAGTTAAAAAATATTGCCAACCTAACACATAAAATTTCAATCATTTATAGTCACCCGGTATATGTTTATGGTATAATTATTCGTCATTTCAGCAATAATTTCGATATGTCATCAACGTAAGAAGGCAACACGATCTGACGTTTGTCATTTTCATTGTTCTCTCGGTGGTTCTCTCGTGAAGTGTCAGAGATTTACAGTCGCCCATATATTTCATGAAAACTTATATTATTTATATAACCTATCAGCGAGGACAATCCACAAATGCACCTGGACGTTTGCTTCTGGGATTGGTCATTTTCAAATACCTCTGACTTTCAAACAAAACGTCGAAAATATGTACTTTATAAGACCCATTTTGATATCGGCATTGACAATAGATTCCATACTTTGCCGCTGGGACATGATATTGTCGTTTAGTGAGGTTAATGAAAAGAGTAGACAGAGAAGTGTGTACGGGCCTCGTAGCTTAGATGGTAGAGCACCCGACCGGCAATCGGAAGACCTGGGTTCGAATCCCAGTCGGGTACCGGCATATTTTTCTATCTGCTACAATATAGGAACATATCCTATATAGGATATAGGATATAGATATAAGATATAGGATATCCTATACAGGATGTAGGATATCCTATATAGGATATAGGATATAGGATATCCTATATCCTATAGGATATAGGATATCCTATATAGGATATAGGAAATGTATATTTCATAAATAGCATATAGCATATCCTATATAGGATATAGGATATCCTGTATAGGATATAGGATATGTATAGGATATCCTATATAGGATATAGGATATCCTATATAGGATATATGATATAGGATATCCTATATAGGATATAGGATATCCTGTATAGGATATGCTATATGCTATTTATGAAATATACATTTCCTATATCCTATATAGGATATCCTATATAGGATATATGATATAGGATATCCTATATAGGATATATGATATAAGATATCCTATATAGGATATAGGAAATATATATTAACATAATTAGCAAAAGGTATCACTAGGAAAAAACGTTATGTCTTTGGTATCAATCTGCAAGTGAGACAAATTTTGTTGTTTCAGGTGCGCATGACTGACGCCTACTACCGAGCCCTTTTGGCCCGCTCGCCCGACTTCAGCGCAGGCATCCTCCACCCGGGCCAAGCAGGTCTAGGCCTTCCTCACCGTCAACCAAGACATCCCGGCACTCTGGGTCACCACGACCGTTCAAGTTCCGCGCCGAACGTTTGTCTGAACAACGTCAAAGGCTCTGGCGACGACTGTCCCAAAACCCTCGCGCTATCGCGCGCTGCCCCAGGTGACAGCGATTCGCTGCCTCACTGTCGAAGCACCCAAGCTTCGCCCACCGGGTCCCTCCAACCTCGACGCCCACGCGCGAGATCCGCGGACGAAAGCAAGCCGCTCCTCGCCCCGAAAGAAAGCATAGAAAACTGGGAAATCTCAGCAGACGAGATTCTCGTAGGTCCCCGAGTGGGATCTGGCTCTTTCGGAACCGTATACAAAGCCCACTGGCACGGTCCAGTGGCCGTCAAAACCCTAAACGTTAACATACCCACGCTGTCTCAGCAGCAGGCGTTCAGGAACGAAGTGGCAGTCTTGAGGAAGACGCGCCACGTGAATATTTTATTATTCATGGGTTGTGTTAACAAGCCCCAGTTGGCGATTGTGACGCAATGGTGCGAAAGTTCCAGTCTTTACAAGCACCTCCACGTGCACGAGACGAAATTCGCGCTCTTTACTCTGATAGAAATCGGGCGACAGACAGCCCAAGGCATGGACTACCTCCACGCTAAAAACATAATACACAGAGACTTGAAGTCGAACAATATTTTCTTGCACGACGACCTCACGGTCAAAATAGGCGATTTCGGGCTTGCTACAGCGAAGACGCGCTGGACCGGTTCTAGGCAGTTCAGGCGTCAGCCTACAGGTTCCATTTTGTGGATGGCACCCGAAGTAATTCGAATGCAAGAAGAGAACCCTTATAGCTTCCAATCCGACGTTTACGCGTTCGGGATTGTCATGTTTGAAATGCTGGCGATGCAATTGCCTTACGTGCATATTAACAACAAAGACCAGATCTTGTTCATGGTGGGTAGAGGCAAGCTCAAGCCCGATTTGACCAAGCTGCGGTCGGATACGCCCAAAGCTTTGAGGAGGCTCACGGAGGACTGTATCAAGTTCAATAGGGAAGAGAGGCCGCTGTTTAGGCAGATACACGCCTCGTTGGAGGGTTTGTTGAGAAACCATCCAAAGATTAATCGATCGGCGTCGGAGCCGAACATGAACAGGACCCAGTTGCAGTCGGACGACTTCATCTACGCTTGCGCCAGTCCCAAGACGCCTGTCGCGTTTGGTCCTTCGAGCTTCTTCTATTCGGCGGGCGCGGGAAATATTTGAACGAGTTAGGCACAAGACAACAACGTGTTTGTGTTTTTTTGATTTGGTTACGTCTCTTCTTTCACCGACTCGTGATGACTGGTTGTGATTGAGTGTGTGCGTCGTGTAGGACTAAGTAGATTAAAAAGGATTAAATTATTGTCAAGTATTTAAAATCTGCAAATATTGTTTTGTTTTCGTATTAAATAAATTCTTAAAAAATGAAGCTTTTGGGACGAATGTTACCCAACCAAACAATAACTTCCTGAAGAATTGCAATTTGTATAGGGCGGGGATTATGAAATGGGTGTAGAAACAGATAAATAGGGAATAAGCAAAAGCGAGAACTATATTTGAAGTGGATGGGGCAGTACAAGAACTAGAAATTAAAACACAAAAAACACTCAGGATGTCCCTTAATTTCTTCATCTTTTTACGTGTCTTTTCTTTTTTCATTTATTTTCATTCCTTCACTTTAATTTCTCATCATTATTTTATCATTTATTTTTTACATATATTTATTCATCTTCAGATCTTCGTTCCGTTTAATTCTTTCACCTGCATTTTTCTTCTCTTTATTCCACATTCGATCCTGGATCTCTATTATTTCCTTCATTCCCATCTCTTTATTTTTGAACATTATCTCAGGATGTCTCTTAATTATTTCATTTTTTTTTTCATATATTTATTCATTTTTAGATATTCGTTCTTTTTTTAATCTTTCATTTTCAGCACTTGTCTTCTCTTCATTTCATATTCGGCTTTAGAGCCCTCTTGACCCTTTCATTTTCATATTTTCACTTTTCTTCGTTTATTTTCAAATCTCAACTTCTTTATTTTTCTTGATTTCATATTCGGATCAGCATGTCCCTGTTAATTTATTTATTTTTTATTTTTCAAATATCTATTCATCTTCAGATCTTCGTTTTATTTACAGCACTTGTCATTCATTTCTATATATATTATTCGGTTTTAGATTATCTTCGCATATCTTCTATCCTTCAGATCTTAAAAAGGATTAAATTATTGTCAAGTCTTAAAATCTGCAAGGATTGTTTTGTTTTCGTATTATATAAATTCTTAAAAAATGAAGCTTTTGGAACGATTGTTACCCAACCAAACAATAACTTCCTGAAGAATTGCAATTTGTATAGGGCGGGGATTATGAAATGGGTGTAGATTGATAAATAGGGAATAAGCAAAAGCGAGCACTATATTTGAACTGGATGGGGCAGTACAAGAACTAGAAATTAAAACACAAAAAATACTCAGGATGTCCCTTAATTTCTTCATCTTTTTACATTTCTTTTTTCATTTCTTTTCATTCCTTCACTTTAATTTCTTTTTATTCTTTTATCTTCAACACTTGTCTCTTCATTATTTCATAATTTATTCTTTAAATATATTTATTCATCTTCGTTCCGTTTAATTCCTTCACCTGCAATTTTCTTTATACTTTGATTTTCAGCACTAAAAATATTAATATTTTAGGACGATTGTTGCCCAACCAAAGGAGATTTTTTTGTAGAATTGCAATTTTTAATTTATATGGCAGATATTATTAAAGGATTTCTCTTTATTTCTCATATTCAGCTACAGATATATTCTCATTCTTTCATCTTTCTGTTTCAATTATCTTTAAAACTCGTTATTCCATATTCGGCTCTGGGTCTTTATTGATTCCTTCGTTTGCATGGCTTTATTTCCTTCATTCTGTATTGGTATCAGGATCTCTCTTAATTCCTTTTTTTATTTTTTAATATCCACAGAATTTCGCCTTCATTTCTCTCTATTTCTCATCTTCAGGTACTGAGTGTAGGACTCAGTAGATTACAAAAGATTACATTATTGTCAAGTATTTAAAATCTGCAAGTATTGTTTTGTTTTCGTATTCAATAGATTCTTAAAATATGAATCTTTTAGGACGAATCTTGCCTAACCAATCAATAACTTTTTCAAGAATTTCAATTTTCATATTGAGGAGATTATGCAATGTGTGTAGGAGAAGACAAATTGGGAGGAAGCAAAGGCGAGAACTATTTTTGAACTGGGCGGGGCAGTACAAGAATAAAGAAATCAGACAACAAAAACAATCAGGATCTCTCTTGATTCCTTTACTTTCATTTATGTTTATTCCTTCATTTTTTTTTTCACATATCTTCGCACGTTTTAAAATCTCAACGACATTTTGTCGGGTTGTTAGTTCTGAGGATGGATTTCTCTTCTTTACGTCATCTTCTACTCTTTGTTTATATTCATTTCTTCATCTCCATTTATTTCAATTATCTTTATTTCTTTATCCCACATTCGGTTTTGGATCTGTATTAATTCTTTAAATTTAATCTCTTTATCTCTTTATTTTCCTTGATTTCATATTCGGATCAGCACGAATTAAACATTAATTTATTCATTTTTTATTTTTCAAATATCTTTATTTATCTTCAGATCTTCGTTTCGTTTAATTCCTTCAACGTCATTTTATTTATACTCTTATTTTCAGCACCTGTCATTTCTTCATTTCTCTTCGTGTTATATTCATCTTTAGATCTGACCCTTTTATCTTTATCTTTTCACGCCTCTTCGTTCATCTTCAAATCTCAACTCCAAATACTAAAATCTGCAAATATTGTTTTGTTTTCGTATTAAATAAATTCTTAAAAAATGAAGCTTTTGGGACGATTGTTACCAACCAAAAAATAACTTCCTGAAGAATTGCAATTTTTATATGGCGGACAAATAGGGAATAAGCAAAGGCGAACTGGATGGGGCAGTACAAGAGCAAGAAATTAAAACTCCGAAAACACTGAGGATGACCCTTAATTCCTTCATATTTTCAGATTAGTTCTGAGAAAGGATTTCTCTTCATTCCTTCTTCTCCATTTGTTTCAATTATATTCATCTCTTTATTCCACCATCGGCCCTGGATCTCTATTACTTCCTTCATTTCCATCACTATTTTTCTACATTATTTTAGGATATCTCTTAATTACATCATCTTTTATTTTTTACATATTTATTCATTTTCGTTTCGTTTAATTCCTTCACCTTCATTTTTCTTTATTCGTTCATTTTCAGCAATTGTCATTGCCTCATTTCTCTACATTTTATATTCGGTTTTAGATCTTTCTTGACCCTTTCATCTTTATCTTTTCACATCTCTTCGCTCATTTTCATATCTCAACTTAATTCTGGGTTGTTCGTTCTGACGAACAATTCTATATTGTTTCAGGATGTGTTAATTATTTCATTTTTTTTCACAATCTTTATTTATTTTCAGATATTCGTTCTTTTTTTTATTCTTTCATTTTCATTGTCATTATACTTCATTTCTCATCATTTTATGTTCGCCTTTAGATTTTTTTCGCATATCTTCATTCACCTTCAGATCTTAAAAAGGATTAAATTATTGTCAAGTATTTAAAATTTGTAAATATTGTTTTGTTTTCGTATTAAATAAATTATTAAAAAATTAAGCTTTCGGGACGAATGTTGCCCAACCAAACAATAACTTCCTGAAGAATTGCAATTTCTAAATGGCGGGGATTATGAAATGGGTGTAGAAGCAGACAAATTGAGAATAAGCAAAAGTGAGAACTATATTTCAACTGGATGGGGTCAGTACAAGAACTAGAAATTAAAACAACAAAAACACTCAGGATGTCCTTTAATTTCTTTATCTTTTTACATCTTCATTTCTTCTCTTTATTATTTTATCTTCAACACTTGTCTCTTAATTATTTCATCATTTATTTTTTACCTATTTATTCATCTTCAGTTCTTCGTTCCGTTTAATTATGTCACCTGCATCTTTATACTGTCATTTTCAGCACTTATCATTCCTTCATTTTTCTTCATTTTATATTTGGCTTTAGAGCTTTCTTCATCTCTCTTCTCTCTTCATTCGTTCATCTCCATTTGTTTAAAATATTTTCATCTCTTTATGCCACTTCGGTCCTGGTTCTCAATTACTTCCTTCATTTCCCATCTCTTTTTTCTATATTCTTTCGGATGTCTTAATTATTTCATTTTTTTTTCACATATCTATTCATTTTCAGGTTTTCGTTCTTTTTTTTATTCTTTCACTTTCAGCACTTGTCATTCCTTCATTTCTCTTCATTTTATATTCGGCTTTAAATTTTTTTTCGCATATCTTCATTCACCTTCAGATCTTAAAAAGGATCAAGTATTTAAAATCTGCAAATATTGTTTTGTTTTCGTATTA
This sequence comes from Eledona agricola, assembly GCA_964023215.1. NCBI lineage: Eukaryota > Metazoa > Arthropoda > Insecta > Coleoptera > Tenebrionidae > Eledona > Eledona agricola. The sequence goes on from OZ026861.1 coordinate 5,665,727, forward strand.
AATAAATTCTTAAAAAATGAAGCTTTTGGGACGAATGTAACCCAACCAAACAATAACTTCCTGAAGAATTGCAATTTCTAAATGGCGGGGATTATGAAATGGGTGTAGAAGAAGACAAATAGAGGATAAGCAAAAGCGAGAACTATATTTGAACTGGATGGGGGCAGTACCTACAAGAACTACAAATTAAAACAACAAAAACACTCAGGATGTCCCTTAATTTCGTCATCTTTTTACATCTTCATTTCTTTTCATTCCTTCACTTTAATTTTTTTTTATTCTTTTATCTTCAACACTTGGTTCTTAATTATTTCATCATTTATTTTTTACATATTCATCTTCAGTTCTTCGTTCCGTTTAATTCTGTCACCTGCATTTTTCTTTATACTGTCATTTTCAGCACTTGTCATTCCTTCATTTCTTTTCATTTTATATTCGGTTTTAGATTTTTTCGCATATCTTCATTTATTATTATTGTCAAGTTTTTAAAATCTGCAAAGATTGTTTTGTTTTCGTATTAAATAAATTATTAAAACATGAACATTTTGGAACGAATGTTGCCCAACCAAACAATAACTTCCTGAAGAGTTGCAATTTCTAAATGGCGGGGATTATGAAATGGGTGTAGAAGCAGACAAATAGAGAATAAGTAAAAGCGAGAACTATATTTGAACTAGATGGGACATTACAAGAACTAAAAATTAAAACAACAAAAACACTCAGGATGTCCCTTAATTTCTTCATCTTTTTACATCTTTATTTCTTTTCATTGCTTCACTTGAATTTCTCTTTATTCTTTCATCTTCAACACTTGTCTCTTAATTATTTCATCATATATTTTTTACTACATATATTTATTTCCTTCATTTTGTATTCGCAACAGAATCTCTCTCAATTCCTTCATTTTTTTGTTTTTCACATATCTTCAGTTTTTTTCACTTAACTCTTGTGTGTTTATTTCTCGTTATTTTTGCATCTTCAGGTTCTAAGTGTAGGACTCAGCAGACTAAAAAAAGATTAAATTATTGTCAAGTGTTTAATATCCGCATTTATTGTTTTGTTTTGGTATTAAATAATTTCTTAAAAAATGAATCTTTTAGCACGTCAATTTTCTTTATTCTTATATTTTCAGTACTTGTCATTTCTTCATTTCTCGTATTTTTATATTTAGCTTTAGATCTGACCCTTTCATCTTTATCTTTTCACATCTCTTCGTTCATCTTCAAATCTCAACTTCAAATAGTAAAATCTGTAAATATTGTTTTGTTTTCGTATTTAATAAATTCTTAAATGATGCATCTTTGAACGATTGTTGCCCACCAAAGAGGATCTCCCTTAATTCCTTCATGTTTTTTACGTATCTTCATTCATCTTAATTTCTTTTTATACTTTCATCTTTAGAAATTGTCATCTCTTCATTCTGTAGCTCAGTTATTAGTTCAGTTGAAATTTTGATATTTTGCAGACCTTAATTACATAAATGGGACGAATTTCAGGAAAATATGATTTATTGTACAAAATGTTTCAAAAAAAGTGTGAAGTCCTAATGATAAATTTATTAAATATATTGTTGTTCCTATTAGGGTGCATTTTTAATTGTTTACATTTTCCAAAACAAAATTAAATCGCTTTAGAGATAACTGAAAAAAAAATTAAAAACATAAAAAAACACAAAAAGTGCCCGCATGATAAATTTAGTTTTAGGTAATTATTAAATAAAGTTTTCTTAATTGAGTTTGATTGATGCGAGATATTACAGATTGTCAAAATTTACTGTCACACTTTTCAAAATTCAAAGCCTTTTATTTATCTTATTTTAAATCGGAACCTATGTTTATTGTTATTTAATTCGACGCTGAATTAGATTAACAAGATTATTATACATAATTTGATAAGTACATAGTACTAATTTTATCAAGGGGGCCCTATTTGCATTTTTTATACATTTTTAAAACTAGAGGTGGAAAATCATCTGTTTTTGTATTAATTTTTTTCACAGTTATCTCTTGACGGATTTGAAAAATTTTTTGGGAATATATAAGCAACTAAATATGCACCCTAATAGACATAAAAAATATATAACAAGCATTTAAAAAAATATATATCATTATGTGTATTATGTATTATTCTATATAATCAAAAATGTATTCCTGAAATGGCGTCCTGGAATGTAATTAAAGTCTGCAAAATATCAAAATTCCAAGTTGAGTAATAACTAAGCTACAGAAGGCGGGACCTTAGATGAAGGACCCTGTATATTCTGCTCCAATTGTTTAAATTATCTGGATGTCTATTGATTCTTTCATCTGCATATCTTTATTTTTCTTTTCTTTATTCCGTATTCGGATCAGTATTTCTCTTAATTCATACATCTTTTATTTTTCACATATCTTCATTCATTTCAGATCTTCGTTTCTTTTCCTTCCTTTGCCTTCATTTATCTTTATTTCTTTCTTTTTTAAGTACTGAGTGCAGGGTTCAGTAGATTAAAAAGGATTAAATTAGTCCAAGTATTAAAACATGCAAAATTTTTTCGTATTAAATATTTAAAAAAAAATTGACCTTTTAGAGCGATTCTTGCCCAACTAAAGAACTTCTTGAGGACTTGTAATTTCTATATGACAGTTATATAACTTGTGTAGTAGAAGACAAATAGGAAAAAAGTAAAAGTGAGAAGAATATTTGAATTGAATGGGGAGTGCAAGAACAAGAAATAAAGACACAAAAACAAGGTATGTAATAATATATTGAACCTTACATTCAAGTGGTACAATTTGTTGATTGATTTAAACAATAAACACTCACACCACGTCACCAACATATGATAAAAAAACAAATGCATATTACAAGATAAAATTTACAAATTTAAAACTTAATAATATAATGCTAATAGTCCTCAAGGCTTTTTGCCATTAATCCTGCTGAGCTTATTCCTGGATATGTTATCAAAAAACAGCAAACCCGCTGCCTTTTCAATACTTTCTGGTGGCACCTGAAACAAACAAATTGTACTAAAAACTTACAATTATGTGTTTTTAGCAAACTTGGAAGCTTGTAAGTGGTGTGTTTTCATCAATCACTTGATTTGGCATAACGTAAGACTCCATTTCGAAGCCCCCGGCGTCATTTTCACACACCACGACTTTAAAAAAATGTGTAGGAACCGCGACGTGATTTGCCCCAATTACTTCGTATTTTATATAGTTTTTTCCATCAGACTCCCGCCTACAATTCCTCTAAATAATGATTAAGTAACATGTGGGCGTGTTTGTAACCTGGGTAAATACAAAGGACCGGTGCAACAGTACACGTTTTTGTATTTTTTAGTAAGCCTTCGCACGTATCTCTCCAGTTTGTTCCAAGCATCGCGATTGAAGCCCACTCCCACTTGCGGGGCCATATTTGACAAATAAAACGTCTGCTCTACCAGTTTTTGACTACTTCTGTGATTGCCAGCGGCCGCCAAATGTCCACGATCATACCCCGACTTAAAATAATCTGAATTGAGCGAACTGAAACCCATTCGTTAGCGGTTTCAACCACTCGAATGTGCAGCGGTTTTGAACCGAAAAAACGGGTGTATGCTTTCGTCCGGCTTGAATTCGCACAGCGACCGGTCCACGCCTTCGTTAGGACTGATATTTTCGCGAGTAATGTGCTCGAAAACCCAGTTAGCCACCCGATTCCTCCGGTCGTAGCTCAGGACGTAATTGTCAAACGATCTAACATTGTCCAGGCTAGGGAAACCGTATTTCATTATTTGACCCACTCTGCTTTCTTTGCGCTCTACTGGAATGGGGGAAACGGGCGAAGCGGCCGAAACTGTGCCGAAAATAGGCAAAGCCGGGCGGTTTTTGAGGTTAGGTTGTGAAGACAGTGATTGGCGCTCGTAGTAAGAACCGGCGATAAAACCGCCAAGGCCTAGTGTTCCAAAAAGGGCTAAATGTTTGAGTTTTCGTGCTGCCATTGCACAATTCGGCTAAAATTAATTGTAAAGTTATGTAAAATGTGACGCAACGATTGACAGCTGTCAGTTTGACGGACGTGTCCTTGAACCGGTCATGTTTTTTTTTTCATTTCGCCCTAGAATTTTAACTTAAAATTCCCCAGGTTTTTATAATTTGGTGCTTAAAATTCCTAGTGTGTCGACCTTTTGCCATCCCTGCTTTGGTATATTTCACAAATATTCACCACTAACTATTATATTATCGCTACACACTTCAGAAATATGCAAGCAGAACGATTATAATGATGTAAAAACGTTTTGGGCTCTCATTATTATCATTATTACTTCAAGGAAGATACATTTGAGACGAAGTACTAACATTCTTCAACTAATTATTAAAATTCGTTAATTAACTTCAAATTAAATGACGTAGAACCCTTCAACACATTACAGGTTTCTGTAATATTAACATGTTATTATACCAAAAATTTCTTTTGCATATATTTTTAAAAAAAACTTATGAACTTGTTAAGAATTTATTTATTCGAGATATACAAATTACAGATGTTTCAAGCATTTCATAATTTTTTCTACAATTTATTAGAAATGAACAAAAATTACCTTTTTTTTGAAACATTTAATAATTCCCCAGATCTAGGGTTTTTTCCCTCGACCTGGCTCCGTTGATCGACCTTCACTCCTGCACTGTCATAATTAGTTTCAATTCATTTTAATCTCATTCTCTTTTTACTTGTGATGCAATTCCTGACAAAATTGAGTTGATTAATAATAATTGGAACTAGATTTTTAGTAAATCAACTCAGCTGTCATTTAAACTTTTAGTTACAAACACATTGTAAGGTTGGCGGAGTTGTTCATAGTTGGCTAACCTGTACCGTTGACAAGTGACATTATAAATGACGTCTAAGGTCATATGTGTTTGTGTTTTTTAATTAGGTGATAAGTGTTTTTGTGATAAGAAGTAGTGATAACAGTATGTAATAGTGTAACAATGGCCTCAGCTGGAAGTTTAGTGGGGAAACTGGCGTTTGTAACCGGTAATTACAAATTAGAAAAAAACTGTTTTTGTTCATTTTTATGTTCAAAAACAGGTGCAGGGTCTGGTATTGGTCGTGCCACTTGCCAAATACTGGCCCGAGAAGGAGCGTCAGTGATAGCAACCGACAGAAATTTAGCCGAAGCCCAAAACACTATAAGTACCATTCGGGTCAACTCCAACAAACATGTGTCTCTGGAACTAGACGTGGGGGATCAAGACAGCGTTACTAAAGCACTGAAATCGACTCTGGAGCAATACAAAAGACCTCCTACAATTGTAGTCAATTCTGCAGGAATCACTAAAGACAACTTCCTGGTGAAGCTCACGCCTTCTGATTTTGACGATGTAATCAGGATTAATCTTAAAGTAATTTGACTGGGTTTACGTAGTTGGGAACTTATGATTTTGAGCGTTTAGGGGACGTTTCTGGTGATACAAACTTTCGCGCAAGCTTTAATTGGGCACAACTTGCAAGGTTCGATTGTAAACATTGCAAGCACTTCAGGCAAATATGGGAATATTGGGCAGGCTAATTACAGTGCCAGTAAGGCAGGGGTTGAGGGACTTACTAAGACGGCAGCTAAGGAGTTTGGGAAGTTTGGAATTAGGGTGAATTGCGTCTTGCCAGGAATGATTGCAACTCCGATGACTGAAGCAGTGCCTGATAAAGTCAGACAAAAAGCTGTGAAACTTATAGCGTTGGGGCGATTTGGACAAGCCGAAGGTAATAGTTTGGGGACTGTTTCAGGCCGATTCCAATTTGAGTTTTTTGGGTTTTAGAAGTTGGGGAAGTTATTGCGTTTTTGGCGTCTGAGCGCAGTTCGTATGTGAATGGGACCAGTGTAGACGTCACGGGGGGCGTGTAAATATATTTTTTAAATAAATATCCCAACTTAATAAAAGTACGTCTAATTTATGAAAAGCAATTGCCTATTTTCGTATCTTTGTATTTTATAACTACTGGGGCTTAAATTGTTTTTAAATAAAATATTATAGCAGAAGAAATGTTGATTACTATTCCCATTTTCCACGCATCCTTTCATATGTGTGTTAATTTTAACAATTTGAAAAAAAAATTGCGGGTGCCACCATAACCAAATTGGGCAAGCAATTACGTAATAAAATTTTATAGGATTGCAGTCTTAATTCCAAAACCAAATATTATGAGAGTGTTTCATTCTTACACTTTCATTTTATTCCAGACACTCAATTTTCAAATCAAAGTCCTTTTCATTTCATACTGAAGTTGTTTCAGGCTGTGTTAGCTGCCGGATTCTTTAATTTTTTAATTTGCTTTCTACATTATGTATTTTCTTTTGTAAGTCAATTTGTTTGTCCAGGTAATTTCCCTAAATTTTGATATCGCAAACAAACATTTAACCTGCAGCGCTAAAAATGCATAATAACAAATCTGGACATAAAAAAAGAAAACTTTCAGGAGAAGCCATAAAAGGTAGGAGCGCCATTTATCTGATTTATTTATTTATTTATTTATTTATGTGCAAAGAAGAATATAATATGTCGATGAGATTTTGCAAAACTATTTAAAATTACACCTGATGGAATCAGTCTTGCCCTTTTAGCTGAAGGACCAATATCTGGCGAATAAGGCGGATGTAGTAGGATTTATTTCGTTTAATTTTGCTATGAAAACTGCGGTGTGGACTCTTGTATTGTTTTGGTAGAAAATAATTTTCTTCTTGGCTAAACCCGGTCTTTTTTTAAATATTTCTGCCTAATTCGATTAAGGTTAGTTTAATATCGCATAATTTAAGTGACAATTTTGGCGTTGTTGATATATTTACATAAAAATATTCGTAAAACTCCACAATGACTCATGACGTCATAATCACTTATGCAACATAAAGAGTGAGTGGAAAACCACGGTGACAATAATTTGAAATATTAATTCGCACAAATGATGAAATTAATGCTATTGGATATTTTTAAAGATAACTTCCTACTTCATTTAAATCAATTCAATTAGCCACCGCGCACGAGATCAACGTTTTTCAAACTTTTTGAACGTATATTACTACCATGACTTCATTATTATAAAATTATGTATATATTTTGTTATATTACACGATACAATCTTTTTTTTTCGTATTTCAGTCAAGTAACGAACGTGTACAGCTTGAACATTTTCCATAATTTTTCACTCATTGCTCAAAATTAATAACAAATAACGACACAAAAAATTGGTACAGACATTATGCGAAATCAATATGTTTCTTTGAATTCGTATTTCAGTCAAATAAAGAACGCGCACAAGAGTTTTTTTAACACTTTGCATTGATATCTCAAAATAATTAACAATCTCTTTCGACACAAAAAACGCCCCCGCTAAATTTTTCCCTTTTTCGGTAAAAGATACTGACTTATTCGCAGTGCAAAAAACGCTCTTTAGACTACCTGCACGGACCCGAAGTTACCTAATCAGTATTTAGATTTTGGATTTTGGGCGTCAAGTGGCATTATTAGTTTAACTGTCGGAGGTGACGGTCGACACTTTAACTCTGTCTGACTGTGTTTTTGTGTTTCGTGCTGCGATAAAAGGCTTGTGCAAGGCATCACTGATAAATTAGTAACAGTTAACGAACGCGTACAATAATTTATATTTAAAATGACCAAGTGACTTATCAAGATTGTTAATAATAAGCAGCCTTGAAAGGTAGGTGCCATGTCTTCTTTACTTGATTGATATGTGCGAATAAGTTCACGAGACGTCGATATTGTCACACCATATTGTCAAATTACAGAGTTTTGCTCTTTGATTGAATTGTTAGAATGTCATTATCGTATTTAATTTCAACCAAACAATGAACGCGAACAAACTCGGAAGTTTTTCATCATTTTGCACTTATTATTTTGCATTTATCAAAATTAATAACAAATATCGTCACAAAGAGAAATATGTAGAAGCAATTAAACAATGCCATGACATCTTTATTATAATACAATATTTTTTTTAATTTAACATGTTGCTCTTCTAACTCTAAAAGTAATTTACGTAATTTTAGAAATTACGTAATTCACGGTTGGTGTTATTAATTATAACGATATTTTTCGGGATTTTGGACCGTATTCCAATTGATATTCCATTAAGGGGTGTGTAGTGGAGATGTGGAAGAGTTCGAAGTGTTCTCTTCGCTGTCACAGTCGCGAATGTAACAGCGAAGAAAACATCGCCACCGCAGTTGTGGATGAAAAGTCGGAGGTTCACTTGTTGAATTAGCTCCACGGAGCGTTCACTACACACTCCCTAATGGAACTTCAATTGAAGCACGGTCCAAAATCCCGAAAAATATCGTTATAACTAATTTACGTAGTTCAATCAAATAACGAACGCGTGCAGCTCGAATACCTTTCAAAATTTTGCACTTATTTTTAAAATTTAATAACAAATATCCATACAAAAAAAAATAAGTAGAGTATTTTACACATTGAGAATTTATTTGGTGGTCTAATATAATTGGCATCATTCTAAGAAAGTAACAGGTAACACGCAGTGTCCTTGAAACAAACCTTTGATCTGCAGCACAAAATTTATTACATGAATTTCAGGCAAAGTAATAAAAGATAGCAGCGCTATTTATCTGATTTATTTATTTATTGATTTATGTATGTGCGAATAAGAAGATGATAATATGTCGATGAGATTTTGCAAAACTATTTTAAATTACACATGATGGAATCAGTCTTGCTCTTTTAATTTTTGGTGATGCATTTTAGCATTGCATTTCAATAAAACAATAAAGGCGAACATTTCGAAAAAATTTCAATATTCATTTTTCCATCATTTTTCAAAGTTAATAACAAATCTCGACATAAAAAAGAATAATTTCAGGAGAAGCCATAAAAGGTAGGAGCGCCATATATCTGATTTATTTATTTATGTATGTGCGGAGAAGATGATAATATGTCGATGAGATTTTGCAAAACTATTTTAAATTACACATGATGGAATCAGTCTTGCTCTTTTTATTTTTGGTGATGCATTTTAGCATTGCATTTCAATCAAACAATCAACGCGAACATTTCGAAAAAATTTTAATATTCATTTTTCCATCATTTTTCAAAGTCAATAACAAATCTCGACATAAAAAAAGAATAATTTCAGGAGAAGCCATAAAAGGTAGGAGCGCCATATATCTGATTTATTTATTTATGTATGTGCGGAGAAGATGATAATATGTCGATGAGATTTTGCAAAACTATTTTAAATTACACATGATGGAATCAGTCTTGCTCTTTTTATTTTTGGTGATGCATTTTAGCATTGCATTTCAATCAAACAATCAACGCGAACATTTCGAAAAAATTTTAATATTCATTTTTCCATCATTTTTCAAAGTCAATAACAAATCTCGACATAAAAAAAGAATAATTTCAGGAGAAGCCATAAAAGGTAGGAGCGCCATATATCTGATTTATTTATTTATGTATGTGCGGAGAAGATGATAATATGTCGATGAGATTTTGCAAAACTATTTTAAATTACACATGATGGAATCAGTCTTGCTCTTTTTATTTTTGGTGATGCATTTTAGCATTGCATTTCAATAAAACAATAAAGGCGAACATTTCGAAAAAATTTTAATATTCATTTTTCCATCATTTTTCAAAGTCAATAACAAATCTCGACATAAAAAAAGAATAATTTCAGGAGAAGCCATAAAAGGTAGGAGCGCCATATATCTGATTTATTTATTTATGTATGTGCGGAGAAGATGATAATATGTCGATGAGATTTTGCAAAACTATTTTAAATTACACATGATGGAATCAGTCTTGCTCTTTTAATTTTTGGTGATGCATTTTAGCATTGCATTTCAATCAAACAATCAACGCGAACATTTCGAAAAAATTTTAATATTCATTTTTCCATCATTTTTCAAAGTCAATAACAAATCTCGACATAAAAAAAGAATAATTTCAGGAGAAGCCATAAAAGGTAGGAGCGCCATATATCTGATTTATTTATTTATGTATGTGCGGAGAAGATGATAATATGTCGATGAGATTTTGCAAAACTATTTTAAATTACACATGATGGAATCAGTCTTGCTCTTTTTATTTTTGGTGATGCATTTTAGCATTGCATTTCAATCAAACAATCAACGCGAACATTTCGAAAAAATTTTAATATTCATTTTTCCATCATTTTTCAAAGTCAATAACAAATCTCGACATAAAAAAAGAATAATTTCAGGAGAAGCCATAAAAGGTAGGAGCGCCATATATCTGATTTATTTATTTATGTATGTGCGGAGAAGATGATAATATGTCGATGAGATTTTGCAAAACTATTTTAAATTACACATGATGGAATCAGTTTTGCTCTTTTTATTTTTGGTGATGCATTTTAGCATTGCATTTCAATAAAACAATAAAGGCGAACATTTCGAAAAAATTTTAATATTCATTTTTCCATCATTTTTCAAAGTCAATAACAAATCTCGACATAAAAAAAGAATAATTTCAGGAGAAGCCATAAAAGGTAGGAGCGCCATATATCTGATTTATTTATTTATGTATGTGCGGAGAAGATGATAATATGTCGATGAGATTTTGCAAAACTATTTTAAATTACACATGATGTAATCAGTCTTGCTCTTTTTATTTTTGGTGATGCATTTTAGCATTGCATTTCAATCAAACAATCAACGCGAACATTTCGAAAAAATTTTAATATTCATTTTTCCATCATTTTTCAAAGTCAATAACAAATCTCGACATAAAAAAAGAATAATTTCAGGAGAAGCCATAAAAGGTAGGAGCGCCATATATCTGATTTATTTATTTATGTATGTGCGGAGAAGATGATAATATGTCGATGAGATTTTGCAAAACTATTTTAAATTACACATGATGTAATCAGTCTTGCTCTTTTTATTTTTGGTGATGCATTTTAGCATTGCATTTCAATCAAACAATCAACGCGAACATTTCGAAAAAATTTTAATATTCATTTTTCCATCATTTTTCAAAGTCAATAACAAATCTCGACATAAAAAAAGAATAATTTCAGGAGAAGCCATAAAAGGTAGGAGCGCCATATATCTGATTTATTTATTTATGTATGTGCGGAGAAGATGATAATATGTCGATGAGATTTTGCAAAACTATTTTAAATTACACATGATGGAATCAGTCTTGCTCTTTTAATTTTTGGTGATGCATTTTAGCATTGCATTTCAATAAAACAATAAAGGCGAACATTTCGAAAAAATTTTAATATTCATTTTTCCATCATTTTTCAAAGTCAATAACAAATCTCGACATAAAAAAAGAATAATTTCAGGAGAAGCCATAAAAGGTAGGAGCGCCATATATCTGATTTATTTATTTATGTATGTGCGGAGAAGATGATAATATGTCGATGAGATTTTGCAAAACTATTTTAAATTACACATGATGGAATCAGTCTTGCTCTTTTAATTTTTGGTGATGCATTTAGCATTGCATTTCAATAAAACAATAAAGGCGAACATTTCGAAAAAATTTTAATATTCATTTTTCCATCATTTTTCAAAGTCAATAACAAATCTCGACATAAAAAAAGAATAATTTCAGGAGAAGCCATAAAAGGTAGGAGCGCCATATATCTGATTTATTTATTTATGTATGTGCGGAGAAGATGATAATATGTCGATGAGATTTTGCAAAACTATTTTAAATTACACATGATGGAATCAGTCTTGCTCTTTTTATTTTTGGTGATGCATTTTAGCATTGCATTTCAATAAAACAATAAAGGCGAACATTTCGAAAAAATTTTAATATTCATTTTTCCATCATTTTTCAAAGTCAATAACAAATCTCGACATAAAAAAAGAATAATTTCAGGAGAAGCCATAAAAGGTAGGAGCGCCATATATCTGATTTATTTATTTATGTATGTGCGGAGAAGATGATAATATGTCGATGAGATTTTGCAAAACTATTTTAAATTACACATGATGGAATCAGTCTTGCTCTTTTAATTTTTGGTGATGCATTTTAGCATTGCATTTCAATCAAACAATCAACGCGAACATTTCGAAAGAATTTTAATATTCATTTTTCCATCATTTTTCAAAGTCAATAACAAATCTCGACATAAAAAAAGAATAATTTCAGGAGAAGCCATAAAAGGTAGGAGCGCCATATATCTGATTTATTTATTTATGTATGTGCGGAGAAGATGATAATATGTCGATGAGATTTTGCAAAACTATTTTAAATTACACATGATGGAATCAGTCTTGCTCTTTTAATTTTTGGTGATGCATTTTAGCATTGCATTTCAATAAAACAATAAAGGCGAACATTTCGAAAAAATTTTAATATTCATTTTTCCATCATTTTTCAAAGTCAATAACAAATCTCGACATAAAAAAAGAATAATTTCAGGAGAAGCCATAAAAGGTAGGAGCGCCATATATCTGATTTATTTATTTATGTATGTGCGGAGAAGATGATAATATGTCGATGAGATTTTGCAAAACTATTTTAAATTACACATGATGGAATCAGTCTTGCTCTTTTAATTTTTGGTGATGCATTTTAGCATTGCATTTCAATAAAACAATAAAGGCGAACATTTCGAAAAAATTTTAATATTCATTTTTCCATCATTTTTCAAAGTCAATAACAAATCTCGACATAAAAAAAGAATAATTTCAGGAGAAGCCATAAAAGGTAGGAGCGCCATATATCTGATTTATTTATTTATGTATGTGCGGAGAAGATGATAATATGTCGATGAGATTTTGCAAAACTATTTTAAATTACACATGATGGAATCAGTCTTGCTCTTTTTATTTTTGGTGATGCATTTTAGCATTGCATTTCAATAAAACAATAAAGGCGAACATTTCGAAAAAATTTTAATATTCATTTTTCCATCATTCTTCAAAGTCAATAACAAATCTCGACATAAAAAAAGAATAATTTCAGGAGAAGCCATAAAAGGTAGGAGCGCCATATATCTGATTTATTTATTTATGTATGTGCGGAGAAGATGATAATATGTCGATGAGATTTTGCAAAACTATTTTAAATTACACATGATGGAATCAGTCTTGCTCTTTTAATTTTTGGTGATGCATTTTAGCATTGCATTTCAATCAAACAATCAACGCGAACATTTCGAAAGAATTTTAATATTCATTTTTCCATCATTTTTCAAAGTCAATAACAAATCTCGACATAAAAAAAGAATAATTTCAGGAGAAGCCATAAAAGGTAGGAGCGCCATATATCTGATTTATTTATTTATGTATGTGCGGAGAAGATGATAATATGTCGATGAGATTTTGCAAAACTATTTTAAATTACACATGATGGAATCAGTCTTGCTCTTTTAATTTTTGGTGATGCATTTTAGCATTGCATTTCAATAAAACAATAAAGGCGAACATTTCGAAAAAATTTTAATATTCATTTTTCCATCATTTTTCAAAGTCAATAACAAATCTCGACATAAAAAAAGAATAATTTCAGGAGAAGCCATAAAAGGTAGGAGCGCCATATATCTGATTTATTTATTTATGTATGTGCGGAGAAGATGATAATATGTCGATGAGATTTTGCAAAACTATTTTAAATTACACATGATGGAATCAGTCTTGCTCTTTTAATTTTTGGTGATGCATTTTAGCATTGCATTTCAATCAAACAATCAACGCGAACATTTCGAAAAAATTTTAATATTCATTTTTCCATCATTTTTCAAAGTCAATAACAAATCTCGACATAAAAAAAGAATATATTCAGGAGAAGCCATAAAAGGTAGGAGCGCCATATATCTGATTTATTTATTTATGTATGTGCGGAGAAGATGATAATATGTCGATGAGATTTTGCAAAACTATTTTAAATTACACATGATGGAATCAGTCTTGCTCTTTTTATTTTTGGTGATGCATTTTAGCATTGCATTTCAATCAAACAATCAACGCGAACATTTCGAAAAAATTTTAATATTCATTTTTCCATCATTTTTCAAAGTCAATAACAAATCTCGACATAAAAAAAGAATAATTTCAGGAGAAGCCATAAAAGGTAGGAGCGCCATATATCTGATTTATTTATTTATGTATGTGCGGAGAAGATGATAATATGTCGATGAGATTTTGCAAAACTATTTTAAATTACACATGATGGAATCAGTCTTGCTCTTTTTATTTTTGGTGATGCATTTTAGCATTGCATTTCAATAAAACAATAAAGGCGAACATTTCGAAAAAATTTTAATATTCATTTTTCCATCATTTTTCAAAGTCAATAACAAATCTCGACATAAAAAAAGAATAATTTCAGGAGAAGCCATAAAAGGTAGGAGCGCCATATATCTGATTTATTTATTTATGTATGTGCGGAGAAGATGATAATATGTCGATGAGATTTTGCAAAACTATTTTAAATTACACATGATGGAATCAGTCTTGCTCTTTTAATTTTTGGTGATGCATTTTAGCATTGCATTTCAATCAAACAATCAACGCGAACATTTCGAAAAAATTTTAATATTCATTTTTCCATCATTTTTCAAAGTCAATAACAAATCTCGACATAAAAAAAGAATAATTTCAGGAGAAGCCATAAAAGGTAGGAGCGCCATATATCTGATTTATTTATTTATGTATGTGCGGAGAAGATGATAATATGTCGATGAGATTTTGCAAAACTATTTTAAATTACACATGATGGAATCAGTCTTGCTCTTTTTATTTTTGGTGATGCATTTTAGCATTGCATTTCAATCAAACAATCAACGCGAACATTTCGAAAAAATTTTAATATTCATTTTTCCATCATTTTTCAAAGTCAATAACAAATCTCGACATAAAAAAAGAATAATTTCAGGAGAAGCCATAAAAGGTAGGAGCGCCATATATCTGATTTATTTATTTATGTATGTGCGGAGAAGATGATAATATGTCGATGAGATTTTGCAAAACTATTTTAAATTACACATGATGGAATCAGTTTTGCTCTTTTTATTTTTGGTGATGCATTTTAGCATTGCATTTCAATAAAACAATAAAGGCGAACATTTCGAAAAAATTTTAATATTCATTTTTCCATCATTTTTCAAAGTCAATAACAAATCTCGACATAAAAAAAGAATAATTTCAGGAGAAGCCATAAAAGGTAGGAGCGCCATATATCTGATTTATTTATTTATGTATGTGCGGAGAAGATGATAATATGTCGATGAGATTTTGCAAAACTATTTTAAATTACACATGATGGAATCAGTCTTGCTCTTTTAATTTTTGGTGATGCATTTTAGCATTGCATTTCAATAAAACAATAAAGGCGAACATTTCGAAAAAATTTTAATATTCATTTTTCCATCATTTTTCAAAGTCAATAACAAATCTCGACATAAAAAAAGAATAATTTCAGGAGAAGCCATAAAAGGTAGGAGCGCCATATATCTGATTTATTTATTTATGTATGTGCGGAGAAGATGATAATATGTCGATGAGATTTTGCAAAACTATTTTAAATTACACATGATGGAATCAGTCTTGCTCTTTTTATTTTTGGTGATGCATTTTAGCATTGCATTTCAATAAAACAATAAAGGCGAACATTTCGAAAAAATTTTAATATTCATTTTTCCATCATTTTTCAAAGTCAATAACAAATCTCGACATAAAAAAAGAATAATTTCAGGAGAAGCCATAAAAGGTAGGAGCGCCATATATCTGATTTATTTATTTATGTATGTGCGGAGAAGATGATAATATGTCGATGAGATTTTGCAAAACTATTTTAAATTACACATGATGGAATCAGTCTTGCTCTTTTAATTTTTGGTGATGCATTTTAGCATTGCATTTCAATCAAACAATCAACGCGAACATTTCGAAAGAATTTTAATATTCATTTTTCCATCATTTTTCAAAGTCAATAACAAATCTCGACATAAAAAAAGAATAATTTCAGGAGAAGCCATAAAAGGTAGGAGCGCCATATATCTGATTTATTTATTTATGTATGTGCGGAGAAGATGATAATATGTCGATGAGATTTTGCAAAACTATTTTAAATTACACATGATGGAATCAGTCTTGCTCTTTTAATTTTTGGTGATGCATTTTAGCATTGCATTTCAATAAAACAATAAAGGCGAACATTTCGAAAAAATTTTAATATTCATTTTTCCATCATTTTTCAAAGTCAATAACAAATCTCGACATAAAAAAAGAATAATTTCAGGAGAAGCCATAAAAGGTAGGAGCGCCATATATCTGATTTATTTATTTATGTATGTGCGGAGAAGATGATAATATGTCGATGAGATTTTGCAAAACTATTTTAAATTACACATGATGGAATCGGTCTTGCTCTTTTAATTTTTGGTGATGCATTTTAGCATTGCATTTCAATAAAACAATAAAGGCGAACATTTCGAAAAAATTTTAATATTCATTTTTCCATCATTTTTCAAAGTCAATAACAAATCTCGACATAAAAAAAGAATAATTTCAGGAGAAGCCATAAAAGGTAGGAGCGCCATATATCTGATTTATTTATTTATGTATGTGCGGAGAAGATGATAATATGTCGATGAGATTTTGCAAAACTATTTTAAATTACACATGATGGAATCAGTCTTGCTCTTTTAATTTTTGGTGATGCATTTTAGCATTGCATTTCAATAAAACAATAAAGGCGAACATTTCGAAAAAATTTTAATATTCATTTTTCCATCATTTTTCAAAGTCAATAACAAATCTCGACATAAAAAAAGAATAATTTCAGGAGAAGCCATAAAAGGTAGGAGCGCCATATATCTGATTTATTTATTTATGTATGTGCGGAGAAGATGATAATATGTCGATGAGATTTTGCAAAACTATTTTAAATTACACATGATGGAATCAGTCTTGCTCTTTTTATTTTTGGTGATGCATTTTAGCATTGCATTTCAATAAAACAATAAAGGCGAACATTTCGAAAAAATTTTAATATTCATTTTTCCATCATTTTTCAAAGTCAATAACAAATCTCGACATAAAAAAAGAATAATTTCAGGAGAAGCCATAAAAGGTAGGAGCGCCATATATCTGATTTATTTATTTATGTATGTGCGGAGAAGATGATAATATGTCGATGAGATTTTGCAAAACTATTTTAAATTACACATGATGGAATCAGTCTTGCTCTTTTAATTTTTGGTGATGCATTTTAGCATTGCATTTCAATCAAACAATCAACGCGAACATTTCGAAAGAATTTTAATATTCATTTTTCCATCATTTTTCAAAGTCAATAACAAATCTCGACATAAAAAAAGAATAATTTCAGGAGAAGCCATAAAAGGTAGGAGCGCCATATATCTGATTTATTTATTTATGTATGTGCGGAGAAGATGATAATATGTCGATGAGATTTTGCAAAACTATTTTAAATTACACATGATGGAATCAGTCTTGCTCTTTTAATTTTTGGTGATGCATTTTAGCATTGCATTTCAATAAAACAATAAAGGCGAACATTTCGAAAAAATTTTAATATTCATTTTTCCATCATTTTTCAAAGTCAATAACAAATCTCGACATAAAAAAAGAATAATTTCAGGAGAAGCCATAAAAGGTAGGAGCGCCATATATCTGATTTATTTATTTATGTATGTGCGGAGAAGATGATAATATGTCGATGAGATTTTGCAAAACTATTTTAAATTACACATGATGGAATCAGTCTTGCTCTTTTAATTTTTGGTGATGCATTTTAGCATTGCATTTCAATCAAACAATCAACGCGAACATTTCGAAAAAATTTTAATATTCATTTTTCCATCATTTTTCAAAGTCAATAACAAATCTCGACATAAAAAAAGAATATATTCAGGAGAAGCCATAAAAGGTAGGAGCGCCATATATCTGATTTATTTATTTATGTATGTGCGGAGAAGATGATAATATGTCGATGAGATTTTGCAAAACTATTTTAAATTACACATGATGGAATCAGTCTTGCTCTTTTTATTTTTGGTGATGCATTTTAGCATTGCATTTCAATCAAACAATCAACGCGAACATTTCGAAAAAATTTTAATATTCATTTTTCCATCATTTTTCAAAGTCAATAACAAATCTCGACATAAAAAAAGAATAATTTCAGGAGAAGCCATAAAAGGTAGGAGCGCCATATATCTGATTTATTTATTTATGTATGTGCGGAGAAGATGATAATATGTCGATGAGATTTTGCAAAACTATTTTAAATTACACATGATGGAATCAGTCTTGCTCTTTTTATTTTTGGTGATGCATTTTAGCATTGCATTTCAATAAAACAATAAAGGCGAACATTTCGAAAAAATTTTAATATTCATTTTTCCATCATTTTTCAAAGTCAATAACAAATCTCGACATAAAAAAAGAATAATTTCAGGAGAAGCCATAAAAGGTAGGAGCGCCATATATCTGATTTATTTATTTATGTATGTGCGGAGAAGATGATAATATGTCGATGAGATTTTGCAAAACTATTTTAAATTACACATGATGGAATCAGTCTTGCTCTTTTAATTTTTGGTGATGCATTTTAGCATTGCATTTCAATCAAACAATCAACGCGAACATTTCGAAAGAATTTTAATATTCATTTTTCCATCATTTTTCAAAGTCAATAACAAATCTCGACATAAAAAAAGAATAATTTCAGGAGAAGCCATAAAAGGTAGGAGCGCCATATATCTGATTTATTTATTTATGTATGTGCGGAGAAGATGATAATATGTCGATGAGATTTTGCAAAACTATTTTAAATTACACATGATGGAATCAGTCTTGCTCTTTTAATTTTTGGTGATGCATTTTAGCATTGCATTTCAATAAAACAATAAAGGCGAACATTTCGAAAAAATTTTAATATTCATTTTTCCATCATTTTTCAAAGTCAATAACAAATCTCGACATAAAAAAAGAATAATTTCAGGAGAAGCCATAAAAGGTAGGAGCGCCATATATCTGATTTATTTATTTATGTATGTGCGGAGAAGATGATAATATGTCGATGAGATTTTGCAAAACTATTTTAAATTACACATGATGGAATCAGTCTTGCTCTTTTAATTTTTGGTGATGCATTTTAGCATTGCATTTCAATCAAACAATCAACGCGAACATTTCGAAAAAATTTTAATATTCATTTTTCCATCATTTTTCAAAGTCAATAACAAATCTCGACATAAAAAAAGAATATATTCAGGAGAAGCCATAAAAGGTAGGAGCGCCATATATCTGATTTATTTATTTATGTATGTGCGGAGAAGATGATAATATGTCGATGAGATTTTGCAAAACTATTTTAAATTACACATGATGGAATCAGTCTTGCTCTTTTTATTTTTGGTGATGCATTTTAGCATTGCATTTCAATCAAACAATCAACGCGAACATTTCGAAAAAATTTTAATATTCATTTTTCCATCATTTTTCAAAGTCAATAACAAATCTCGACATAAAAAAAGAATAATTTCAGGAGAAGCCATAAAAGGTAGGAGCGCCATATATCTGATTTATTTATTTATGTATGTGCGGAGAAGATGATAATATGTCGATGAGATTTTGCAAAACTATTTTAAATTACACATGATGGAATCAGTCTTGCTCTTTTTATTTTTGGTGATGCATTTTAGCATTGCATTTCAATAAAACAATAAAGGCGAACATTTCGAAAAAATTTTAATATTCATTTTTCCATCATTTTTCAAAGTCAATAACAAATCTCGACATAAAAAAAGAATAATTTCAGGAGAAGCCATAAAAGGTAGGAGCGCCATATATCTGATTTATTTATTTATGTATGTGG
Organism: Eledona agricola; assembly: GCA_964023215.1. Taxonomy (NCBI): domain Eukaryota; kingdom Metazoa; phylum Arthropoda; class Insecta; order Coleoptera; family Tenebrionidae; genus Eledona; species Eledona agricola. The sequence goes on from OZ026861.1 coordinate 5,685,559, forward strand.
GGAGAAGATGATAATATGTCGATGAGATTTTGCAAAACTATTTTAAATTACACATAATGGAATCATTTGGAATTTTTGGTAATGAATTTTCGCATTGCATTTCAATCAAACAATTAACGCGAACATTTCGAAAAAATCGCGCGACTGTGACAGCTGGAAGAGTACTTCGACCACGACCACACCGCCACTGAAGATGGCCACCGCAGCTAACCGTTTGGCAGAGTTTCATTGGGATCACTTGTTGAGTTAGCCCCCCGGGGCGCTCACTACATCCCCCCTTATGGGACTTCGCTTCGAACACAATCCCGATTAATACCACCGTTGTTTATGGGTTATTGCTTATTGTTATTTTTTCTTTTGAAAACTTTGAGATTTATTTCATATTAATTTTTAATATATAGGAATACATATTGCTTCATTATATTGTTTGGATTTGCACTCACGTCTTTTAGTTTAAATAGCTTAAAGTTATGTTGTCTTGTCCTGTAATCTTTGAATCTGATTTAAATTAAAATTTTTGTCGTTTAAATTCCATTTGTTTTTGTTTTTCCCTATCTTTTCATAACCACTGGTTTCCCTTATATTCACAAATTTTATTCAAAAGATTTAAGTGAACATAATTATGTAAGTAATTTTATATAACATCTTTCTCAACATCTTTGTTCATTTCCATAGAATCACGTAACTCCAGTTCTCTGTGAACGTGTATTATTTAATTTTGCTTTCAAACATAGCTTATTGTTTGCTCGTATCAACCTTACTCACGGGGCTGTAAATTATGTAAAATTTACATAATCAGGCCCACCGTGAGTCATCACTTTTTGGTTTTGTTTTACCATTCCACAAACGCGTTTTCCGCACAATTCTATCTTTATTTCAATAATTTTTGCTACTTTTTACGAGAAAATTGTATTTGCATACAATGGAAATTCCAACGTGTTTTGACAACGTCCACGAAATCAATTCTTTTGATGTGAATATGGCGGAAAACACATTATCTTATTTTTCAACTTGTCCGCGATAAATCAAAACTCTGCTTCTGTTTGACAATTTTTTATTTGACATTTCTTCTGAGAAAGGGGACATCTAGACACTACAGGGGACATTATGCATCCCGATCACAACATGACTAGATGAATGAGCCAAATCCGATGTCAAATAAGTACAAAATGTAATTTGAAAAAAATTATAAATACAATCATCGTAAACAACACAGTGTCAGTACAAAATAATACACACATCCTCGAGACCGTCCTTAAACCCCCTCCCATCTAACAATACATTTATTATTACTCGTCGGGTGTACGGTCTCGCATTTTCAATTAGTTGAGAGAGAAAAATCTACAATATCAATTTATAAAAAATACAAATACTTTCACGTTGCTTTTAATTGGACTAACTGCACAGACCTTAAAGTCGCACCCCCAATTTATCGAACAGACAAACGTGTCCCGATTCGATTGGCTAAGCTTTGTATTGCACGAGTCCCGGCCCAGGATACGCGTGACTGTTCATAATGGCAGTGTTATAGTTTTTTTTATTGCTATTAGATGTTCAGGTCTTCCCAGTCCTCTTTCTCTCTCGGAGATAGCGATATCCTGATCCTAGATACGGACGATAAGCGATCGTGGCACCTAGCGCCCAATGGGTTATGGGTAAGATCTGCGATTTCCAGCGCTGGAGCTTCTTCTAAGCATTCCACGTCCACGTCTGAAGAAAAAACGTTTTAACTCATTCCACCTACTGTGTTTTGAAGACTCTTTTTAAAATATTCCAAATGGTAAACGAGGTCACTTTTTGTCTTACTTGCTGCTTAATAAGGCATCTTGTACTCACCAATGATGTGGTTATTGCTGGCGTTCAGCTGCTGAAGCTTGCAGATCTTGAAAACGCAATTGGGCAAAGAGACGAAGGTGTTATGTGAAATGTCGAGCCTCTCCAAAGACCCCAAGTCTGCAATTTCGTCCGGAAGTTTGGACATTTGGTTGTGGGACAAATTCAAGTCTGTTATCGTACTGAACTTGAGCGCGAACTTTGGAGGTATTTTCGTAATCACATTTTCACTTAGATCACAGGTCTTGAGTTCGGTGTGCCTCATGAGATGGTAGACGGCGTCTGGGACTTGCATCAGCTGGCAATTGGAGAGATCTGCAAAGAAAAGCGACTAAATATTTCAGTTGCATAAATTTCTACGCTGTTGTCGCGCACGAGTGAATCGAATTAGAAAGCAGATAGTTTCGTACCTAAATTTTGTGTTTCTTGAGCGGCTTCGCAACGGTGGACGACTCGTGTCACTGCCGAAGCCATTTCTGCAGTGGATTGCGCGCGTGCTATTTGCTATTTTCATACGGTTCATTATCTATTATCTATTTTTATCTCGAGCAGATGCGACAAGGCGGAAGGGAAAATGGGGAAATGGCGCGTTCAGTTTGAAGATTTCCGCGCGTTTAATTGAGCGGCACCGCTTTCTCCAGGTTGGCAGCATTTGGTAGAAAATGTTGGTAGCAGTGCACGTGATTTATTGATGTAACTAACTAATATTTAACAATTTTTAGTAACTAATGACTGAAGATTTAGTCATTCATCCTCCAAGAATTCTTAGCTTATATTTGATCCTCCAACTTAACTTTCACAGGTTTTCACAGACCATAATTTTGTCACATTTTATTCGACGCTGATTTAGTAAAAAAAATGTAAATTAAAAAGTTTTATTTTTATTATGAGTACAATTAAGTTTCATTTTTATTTATTATAATCGATTATATCGTGCAGCTTCTGTTAAATTCGGATTAATTCTTACATTTTCCTCCGCAGAAAAGGCAAAAAGCCTCAGCGCGGCCCATCATGTACAGATGTAAATTGACACATAATTTGTAATTGTAAAAAAAAAACTAAATATATTATAACATTACATTTAACCATTACATTTTCCTTGACCATTCATTTAAGCACATTTTTTCCAATTTTTCTGTGTCCCTAAATTGTCCTCTTATTTTTTATATTAGTGTTCCATGAGTCGTCTCAAATCGCCTTTTAGGTTTGTTAGAAATCTTTTTTTTGGAACCCCTATTTTCCAATATCTTCATCGATTTATTTGGTGTTTGAATTACTTATTTTGTACTTACTTATTTAGTTACTTATTATTGGATTTTTATTGTTCCTCTTGGCCCCTTCAAAATATTTTCAATATTCTATTGTTTATCTGCTTTCTTTTTTGAATTTTTTGAAAACTGATGTTATGTTTACTTCATTTCATTCGAAATGGAGGGAATTAATTTTTTATTTATTTTTTACTTACCGTATATTTTTTTAGCTCCTGTTAGATTTTTCCCCTAAATTGTTCTCTATTTTCTTATTTTAGTGGTTCCATGAGTCGTCTCAAATCGCCTTTTAGGTGTGTTAGAAATCTTTAATTTTTTGGAACCCATATTTTCCAAAATCTCCGTCGATTTATTTGGGGTTTGAATTACTTATTTTTGAATTTTCATGGTTCCTACAGGCCCCTTCAAAATGTTTTTAAAATTCTATTGTATATCATTTTTCTTTTTTGAAAACCGATGTTATGTTTACGTCATTTTATTCGAATTGGAGTGAATTAATTTTTTATTTATTTTTTACATGTCTTATTTTTTTAGCTCCTGTTATATTTTTGAAAATTCTTTCGGATTCCTTTACACATATTTACACAATAAATTTCAAAAGTTTTATTCTTATTATGAGTGCAATTAAGTTTCATTTATATTAATTGTAATCGATTATATCGTGCAGCTTCTGTAAAATTCAGATTAATTGTTACATTTTCCTAAACCATTCCTTAATACACATTTTTTCCCAATTTTCTGTGATTTTTGTAAGTCCCTAAATGGTCCTCTATTTTCTTATTTTAGCGGTTCCATGAGTCGTCTCAAATTGTCTTTTAGGTTAGTTAGAAATCTTTTATTTTTTCAAACTCCTATTTTCCAAAATCTCCGCCGATTAATTCGGGGGTTGAATTACTTATTTTGGATTTACTTATTTTAATTACTTATTTTTGAATTTTTATGGTTCCTCGTGGTCCCTTCAAAATGTTTTCAATATTCTATTGTTTCTTTTTTATTTTTTGAAAACCGATGTTATGTTTATGTCATTTCATTCGAATTGGAGGGAAATTATTCTATCTAACTCCTGTTAGATTTTTGCAAATTCTTTCGGATTCCTTTACACATATTTTCTTAGAATTGATAGTCATTTTCGGTTTGCTTTAATTTCTCACGAATTTTAAGTATTGTGTGGTTCTTCTTTGCTTTTTCAGAATCCCTTCAATATTCTTGTATTATTTCTAATTATGTATTTATTTAAAATTATGTTTTATTATTATAACAAACGTTCAAAAAAAACGAAGACCATGGAATAAGTTTGAAGTTCGAAAAAGTGTGGCAAAAAAAAGTCATAAAATACCTTTTCTACTCTTCTGTCATGATTTGCCAGTTTCAATCGTCTACATTGGAAAAAATAAAACAAAAGCTAGATTCTATAGTTTTCTCGTTACTTGAAAATGCATAATGCCAACATTAAATTATGAAATGCAATACACTAATTTAGTCATTTATCCTCTAATTCTCGAGTATTATTTTAGTTTTAATAATCATTGGCACCAACATACTAATGGTTTAAATTATTGTAAATAATGCCAAAATAATGAACTATGGAAATAATTTATCTCCCAAAACTAATCTCTTATTTCTACTAATTCAAGTCTTAGTCTTAAATGTGCCAAGCTTAGCTAAATGAAATGAAATACATACACTGATTTAATTTTATCTTCCAAAACTAGTCTTTTATTTTTAATAATACAAGTCCTATTCTTAGATAAAAATGCCTAGCTTAATTAAATGACGTGAAATTACACTGATTTATTAATAATTTATCTTAAACTAGTATTTTATTTCTAAGTAACAAAGGTACTCAGCTTCGCACGAGTTACAAAATTACGAAACAGTTTGATCTTAATTTTCTCTGTACAGAGTGACCCATTAAAAAGCGGACCACCTCTCTAAAATTGTTATTTGTGTCGATTTAAGCGCTTTTTTTAATGATAGCCAAAAATAACAAAATGTTTGAACTTTTTATCTCTAATCTGACTGAATTCAAAATTCAGAAATGGGTGTCACCAAAATTTTGCAAAAAATATTACTGTTGCTATTACTGTTGCTAACAAAAATATATCATCATTCAAATTTATTTATTTTATCAAAATATTTCAAAGTTTTCATGTAAATTAAAACGATTTTGTAAAACAATTGCTTAATAGTGAATCTATTCCTCGTATTGTTTTAAAGTATCAATTTTGGTTTAAAGGGCTCCATGTTATTGTCATAGCGGACCAAATAATCGCAAGATTTGCTATTAACAGAAAATGGTAATTACTCGTAAATAAACATGTTTAAATAAAACAAATATTGTCTATATTTTGAATAACCTCGTGAATAACTGTTGGTGTGGAATTTTTAAAATTCATCTGATAACTTCGAAAGTATACCTAATTTTCATAAAATAAATAAATTTGAATTACGCCATATTTCTGCTGGCAACAATATTTTTTCGTAAAATTTCGGTGATAATTTGAAAGTATTCTAGATTCGAAGCAGAAATTTAAAAAATTTTATCTGAAATTTCGCGCAACTGTAGATGTATTTGAAAAAAATCGTTTCAATCGCCCAACAAATAAGAGCCTTAGAGAAGTGAGCCGCTTTTTAATGAATCACTCTGTATATACAAATTATTTGTGTGTTCCGTAGAAGCTCCGTTCATCATTTATCATTTATCTTATAACGGGCGTACAAAAAATAATTCAGAGTAGGCCATGGAATCACTTTCGAATTCGTTTGAGTAGTGTAGAAGTACCGTGAGATCAACAATTACATTGACACAGCGTCAGATTTTCTATCTTTGCTAACTTAAACTAATAAACGTCAAGCAAGTGTCAGTTAATCAAATTTTAGCGCAAAAAGTGATTTTTATTTCAGAACATAAAACTTTTTTTTAATCATCATTTATATTTATCATTAAAGCGTACTTTCGTAATGGTGTTTTCAATAACGGGGAATGGACATACAGCGCTATTGTCTGTAAATATTTACAAAATTTCCCTTGTTCAAAACAAATTTATTTAATGTTCTGTATGCCTAGCAGACACACGTCCAAATCTCAAGAGCTTCTTTGATCTAAATAATTAATGATCTCATCCAGTAAATGTGGAAAATGTGCGACCTTGAGATGCACACATTTCAAATTTATTTTTCTTTTGACAAACGTTTCGGGCACGATAAATAAGACACACTTAAAGTCTTTCTTAACAAATTCCATCTCTCGGTTTAGTGGTCCTTCGAGCAATTTTGTAGTTGACAGTTCTTGTCAAATGGCATGATATGTCATACGTCATATGTCAACTGTAAAAAATTAAAGAAAAGCTAGATTCCATGGCTTGTTTCTACGCACGTTAGATTCACATAACAAAAACGAAAAAAATAATAAAAAAATTAAAAATATATGTTTTTCATACAGAAACCAGCCCAGGCACCTAAACAACAATTTGCCAAAGTTTCATCGCAGGTACAGACTGACATCCATTTTTATTTATTTGTATTGATAATTCAAGTGTTATTCTTAAATAGGAAGCTGCATTTTTCAGCTAAAAATATAGAAAACAGATTGATAAGACAACAGGCAAGGAAAAGCAACACAAAGTAAAAAAACTAAATACTTAAGCTCAAATGAATTATTGCTTTTTCGTCTAGTGATGGGTAGAATGAATTGTCAAGTCTTGCATTATTACACTCAATGCTGTGGTACCAAGCAAAGAAGTAAAAAAACAAAGTGAAAAACTAAATACAAGCTCAAATGAAATGTTGCTTTTTCTTAGAGTGATGAGTACAACGAATTGTCAAGTCATGCATTAATACACGTAATTCAGTGGTACCAAACGTCAAGAGTTATAATTAGTATTTTTATTGATTTGGCACTATTTAGTGGTGGCACTTGACGAGTGCCAGCGGCGATGATTAAGATTTTGGCCGCGAATCAAGTTTGGAGAACAAATAATTGTAGAAAAATATTGTCGAAAGTACCGAGTAATGGCAACTGGTTCCGGGTCGCGTACGATTCATTTTGTGGGGCATCGGAATTAGTTCCGGAAGTCGGGACAATGAATTTCTTGCAAACAGAGCGCGAGTTCTTTGTTGACAATTACGCATCAAATTCGGCGATGGAAGAGGAGCAACCGGAGCGTCGTCGAAATTTTCTCGCGAAACGAAAGTGATTGTTTTATTGCACTTTCGTGCCATTACTTTCGATTTTTCCTCGTTGTGCAATTTCCGCCCGAGATGTTCGAGCGCGCTTTTGTCGACAATTCAAGGTAAACAAACGATCTTGATGCCGCTTTTCCTGCCAAAGCCATAAATAGTGCTGAATTGTAATTCCTGGCGCAACCTTTTGTCCTTTTAAGTCCGAAGTAAGGATGACCGGTTTCGCTCACCGAGATTGTTGTTTCCTTGGGCCTCGTTGCACCGGCCGACCACTCTGATGACGGCCCTTCCTGCGAGCCTCGTGCAGATCATCATCGACATCATCCTGGGATCGGGCTGGCCCTCCGCCTCTTCGGCGATGTTGTCGGAGTACTGCAGTGGGGGGCGCATCTTGCACTCAAACTGATCCAACGAAAGTAAAGGAAAAATTCAAAAAAAAGATTTTCACTTAGTTCACTTTTGGCACCACTTTTGAGCGCGACGGTCAAATGTTTGTTGTGAGCCGAGCTCCACTTGTTTTATAGGGAATCGCTTGTTTACCTCCCACTCCTGCTGAGCAGATGCTGCGCACGGGATTCCGCGCGCGGTAAGGAAACGGTTATGTGAACGTGCAAATTTTGTTTGCAATGGGAAAGAGGGATGAATTTTGGCGGTTGTGTAATTATTTCCGGGGTTCCGGGTACAATGCAACCATTACTAACTCACCAAACACCTCTAATTAATTGCAACAAATTAAAATACAACTCTAAAGTTGATGAGAAAGTCAAAACTCAAAACTCATGAACAATTGAAGTCGTTGATTTAAATCAAATATTTCCAAACAACGATAATTGGTTAAGTTTACATAACTTGAAAACTTTGTCTGAAATTAATGTTTTCAACGAAATTCTCCAAAATGACAATGACAATATAAAGTTGGTGACAGTGTATTCTATTTTGAATATGTCAGTGTTACCACAACACGAGCTCAAATAGTCATTCATCGGTATGGCCACTTCATAAATGACACTAAATGAATGAAGATATCATTCAATCAAATTTTTTCGTAAAGCTAGAAAGTTGAAATTTGCTACATGATCATTCTGATTCGAAGTAAGTTATACCGGAAATTGACACCAATTTCATTATTTTTAAACACTCATTCAGCTGGCCACACAATTGTGAATAAACCGCACAAGATTGTCGGCACTTTTTATAGTTTTTGAAATATTTTAAATTATATGCTAAACTTTGGAAATGCAAAAAAATTTTCAAAAACTAATATATATCTATTAATATATTAATATAATATATTATATTATATAATATAATAATAAATATATTAATAATATATATATTCATTGCAGATAATACAATACTTGTTTTTTCAGATATTTTGCATAACTTTAGTGAATAATGCAATAGTACTTTTATACAAGTTGAATGTTTCAAATGGTTACTGCAATTTTTTAAAAATGACTATAACAACTATAACGAAATATCAAAAACTTATATTTTTCCAATAGCATCTCCACATTCTAATCGATGTAAAAATAAAAAATTACTACTATCTGTCCGTTCTGCTTAGTTTTCACGATATTTCACATTTTCTATTACTATTGTATCGATACTATATAATATTTCCTTCAATTTTCATTTTAAATGGTCATCACAGCCTATTTTAAATAAAGATGATTTCAAAAGAAAAATTGTTAGGGCATTTGATAATCTTGATCCAGCTGAAATAAGAAGAGCAACTCAACTATAGAAATGCATATCAGAAAATGTATAAGTAAAAATTAATTACAATATTGTACCACTGCAATGAATGATTTACGGTGTTTGTTAAGTTAAAGTTTTGTCTTACATTCTTGTTTGTTGATTGATAAAAAGCATAATAATTTTAATTTTAATTGTTTGATTCAAATCATTTTATTCCACAGCCTACATATATCAAAAGCTAAAGAGAAGATGCATTTTTTTACAAAATGTGGAATATCGTAAAAAGTATTCAGAATTGGCATAAAAAACCTTTATCAAAAGTCGAGTTATTTTTTTATTTTTACATAGAATTCCGTTATTAGATTGTGGGGTAGCAATTGACGTTGATTTAACGTTTTAATGTCCCTCGATTTAACGTTTTTTGAAACCACTCTTCAACGTTTTTTTAACGTTTATTCAACGTTAATTAGAAACGTTTTTTTAACTGACATTATAAACGTTACTTCAACGTTTTATTTGACGTTTATTTAACGTTTTAATGTCCCGCGATATAACGTTATTTGAAACCAATATTCAACGTTTTTTTAACGTTTATTCAACGTTAATTAGAAACGTTTTTTTAACTGACATTATAAACGTTACTTCAACGTTTTATTGGACGTTTATTTAACGTTTTAATGTCCCGCGACATAACGTTATTTGAAACCAATATTCAACGTTTTGTTAACGTTTATTCAACGTCAATTAGAAACGTTTTTTTAACTAACATTAAAAACGTTTATTCAACGGAAATTATAAACGTTTTTTTAACTAACATTAAAAACGTGTATTCAACGGAAATTATAAACGTTTTTTAACCGAAATAATAAACGTTATTTATACCTTATTTTTATACCTTTATTTAACGTTTTTTAAACGGAAATTAAAAACGTTTATTCAACGTAATTTATAAACGTTTTTTTAACCGAAATTATAAACGTTATTTCCACCTTATTTTTATACCTTTATTCAACGTTTTTTAAAAGGAAATTATTGCAATAATTGCCTAAGTTTTCATATCTTAAAAACTTTGTTTGAAATTAATGATTTCAGCGAAATTTTCCCAAGACGTACATCTATTGGTAACAGTTTTTTGTTGGTTCTATTTTTTAATGTCAGTATTATCACATGATCATTAATCGGTATGGTCACTTCATAAATTTCACTAAATATATGAAGATATCATCAGACTATCAATTTAATATTTACTTCGACGAATATTTTGGAAAATTTATACATGCCAGTTTTGCCAAAACCTGACTTGATCCGACTTTATCATTTTAGTGTTTCACCTCGTGAATGCCATTAAGTTAAGAAAAAGTTTGCAAATTGACTAAAATTCAGACACTTCAGTTCAATTGTATTGTTTAGACACTATCAAATAATTTGGACCAATGTCTGATTACAGTTGATAAAAGCAATGCGTAAATTTGTGGCATTATTTGTTCGTTATTTTCTTTGCGTTCCGGTTCAATGGACCAAAACCTGGTCAGTTCGGTGGCCGCAGGTTGATTCGAGGGCTGAATTGTTTTTCCGAAATGTTTGTTTGGACACCAAGTGGAAACCTCCGTCTAAAAATAGGCGTCGGATTTGAAAAATGCCGTATTGAAGCAGTTCGAAGTAGAGACGCAGTTGGTTTTAACGTTCGCGCTCTATTTTCGTGTCGGCAAGGTCAAATGAAGAGCCGACGCCTGGCGTCGTTCCTTCAACTTTCCTTAGGTCTTCAGCTGATCGGTAAAAGCGCGACCTTTGGCTTTGTCTCGGGCGAAATTTGCGTTTCGGTTTAGACCATGTGCAGACGCAAATCGCTATTTCGGGAGAGGATTTGGACTTCGGCCAAGGTATTCTGCGAAAAATCTTTCATTGGGGTCGGACAAACGCCTTCCACCTTTTGGATAAATGCGCAATTTGGCAGCGGAATTTCCCTTGGAAGTCGCGACGACGTCTCTTTGTCATGTGCCAAATGTATTTCGGACTTATTCGACGCCCACGCATTTTCCTCCAAAGCCGCTTGCTTACACCAATCTTAAATTTAGATCGTTTCGCAAAATTTCCTAAGCCTTGTTTTGCGCTGCTTTTACCGATGTCTAAAAGAACCGGGTGAACTAATGCACACTTGAGCGCTGCCAAGATTTTCTACGTCACCTGTTTTATTTACAGACCTTACAAATGATGTTTTCCCACTTCCGTTCTAAATCAAATTTCATATTTTGTCATTATTTGAACAAACGCGTGGTCGATTGATAATGGTACAAAATACGGTATGATTCAGACATTGACCCTCCAAAAGACGGAAGTTGGAGATTTAAGTACCTTGGCTGTAGTCCAAGGGAAAAATACCGTTTGGTGTGGAATCGGAATTAAGAACGCACTTTTCCTAATGTTTATCACAAGGTGAAGAGTAAATTTAGCTCCATTTTACTGTATATTGAAGCTAAATTTAGACTGCTTTCAAATGCGTTGTTTTTTCGGCACATTCTGAAAAATACACCACTGATCCAATTGTGCGTCTTTTTAACATCATTTCCAAATCTTCGGATAAATCTTTCGAAAGTTGTAACGTAAACATAAACAAATCTGGCGCGATCTCGCTATATATTTGTTATTTTAACCCATTTTCGAAAAACTTCTGTGCGCATTGCAAAATTTACAAATTTTATGTTCTTAAATCAAATAAGCGTTAGGACTATTTTGAATTAATATTTAAAAAAACACGTTTTGCGCATCTTCGTGTTCTCAGTTTGAAAAATTTTTCTTTTCGTTCGTATTTTCTTAAAATAAAGCTTTACTCTATTACTTTTGACTTTCAATTTCAACTTATTTAGTGAGATGCTGATCTATGAAGACACATGTGGAATTTATGAAAAAATCGACTTTGAATAGATACAAACACGCTCAAATTGAAAGATGTTTCTTTTCATTTATATTTTCTTAAAATACTTCTCACTCTATTTATTTTGTACTTCAAATATCCTGATCCTAAGTGGATCCTTATCTATAAAGGCACATGTGGCATTTATGAAGAAAATCGACATTAAATGGGATACAAACATTTTGTGTGGAGTGTCTTGGCAAATGAAAAATGTATCGGCTTTAGATAAAAATAGAGTAATGAAAGGAGAGGTGAACGTTCGTAAAACGCCAAGCAGTCTGTCAGTGACGATAAATTAGTGATTAAGAGGCTATTAGTCGTTGGAATTTGGATAGGTTTTGGCAGGTTACATGAAAAATGTACTATTTGTTGTTAAAATTCAAATCGGTTTTCCCGGATCTTGTATTAGCTTCTAGAATTCAATTTTCCATCGTTTTTCCTGGATCTATTAATTATGTAAGTGTTTTCCTCGATGCAAAGTGGAAGTAGAAGACAAACATTAAGAAAGAACTTATTTATTTTGGCACTAGTAGTTGCTGTTACATATTTGTTAATTGATGGAGTATATTTTTGGATTTGTCAATATTTTGCTGATTGCAAGTTCCAAGATCTTCCAAATCGACATACGAGCTAGAAAAGACGGAAAATGGTTTGTAAGAAGTACGAATTTAAGATAATAGTCTGCAATATATCGCTGGACGAATATTACGCAGAAATTGCAGACAGATCCGAATCGTAAACAATCAAACGGCACGTGCGCCCAAGTTCAGGGGGGCTTTTCGAAAATGCGAAAAAGCAACACTGCCACGTGCAGCCTTCACTTTTGGCAAACCAACTCTCACCACCATCGAAATTTCAAAATAAAATTATACTCACAAAACGAGCGCACGAGTCGCGTAATAGGAGGAAAGTCTATTAGATATCTAAAAATACAGCTAATTACTATCCAGGAAGTACACGATAGATGTCCAAACACGTTATAAATAAATCACGCGCTGGTGGAGCACCGTGCAAAAATTATTTTTAAATTTGTGTGATTTGCAATGGGAAATTCTGATGAGAGTAAGACGAGCGGAAGCACAGACATTGTTGCTTCCAAATTTCGGGTTAAAGCTAAACCACAGAGAAGTTCTAAAAGAAGTTTGATTATTAGAACGAGGAACCGTTCTTCCGGAATTACAAAAATAAACTTTCTGAAGGATAAAAGTATGAAAGCGATAATTTGTTTAGTGACCGCGTTTTAGTGTAACCCATACACATGTCTCGTGTATTTTGAGTTGCGTTCGCTCTTTCATTAAGGGGACTTTCACTTTGTTCTTCTTTGCTATCTCAATACCATCTCAATACTATTTTGCCGTTTTGTTGGTTGGTTCCTTATTGCATGTCTGGGTCCAATTTACAATATTACAATTTATTACTAAAAAAAACTAGGGTATGAAAAAATATTTTTGGCTTTTTTTTTTAATTGAATTTTGATTTCTTTTGAATCGCCCATCAATTATTTCTGAAAGTAAATGATCAAAATGGAATTTTTGCGGTTTTATGGAAGTGCGTAGCTTTTTAAAAAAATTTTACATTGTTAGTTTTGTCTTCTTATGGTATGTCCAGAGTTGCTATATTTTTGAATTTTGTAGATAACACACACAAAAAAAGCAAAACTGTTTATTGGTGACTTCCAATTGTCCATGAATTTTATAATAAGTCATTTTTTTTTCAATCCGACTCTGTTATTTTACTAATTAATGTTATTTTGAGAACCGTATTGTCTTTTGCAGTAAAAGGGCATCTTATCTGAATGATCCCAAGCAGTTCCCGAGCAGCTGATTCATGGTCTTTAATTTTGTTGAAAACGTAGAAACATTTTTATGCAAGACTTTTAGACAAATTACAGTTTTTGCACGAGGAGGGGTTTTATCTCTTATCTTTAAAACAAGACCAAAATTGCTCGCTTTTAACTGTCAAATCTTCAATCGCTAACTTGTCTAAATAATATTCAGAGAATTTCCCCAACTCTTCTCTCTAAATCAATAATTTTTAGCATTTTTTTATTTCTTCCAAACATTGCTGTACTTTTAATTTATACAGGGTCCTTCAACACAGCTCTCGTCTTCTATAGCTCAGTTATTACTTAAGTCGGAATTTTGATATAATAATTACATTCTAGGATGCATTTCACGAAAATATTTTTGATTATGCAGAACGTCCCAAAAAACGTGTGTGTGACGTTATGATATATTTTATAAATTTCATGCTTTATACTTTTAGTGTATATTAGGGTGTATTTTTAGTTGCATACATATTCCCGAAGAAATTTTCAAATCGGATAAGATAACTGAAAAAAGTAAAATAAATGCCAAAAAAAATAGTTTTACCTCTAGTTTTAAAAATTTATAAAAAATACAAATTGTGTTAATTTTATGCTTACATTCTAATTTTTGCTTCCTGTAACGTTATAATACTCTTATTAGGCGTATTTCATACAAAAAGAACATGTCCACAGCTTAAATGGTTTAAAAAGTTTATCTATGGCATTACTTTTCCGATGTATGTTCATTTTCGATGGCCATATAGAAAATCTCAGAATGTAATGCGGCACATTTTTGTTCCTAACTTTTTTATTATGGATGCTATTAACTTGAAACGTTTTTACGTAAAATCCAACGACCTGCTCAAATTTTGTTTCACGCTGTTTATTTAGCGTAATAAATTGTTTTTTAAAATTTAAACAATAGAAGGCGATTGTCGTTTTGCATGCACAATTTTTTTATGATTACAGAAATATACACAATTTATATTATAGCCCTGAAAAAATTATTATTTAAATTTTTTCCCAATATCTTATAAGTTGGCCTCTGTCAAAAATCTTATCTTATTTCTAATCCGTTGCTGAGTTGTCATGTTGCAAATCTAATTTTAAGCAACTTTCGCATTTTTTTTGGAAAAAGTAGCCTGTATCGCCCTAGAATCAGCTTCTTCATACATTGAAAAAATTGAGTTGATATTTCTATCAAAAAGAGAAATTTGTCTGAGAAATAACGTAATTAAAACGAATGGCACACTTTTGCTCCTAACTTTTTTATTATAGATGCTATCAACTTGAAACGTTTTTACGTAAAATGCAAGGATCGGGTCAAATTTTATTTCAGGCTGTTTATTTATCCGCAATAAATTGTTTTTAAAAATTTAAACAATAGAAGGCGATTGTAGTTTTGAATACGCTATTTTTCATGATTACAAAAATACCTATATACAATTTATATTATAACCCTGACTTTAGCTGAAAAAATTAATATTTCACATTTATTTCCCAATATCTTATCGCTGCTGAGTTGTCATGATGCAAATGTAATTTCAAGCAACTTTCGCATTTTTTTGGAAAAAGGAGCCTAGAATTATAGCTTCTTTATACACTGAAAAAAAGTTGAAATCTCTATAAATAACATAAATCTGTCTGAGAAATAACGTATTTTTAGCAAGCATTTGTTGGCCGAAATCTCAATCTAATCATAAACTATGCATTTCAAAGATAAAAATACGAGATCGTGCCAGTTCATTCGTGAAACAAACTTTCTCGTTTTTGTAAATTGAGAATAATCGTAAATTAGTCTGTTCAGAGTACACTTCTGCTGTATTGAAAGTTGCAGCCGACAATTGTTATTACATGGAATGTAAGGATAGAGCAAGAGTGAACAAATAAATAAAGAAAACTTCCACTTCTTTAGTTGCTTTCCTTTTATTATCTTCTAACACTTATATCCAGCTTAGGGAAGAGTTATCTATGCATAGATACACATTGCATTAATAAATAAGAATTCAAATGAAACGAATCCCAAGGGACTAACATACAGAAGGAAAGAAAACATCTTCCACGACTCAAAAGTCATAATCACTACTTTAGCCACTCTATTTTGTAAGAAATTAGAAAAAAAATCAAAACAAACCAGTAGAGTTACTGGATATCAGAATAGTTACTTCTTATTCTTAATTAATTAATCATCGTCGTCGTCGTCGTCATCCGAGACGTATTTCTTCGCCGCCCTCTTACGCCTCCCACTGGTTTTTTTACTTTTCAACTTGATCTTCATTTTCACGGATTCCGAATCGGATTTATCGTCGTCCTTGTCGTCGTCCGAGTCTGGACCGCCAGTTTCAATCCTCTGCTTTGCATTTGTAAACACCGACTGCAAAACTATGCTGTCTTCGTGAATAAGCGACGCTTCCTCGTTGTAAATCTGCGCGTTCTGACACAGCAACATAAAGTCACGTTCCAGGTCCGTGAAGTCGTTGTACTGAAACAAACCGTTACAACTTTTCAACTTTGCACCACTAAAATCGTTACTTTTCCATCCTCAATCCGTCCCAGGATCTTGTTAATATCGATCGGCTTCTTGATTATTTCGTAATAGTCGGGATAGTCTTTCCTGGGAGGAAGTTTCATGAACGGCTCGCTTAAAAGACGACCATCGCTGTCTGTGTATCGCGTGACGATATTCATGAGCTTCCTCATTTGTCGCTTGAGTTTTACATCCGCGCTCGACTGTCCTCGACGCCGCTTGCTCGTCCCCACTTCGCTATCAGAATCCTCGCCGCGCTTCTTCCGCTTTCTTCCACGCCGTTTCTTAACTTTCTCCTCTTCGTCTTCCTCGTCGTCGTAGTCGCCTCCTTCGTCAATCGCCTTCAGCCACTCTTTTTCGGTGAGGCTGTCCGTGTAATCGACTTCTTTTCGCTGTCGCGTTCCTCGACCCAGAGCGGACTCAGTGTCTTCATACGCCCACGGATCGACCTCGTCGTCTTCCTTCACTAACCAATCCGGCAATTCGCTGATCTCCATCATACGCGGTTTGCGGTTCGACCCCAGCTTCGCCTCCTCGCGTCTTCGTTCCAAATCCATTTTCTGGAAAAGCTCGAACTCGGATTCGGATCGCGCCACCATTTGATTCACAGTCTCATCATCCGGGACTTCGTTCTCTTCCTCTTCTTCGTCGCCGTCCTGGTGCAGAATACTCTGCAGGAATTGTTGCCGCTCCGAGCCTGTACTCTTCTGATCAAACATCCCTGCTTGGATAACCTTAAAAATAATAATAATAATATTAATAAAAGGAGCAAAGTCTAAACGAAGCTACCGAACTTAACCCCAAAACAAATATGTACAATTACAAAGGAACCGGACCGAATTTCTTAAAATCCCTTCTTAGTGTTCACTTTCGGCACATGATACACACGTGTCTAAAATTTCACGTCGCCAGCTCTCAGGGTTTGGGCTGTGCATTGATTATGAATCGGTGAATGAGTGAATGAGATGGTCAGTGAGGACACTTTGCTTTATATATATATTTATATACCAAAATAAGATCGTTATCATTAATAACACCGATCATGAAAGCCTATACTTCATTTATTATTTTTTGTAAAAAGTACTTATTAGGTATACCTGTCATCGAATACGATCTTCTTAGTTTTCAACACCAGTTTGCTTCAAAAGAAGCATGTGGATAATTTTTCATTTAGTTCGTAAGGATGCAATCATGCGTTTGTGCGCAAATAAATGAGGGCAAAAAAAATACGGGGTTGCCAATTAAAATAACAACGGTATAACCGGAAATGCCGCTACCTTCAAAGTATTTTACTTCGATTCAGAATGATAAAGCACCAAATTGCAATTTTCCAGCTTTACGGGAAATTCAAAATTTTCTAATGAACGGTCTAGGTGAATCACCCTGTATACATAAATAAAAACATTTTTATATCATTCCCACTGCAATTGTCATTAATCCGTCGATTTGACGTATTCCTGTATCCGAAATTCTTTGGATTAATCCTGCCCCGGTTTTTTGCCTCCTTGTTCAGTTTTATTTTTATTTACTTCCCTTTTTTTCTTTCATTTTCTTTAAATCCTTCAAAACATTTAATTTCGATGAATGAATTAATGGATTTATATATTTCAATATTATTCTCGTATTCCTTAAACAGAACTAACTTTATTTATTTAATAAATAATTTCATTTATTAAATTCAATAATAATAATAAGTTGCGTAGGCACAATGAAATTCATTATAGCGTAGAAAATGTTTCTTTTTGAGATGGACACATTTTAGGATAAGTTAGGTGTAGTCGTTTCGGAAATGATGCCGAGATTAACATTTAGTATCTGTAAAAATTTGTTTCTTTTTCATTGAATTTGTTTAATATGTCAAATCCTTTTTTTATTTTATATTTTTTGTATCTTTGATTTTATAAGATAAAGACAATGGAAATAAAAATTACAAATGAACAAATAAACGGAAACATTTCATGGCAAAAATAAACAAAAAATAAAATTCTTTGAAAAAACAAAAATTATTCACACATATTTTATAAACTACCTAAAATATAAATCTTTGTCTTCCATTACAGAATATTCCTTTTATTCGAAAGCATTAAACAGAAATATTTTGCTGGAACAAGTTTGTTGAGTTAAAAGTTTAAAACAGTTATGTCAACAATCTGGTTCAATTTGAGAAATCCTGAATTTTCTCAAATTGAACCAGGTTTTTCTTAAAATAATAGCAAAATACGACAAAATAACTCGACTTTGACACGTTATTGAAGGCAGAATTTTATTCTTTTTAGGAAAATATTTAGTGCCTTCTCAGCGTTAAAGTTTGAAGTCTGTATGTTCATCGCAACTCTTGTAATTTGTTGACAAATTTTGTTGTAAATCTATACTCAAGCGAAACTGCGGAATTTGAAATCGTAAATTACCGGACGTATGTCTATAGAAGGGCTCTTATCGTAATTGTGGCAAAAGTCCTGGAAATATGCCCAAAAAATTATAAAACAACGAAAGTCGACTGCAGCTCGTCTTTCATGCAAAAGAACAATATTTGAAAAGAAACGGGCCGAAACAAGAATGGCTACTCAAGAAGCACGTGAAGATTATGGTCATATGGAAGAAAACATTGATAAAAAAAATATTTCAACAAAAAAATTATTTTCTTGAAAGGCTATAGATAAACAGGAAGAAAATTGTAGAGTTGATCGGAAACACAAAATATCAAAATCAGTAGTATGCTGTTGTCTGGATGCCAAAAGGACTTATTTATGAAAAAGTTGCTTGTGATATAATTTTTGTAATAGGAATATGCTGGAAAAATTAAACACCTTTTTTTTCGCATTATTAACTAGAAACTTCGAAGAATATAGTTTTAATAACGATGTATTTTACAATTTTTCCTAATTTTAGAATTTAATAAATTTTGCGGATTTTCGTATTTTAAATTTTTTCCTGATTTTTAGTAATTTGTATTATAATAATATTTATCGTCTTTTGTTTAATAACTTTTTATATCTGTGCTTTGAGCTTTGCAATGATGTATCCCAAGGATTAAATTGTTTTTCAATGGACTAATTAAAAAATATATATAGTTTGCTTAACAAAAGAAAATAGACCATGGAAAATCAAAAAGTTTTTGTAGATAGCAGTTTATTTTATTTTAATAATTTTGCAGACTATTGTATTTTAAAATGTTTCCTGATTTTTAGTTATTTGCATTGTAATGATATTTATCGTCTTTTGTTTAACAACTTTTTATATCCGTGTAATTTTGTTGTTAAGTATTTTTGTTTTTAATAATAAAACTAAATTATTTTAAGTCGTTTGTCTTTTTTTGTACTTGAGAACTATTACGGCATTGTTGAGAGTATTTGAAATACGCAAGGCTTTAAATTTAATTCATTGACCATTTCAAATGTGGCATTCTCTAATAGAGAAGTGATCTTGAATAACGGATCTGTCGCTTACTTAACATTCGAAATTTTCTTACGCCACAAATATGTAGACAAATGAAAATGGAATATACAGAAATCTGGGCAGCTTCAAAATGTAAAAATCCCCTCAAATTCCGTAATTTATTTTACGCCATTCTTTATTTTTTTTAAATTTCAAATTAAGTTAAGAATTTATTTCAAGGTTATGACGTCATTTCAATTTTTTTTAAATCGCAACCCTAATTTTTTATTGCGTCATTTTAAAAAGCATGTTTTTATAGGGAGCGACAGAAAAAATCGCTTGAACACGTAAATTTTTAATTTTAAATGCGCTAATTCTGACAAGAATTTGCTTTGTTATGTCATCTCTTTCAATGTTATGACGTCATTTCAATTTTTTTTAAATCGCAACCCTAATTTTTTACTGCGTCATTTTAAAAAGCATGTTTTTTTGCATATAAAACAATAAAATGTGTAACAGGTTACATTTCGGAGAAAAAATGAAAATTTAAAAATTAGAATCACTCAGGAAACTTTGCTAATCAGCCCACAAAATTTAAATAATGTCATAAAAGAATTTGAACATCGTCTTCGTCATTGTCAACTTGAAGAAGGTAGGCAGTTTGAACATTTAATCTGATTATTTTGTAAATTTTACATGTTATTTAAATAAACTGCTATTGTTAAAATAATTAATTTACTAAATAACAAACGAAAAAATACTTTTTTTCTCAAAAATATTGTTGTGTAACACATTACAAATTTTGTTTTATATGCAAAAATAACGCAATAAAAAATTAAGGTTGGCATTTAAAAAAAATTGAAATGACGTAATGTCCTTGAAAGAGATGACATAACAAAGCAAATTTTTATATCAAAATTAGCGCATTTAAAATTAAAAATTAACGTGTCCGAGCGATTTTTTCTGTCGCTCCCTGTAAAAAAAGTAGTCGAATTAGTTCCAACCTTTTCATCCACACTGTATAAGTTACATACAAGCGTTCAAAAAAAACCGGGGGGATTAGTAGACTATGAAATCTCGCTTGTTTTATTTTTTTCAATATAGACGTTTGAAACTGTCAAATCATGACATTTGGCGGGAGCTGTCATTCAGAAATGTTCTTAAATGACGGAAATGGAATTTGACAGTGTATTTTTTTTAAAACAGCAATCCCATAATCAAAAAGAGTCATTCGATGTAGAAATAAAAAATTGCTCGACTTTTAAACAGGTATTACAAGCCAATTCGGCTTAGTTTTTACGATATTTTTCATTTTCTATAAAAATTATTTTTCTTTTTTCATATGTGTAAGCTGTGAAATTGCAAACAACGAAGCAGTTTGTGTCTCAGACGCTTACTAACAAACGACTTAATATCAAATTTCTCCAACTCAAGGTCGACACTCTTTCGAACGTCCAAGTTATTCCATGGCCATAATTTTTTTTAACCCTTGGTACCTACCTTCTCGTCCATGTTCAGCTTGTACCGCGCAGCCGCCAAAATACGCTCCTCCACAGAGTTCACTGTCATCAATCTAAGAACACGGACTTCATTCTGCTGCCCGATTCTATGCGCCCGATCCTGGGCCTGGAGGTCCTGGTGTGGGTTCCAGTCCGAATCGAAAATAATGACAGTGTCGGCGCTTTGCAAGTTCAAACCCAAACCTCCGGCACGCGTCGACAACAAAAACAGGAAATAGTCGCTGTTCTTCGCGTTAAATTTGCGAAGCAATTCGCCACGATCCTCGGCCTTCGTCGTGCCGTCCAAACGCAAATACCCAAACCCTCGCCAGGTGAGGTAGTCTTCCATGATGGTCATAAGCTGCGTCATTTGACAGAAGAGAAGAACTCGATGACCCGTGGATTTCAGCTTCGGAAGAATCCGGTCGAGGAGCTCGAACTTCCCGGAGGCGCGGTACAAATCCGGCCCCGAAATCACGCCCCCGGATATACCCACATGGTCGCAGTACTTCTCTTCGATATTTTGAAACATGAACGGATGGTTGCACAACTTGCGCAGCTGCACGATCGTGTTCATCAGCGCCTTCGCGCCCCCTTTTCCCTTATTCCCTTTCTCGGATCCGTCCGTCAGAAGCACGCCCTTGCTCTGCATGTGCTTATATAACACCTTCTGTAACCCCGACATGTCGCACTTGATGATGTACTCCACTTTATCCGGCAGCTGCGACTCCACCTCCTTCTTCAGCCGCCTCAACAAAAACGGCCTCAGCACCTTGTGGAGGCGGCGAATGATCAAAATCGTCTCCTCCTCGTTGAGTTCCACCTTCTCGCCGGTCGTGGCGAACGGCGCGTTGAACCACTGCTCGAACGTCGAGCAGCTTTTGAAGATTGAAGGCAAAAGGAAGTTGAGAAGAGCCCACAGTTCTGGGAGTTTGTTCTGCAGAGGCGTGCCCGTGAGGAGGAGGCGGTGGGGCGCCAAATAGTGCGTGTTCAAAACTTGCGTCAGCTTGCAGTGGTGGTTCTTCATGCGATGACCTTCGTCGATTATCATGTACTTCCACGGAAGCTTGGCGAGGACTCCTTTGTCTTTAATCACGTACTCGTAAGTTGTAAGAAGGACGTTGAACTTGGTGGAGCGCATTTGGCTTTGGATGGTGCGACGACCGGCTGGGGATCCCTTGTAGGAGACCACCACGACCGAAGGCGACCACTTCTCGAACTCCAACACCCAATTCGAAAGGGTTGAAAGCGGAACGATGATCAGATACGGTCCATTCACCTTCTTCTTCTCCATCAAATAGGTGATTAAAGCGATGGTTTGGATGGTTTTCCCCAAACCCATTTCGTCGGCGAGGATTCCGTTGAGGTTGTTGTTGTACAAAGACACCAGCCATTCCAAACCTTTAGTTTGATATTCCTTGAGGAGTCCGTTAACCATGATTGACGCCTGTTCGGTCACGATTTCGTGGACCGCGTGCGCTATGCTGTAATACGTCTGCTCTTCGTTGGCGTTCTTGTGATACTCGTCGTCCTCCACTTTGGCCTTGTTGATGACCTCCTTAGCTTTGTCCTCTTCGGATCGGCTCTCGCGCTTTCTGTTGTCGTCGTCGTCGTCGTCGGAGTCTGAGTCCGAGTCCAGCACCTCCCAGCCGGGATGCTGCTGGAGCCACTCTTGGATTTGACTCAACATCGGCGCCTCTTCACCCGCCAACTTCTTCCCTGTGGCGACTTCCACGACGGGAATCGGACGATCGGAGCCTTGCGAACCTTCGTCGTCCAAACCGAACCCTTCCGTCCGCCTCCTCTTCTTCTTCCGCTTCGCCTCTTCCTGCTGCTTCCGTTTCTGCTCCAACTTGTGCTGCTTCACCATCTCCGTCAAGTTGGCAATATACTCGTCGGTCTGCGACAGGAGGAACGCCAAACGCTTGTCTTTCTTTTGATCGATCAGCTTCCTGTAGCCCTCCTCGTCCTCGGCCATCAACCGCTTAATACGCTCCTTCTCGATCCGTTCTTGTTCTTTCTTCTGCTCGCGCTCCGCGTTCGCGTGGTAGTTCATGACGGCCTTGTTCAGGCGCGCCAGCTTCGCCTGATTGTTCCTATGAAACTCTTTGAAGTCCTTGCCGTGCTGCAACACGGACGTTAGGAACTCCTGGTGCTTCTGTCTACGTTTACGTTCGGCTTCCAGCTTTTGCTGCTTCTCGAGCTTTTCCGTGGCGCGCGCCTCGCGCAGACCTTGCCGTTTCGTGCGCTTGTACGCTTTGACGTTAACGGCCGTCTCAAGAGTGGTGTCGCGCCTGGTGCACGCGATTATCTCGCTGCGCAACTGGCGCTGGAAATTTAGGCAGCGCAAGGCGCGCAGCTCGATCTGCGCCTGGATACGCATGTCTTCCGACATGTTCGTCGGAAGGTTGCTTAGTTGCTCCATGCGAGCGGCGATCCGCGATGCCAACCTAAGAAAAGTCGTGTTGGAAGCGTGCGGATGGGATTTGGGTAATTGTTCACTTCTTGTCCTAAATCATTTCGGAATATCTAAAGGTACTAACCTCTACTTTGCGATGTCCAGATTCGGAATTCACTAAAGAAACTATGTGCAAATTTTCTTTAACAACGCTACAATTTAAAAAAAATACATTTTTGGTCGGCCATAATTAACGTTTTGTTGGTTTTTATACGACTGCGGTTGTGGCATTTTTTAAAATCAAAAATAAGAAGAAGAGAAGAAAAAAAGTTGAGTTGGACGGGAAAGTTGATGCCCCAAAATCAATTTTTGAATAATAAATACTCGACTCGCACTTTCGAACTCAACAAAACGAATAGAGTTAATCTTGTTTTTTTTTATTTTTGACTTGTACGCACTCAAAAAATTGGGCAATTTTTTTAACAACATTGCAATAAAATTTATTTTTGGTCGGCCATAATTGACGTTTTGTTGGTTTTTGTACGACTGCGGTTGTGGCATTTTTTTAAATCAAAAACAAGAAGAAGAGAAGAAAAAAAAAAGTTGATTTTGACGGGAAAGTTGATGCCTTAAATCAATTTTTGAATAATAAATACTCGACTCGCACTTTCGAACTCAACAAAACGAATAGAGTTAATCTGGTTTTTTATTTTTGACTTGTACGCACTCAAAAAATTGGGCAATTTTTTTTTAACAACATTGCAATAAAATTTATTTTTGGTCGGCCATAATTGACGTTCTGTTGGTTTTTGTACGACTGCGGTTGTGGCATTTTTTTAAATCAAAATCAAGAAGAGAAGAAAAAAAAAGTTGATTTGGACGGGCAAGTTGATGCCCCAAAATCAATTTTTGAATAATAAATACTCGACTCGCACTTTCGAACTCAACAAAACGAATAATTAATCTTGTTTTTTTATTTTTGACTGGTACGCACTGAAAAAATTGGGCAATTTTTTTTTAACAACATTGCAATAAAATTTATTTTTGGTCGGCCATAATTGACGTTTTGTTGGTTTTTGTACGACTGCGGTTGTGGCATTTTTTTAAATCAAAAACAAGAAGAGAAGAAAAAAAAAGTTGATTTGGACGGGAAAGTTGATGCCCCAAAATCAATTTTTGAATAATAAATACTCGACTCGCACTTTCGAACTCAACAAAACGAATAGAGTTAATCTGGTTTTTTATTTTTGACTTGTACGCACTCAAAAAATTGGGCTATTTTTTTTAACAACATTGCAATAAAATTTATTTTTGGTCGGCCATAATTGACGTTCTGTTGGTTTTTGTACGACTGCGGTTGTGGCATTTTTTTAAATCAAAACCAAGAAGAAGAGAAGAAAAAAAAAGTTAATTTGGACGGGAAAGTTGATGCCCCAAAATCAATTTTTGAATAATAAATACTCGACTCGCACTTTCGAACTCAACAAAACGAATAATTAATCTTGTTTTTTTATTTTTGACTGGTACGCATTGAAAAAATTGGGCAATATTTTTTTAACAACATTGCAATAAAATTCATTTTTGGTCGGCCATAATTGACGTCTTGTTGGTTTTTGTACGACTGCGGTTGTGGCATTTTTTTTTAATCAAAAACAAGAAGAGAAAAAAAGTTGATTTGGACGGGAAAGTTGATGCCCCAAAATCAATTTTTGAATAATAAATACTCGACTCGCACTTTCGAACTCAACAAAACGAATAGAGTTAATCTGGTTTTTTATTTTTGACTTGTACGCACTCAAAAAATTGGGCTATTTTTTTTAACAACATTGCAATAAAATTTATTTTTGGTCGGCCATAATTGACGTTTTGTTGGTTTTTGTACGACTGCGGTTGTGGCATTTTTTTAAATCAAAAACAAGAAGAAGAGAAGAAAAAAAAGTTGATTTGGACGGGAAAGTTGATGCCCCAAAATCAATTTTTGAATAATAAATACTCGACTCGCACTTTCGAACTCAACAAAACGAATAGAGTTAATCTTGTTTTTTTATTTTTGACTTGTACGCACTCAAAAAATTGGGCAATTTTTTTTAACAACATTGCAATAAAATTTATTTTTGGTCGGGCATAATTGACGTTTTGTTGGTTTTTGTATGACTGCGGTTGTGGCATTTTTTAAAATCAAAAACAAGAAGAAGAGAAGAAAAAAAAAGTTGATTTAGACGGGAAAGTTGATGCCCCAAAATCAATTTTTGAATAATAAATACTCGACTCGCACTTTCGAACTCAACAAAACGAATAGAGTTAATCTTGTTTTTTTTATTTTTGACTTGTACGCACTCAAAAAATTGGGCAATTTTTTTTTAACAACATTGCAATTAAATTTATTTTTGGTCGGCCATAATTGACGGTTTGTTGGTTTTTGTACGACTGCGGTTGTGGCATTTTTTAAAATCAAAAACAAGAAGAAGAGAAAAAAAAAGTTGATTTGGACGGGAAAGTTGTTGCCCCAAAATCAATTTTTGAATAATAAATACTCGACTCGCACTTTGGAACTCAACAAAACGAATAGAGTTAATCTCGTTTTTTTATTTTTGACTTGTACGCACTCTTATGAACAATATTAAAACTTAGTTATAATTGGTACCACTTCAATGTGTATTACAACTTGAGTGAAAAGGATCGGTCTTTCTGTAAACTCCAATATAAAAAAAATTCGTCAACTTATTTGCAGTACACATTTTGAAAAGCAATAGTTAGTTCCCATAAGAAAATTTTTAAGAATTATTTGCCAATCTATTAACAAGGTAAATTATATCACCGATCTTAGTATATCTACAATTCCATAATGTTCTTAACAATTGTAGGTTGCGTTGAGTTGAATAATAAACGTAATTTAAAAAATAAACTGTTTTTTATTTATAACAAATTTAAAAAAATATACTTGGTAAATAAATTTATTTTATCGATATGGTTAACTGATCCCACACCAAGAGATGGCGCTAAAACTCACGTCAAAAAAAATACGATATAGATGCCACAGATTACTCCAAATGAATGACTTCATTTTTTTTGTCCGAAACTATCTCTTTTCTACACTTTGAAACTAGGCGCATGACATCTTTGTCACAGATAGGGTAACAAAATGTAGAAATCTTAAAAACAGCATTTTGAATTTGTGAATAATTTTAAGCGAAAGATGGGTCTGCATTATTTATGGTGTTTGTAAAAACGAAGCGAAGTGTTTTCCAAGAAGTGAAGAACGGTAAGGATGTATTATTAATAAAACAAATCCAGGAAATCAAATTATATAATTGCAGAGCGAAACTGTGGCAAGAAGCTCTAAACTCCAAAATTGCAAAAGTAAAAGTGGAAAGATTGTAACAAACACTTTTCGGCATCGTTAGATATTAGGCTTCATTATTTCTTATTTTTGTGTATGAATTTGAGAAACTAAGCCAGGTTGCTCTAGTTGTCAGGCAAGTTCTTCAAGATTTCCATTATTATATAATAACCCTAAGTTATTATCATTTGTATAAGTTATTATACCTATCTTAGAAATGTAATTGTTAGCATTTTGGGTATAATTTTGTTTAATTTTTTATATATATTTTTTATTTTTTATTTTATGATTTTTTTTAAATTATGGAATATAATAAATTGATTTTTAGAAATTTGTTTGTTTTAATGCCTTGTAAATAATAAATATTTTATGATTAGTTCTTCAAAACTAACTTTTCCCATTAGTAGTTGTAGAATAAATCATAAAATATTCAAAATATAATAGCATTTCTACCTATAAAGAGCGGTGAGATGAATTAAATGCCGCAAAATTCGATCAATGCGTCATCTGAAAACGGTTACCCGAAAGGTTAAAGGTCATTCCGCGAAAATATTTGCATGGAGTCGGCCATCTGTAGTAATCTGCGTTAACTGTTATTTTATAGAAAAATGAATTCTTGTAATGTCAAAGACGTAAAATGGCGAGCGAGCAGAAGTACGTGCAAAGTTATTACTATTATATTATTGGTGTGTGGCGTGATTATAGTGAATAGGAAAGGATGATTCGTTCTGCGTTGGAAATGACGGACAAATGTGTATAAAAATGCCGGACTTAGCGAGAAATTTCGTTTCGATTTTTTACGTGTTTTAGAAACATTTGCACAAACTTTCATTATCAGAAAAGGTATTAGGGCATTGTGTCAAGGTCATTCAAAAATTTTTTTTGGAAAAATCGACATAAGACAAGAAGTAAAATTTTACCGGGATTTGTTTAGAAGTACCTGTTTTCGCGCTCCTGGAGCAGAACCACGGCGTCCACTCCGACGGGTTTTGGTACGGTCGTGACGCGGTTTTGTTTCGTGGAGGCTTGTTGCTGGTTCCCGCCGGGCTGGGTCGGAGGCATGGGTCCTCCGGGTCGGATTCCGGTGGCGTTTTGCTGAGGAGCGCCTGGGGTTCCCGGTTTCACTCCCTGGATCTGATTAAACTAAATTAAGCGTTATTATCCACTTCCTGAAGTTTGATGAAATCCTAGTTACGAGGGTCGTTTGAAAAGTCCCCCCCCCATTTTTTATAGACTGTTATTTTGGTGTAAAAACTAATAATCAATAACCTTCTATTTATTTTAGAGATAGCCGTGAAAACTTTTATTTTTCTTATGGCAGCCATACTTAATTCTTCGATTTTTAAAACACGCTTAAAAAGAGCTTTACAATGATGTATCACTGTTTTTCAATAGACTAATAAAAAAAAATAACAAAAGAAAATATAGTAGGCCATATAACTTTGCTGTAAAAACTATCCTTACAGCCGAATTGTGCATGAAAAAAAGATGGGTGCTCACTACTGAGCAAAAAAAGATTCCAGTGAAAAGCCGAAAGACTCCGTGTACCGTTTTAAAGGATAAGAAAGTCAAGAGTACATAAGCTCGCATGAAAGTGTTTTTACAGTAGATTAAAAAAAGAATTGTTTAAAATAGATTTTTTTGTTTTAAGTTTATTTATTTTTTGTTGTTATTAATTTTTAATTACATCATGGCATATTAAATTTTTTTGTAAATTTTGCAAAATCGCCAAATGCCAAATCCTTATATAAAATATTTGTGAACTTGTGTAATGTTTGCTTTACAGAAAAACATTGAAAATAATTTCCAATATTTTATTATAAATTTTAAATTAACAAAATTAAATTAAAAATTAATAAATTAAATTAGCGTAGGAGTACTTGTATAACTGCAACTTCTTAACAAAATTATTCATATTACCATAAGAAAATAAACTGCACTCAAAATATATTATACATAATTAAGACTGTATAGATAATACTATGATAATCATTGTATTTCATGGTATTTAAAAAAAATGTAGGTTTTCAAACATCGAGTTTTATTTTTAATAAATCCCAAACATTAATGTATTGCGGTTGCTAAATTTTGCACATATATTTCTCCTGTTTAAGGCGTCTGCAGTGCGAGTACTGTATTCGCATATTTATATAGAAATAATTCTAATTGACATACTTAAATGTGTAAAAAAACATAATTTTACAAACATGAATCCTTTCAGATGTTTTATAAGAAGGAAAATAAAAACGATCTTTGACTTTTGTCTTGTTTTTTTCTAAACCCTGCTCTTTTTATGTTTGTCCTAAATGCCCTTCCTGTAACATGTTTATTTTTTCGTCCCAATTGAAACTCCACAATTTTTCATAAATGTTTATTAAAAGTACCAATGTGGCCTGCATTGAAATTGCAAAAATTTTTCTTTAGACCAGAATATTTTTCAGAATGCGTCTTAGCGGTTGAAAAATATTTTGCAAACCTTCCGAAACTGCACTTTCGAGACCGGATATTGGTTTTGGAGCAACGTTGGACCAAATTTGAGGAAAAGGAAAACGAATATGTTGAAAAATAAAATATATTTATTTAAATCGCTCTTTCATTCCGACACCTTTTCAAATGACCCTCGTATTTCTTTGATATATGAAGAGCACAAGCAAAGGACGGAAAACGTCCACAAAAATAAATTCGCCGTTAATTCAAATTTTAACTTCAAAACGCATTTTCAAATTATTGTGTGTACATGTTTTTTTGCTGTTAAATGTACACCCGTGGTCAAGAATAACACCCGTGTCATGCAAATACCGACTTTATGAGATATTGCCATTGAGTCGATATTTGAGACTGTTATTTATGACTGTCCACGATTGTACAACAGCTACAATTTGGGCAGAGTATAAAAAATTACAATTAGTGATTATAAACACAAAAAAATATAAATATTTTTATTGCCAAGTGTTCGGCGTAACTAACCAAAAAAAAGTCCAATGTTTTTTCTGTAATAAACATTTATTCTATAAACTGAAGTTAATAATTTTTATTATAGGCTGTTTTCGGTTTCCGACTTTGCTAGCCTTCTTGGTTTTGTACTTTGTGTAGAAGAGAAAAGAAAAATGCGTTTGCGTTAGGATTATTGCAAAACTGCCTCAAACTACAAGTCTCTAAAATTTTTTTAGATTCCGAATAAATGTAGAAAATGGCGTGCCGACCCCAAAACGTGAAACTTTGCTACTTCTCAGCCTAATGTTTTTTTACTGAGGGGCCTGTATACACTTTTAGCTTTTTGTTAATGGAAAGATGTCAATTGACACATCATTGCAGCGTTCAAGGAAAAAAAGGAGTACAACGATCAATTTTTTCAAGTTTTTATTAATTTAATAAATTTTTTTAAGCCCATAATTTTATAGTATAATCATATAATCATCATTCAAATTTTGATTCTAAGATTTTTCGTTAAATAGCGCATGTTTATTAACAGTCACTACTTATCAATCAAATAAAAGATAAAAACTAACAAAAATTGCAAAAAATGTATTTTTTTTACGTTTTCATGAATTATGTGAGAAAAACCCCCATAAACCGTTTTTAATATGCTTCAATGTTTTTCTTTCTCTTCATGTGGTGCAAACGCGGGTTTATTATAATGTTGACATTTTTTGCAAGAAATTTAATTCTCCTTGCAAACTTTGTTAGTTTTCACCTTTTCTTTCAGAAATAAATAGTGACTGTTAAATAAATGCGCTATTTAAGGGAAAATTTTAGAATAAAAATTTTAATTATGATTAGTTTGGCCCCAGAATACGAACATAAGATAAATACATGAAAATGTCAAAAAATATTTTTTTTACAAACTTTGTTAGTTTTCATCTTTTATTTTACAAATAAGTAGTGACTGTTAATAAAATGCGCTATTTAACAAAAAATTTAGAAAATTTAATTATGTTTAGTTTGGCCACACAATACGAACCTAAGATAAAAATAAAAAAATTAAATAAGATCCATCAAAGAAATGCGGCAAAATGTAAACTTAGTTCTTTCAGATATTCAGATATTTACGAGTTATATTTCAGGAAAATTAGTTTTTATTAGAGCTTACATTACATTGGATATAATATTTTTATAAGAGAAATAGTGAACGCTAGCGACATCTCATTTTTAAATTGACAACTTAGGTTTTAGACGTCATCATATGAAGTAAATTACAAACAACGACTTTTCTCCGTCATTACGAAACTTGGGGTATTAATCTTTCGGTAGAAAGTAAATAAAGATGGTTTTAATAAAGTAATGCAACTTTATTGTAATCGTTAGTTTTGGGTTGTTTTAGGTCATTGTTTTTAGAGCATTATTAACTTATTAGGCCAAATGTTTTCGATTTAAAATTGTTGTTTTAATTGTTTCGTTTTAAATTGCAATGCAAAAAAATCTAACAAAAATTTTGGAAATTTTTGTAAATGCTAATATTGTTGGAAAAGTTGCATGCTTATTTCCCACTTTAATTAGTTATTAAATAACTACAATTGGGATGAATCTCAGATGCTGTCGTTTTAAAGTGCAATGTTCAATAATGCAAAACCAAAAAATCAAACAAATATGTTGCAAAATGAATAAATGCTACTTCATATTGTTGAAAAAATTGCATTCTTATTTCTTACCATAAAAACAAAATTTAGTAAAATTACGTAAAATCACTGAAAATCCTCTTTTTTGGCAGTGTTCGTTACATGGAAGACATCAAAGACCATACCAATATTGCGTTTGAGAGAGGACATTACAAGCATAACTTCTTAAACACTTCTTCACTGGAATCTTTGAGCTAATATTCCCAAACAACAAATAAAATGAAAATTGTTACGATCGTGTCGTGTGTAGAGCCCCACCTGTACTCAATAATGTCTTTTGTCTGGGGTGAGGCAGTCAGACACAATTAATAATGATTAATATCAGTCTACGACCGTTGAGGCCAAGTAATAATAATAAAAATGGCGGCCGAAAGGTTAATGCTTCTTAAAACTCAAATAATAATGAGAACTCTTCGCAAATCCCTGATAATGACGAAAAATTTCACAACAAATTATGTGGAGCGCGGAAGATAAATAATAAAACAATACCAAAAATCATAAAAAAACAAATCGCAAAATCACGGCGACGATAAGACTTGATAAGCGTTTTATGTCATCGCTCTTATAAACTGTTGACTCGACATTTTTCCCAGCTAGCTTTCCGCTTATTGCCGTTGCTTTAATGCCATGCGTCACTAACTCCGTCGTTTTTACCTGCTGGGCTCCAGGGGGGCACGCTGGAGGTGTCGTTTGCGAACCCGGGGGACCCGGAGGTCGCATCGCCTGTTGCGAAGCCCCACCTTCGTTCGGTTCATTCGCCTCGTTCGCCGGTGGAGCCCCCTATAAATTTCTCAATAAAGAAACAACCCTTTAAGGCAAAAACATGCACAACCACTATTTCATCTACTTCTACGGAACGCAACAACGAAAGAAAGTGCAAGCATAGCATTGAAAGAAAGGGCAATGTCTAAAAATACTAACGATACCAACAACTTAATTATAAAAACTACAGGGTGTCCCACCGGGAACGCCATCGATCGATATATGTAGGTAAAACCACACAATAAAATTTTTTGAAAATTTGCGGATCTACCACCGCCGATGGGACAAATTTAATGAAAATAATTACAAGTGTGCGTCACTTCTGGTTATACCGGAAGTCGGTACTAATTTCCTTATTTTAAATGGAACATGCCTATTTTTATTACTTATTCTAATTCCTTCTATAATTTAAGTGTGACTTTATGTAAATACTTCTATATCGAGCTGCAACAGTTTTAGAGATATTTACATATTTCTGCAAAAAATTACATTTTCCGACCGACGAAAAAAATTCATAATATTAAAATTTATAATTGCTGAAAAATTAATTTTGGTTACTTTGTAGCCACAACTTGAGGCTTCTTGACAATCTGCATATGACTTTGATATCTTGTACCCATGCTGAGTAGCTACTTTGGCTGCAAATTTTAAACTTTGTAAACTTGAATAACTTTCTTAATTTAAGTGGCACACCCCTAGTATTTTTAGGCCTTCTGGTTATCCGTAAAATTTTCATTCTTTTTTGTATAGCATAGCCTATATCTCTGGCCTGGATTAGAAACAAAAAACTGTCAGTCATTATTAATTGTCAAAAATT
Source organism: Eledona agricola (assembly GCA_964023215.1). Classification (NCBI taxonomy): domain Eukaryota; kingdom Metazoa; phylum Arthropoda; class Insecta; order Coleoptera; family Tenebrionidae; genus Eledona; species Eledona agricola. Next base: position 5,718,595 of record OZ026861.1, read on the forward strand.
CCTGCACGATTGAAATACACCTCCGAAGACTATTTGGATTTTTTTATTATTTATGGAAAATGTCATAAGATCACAAAAACATGTGACACATTTGCAAAATAATTTCCTCATAAACAAAAACCAACTAAGAAACATACATATAGACAAAAAGAACAATACATAGTTTAATTGAAAACGTGTTTGAAATTTCGTCCTTGCAATTCCATACATTTGTGCAATGTTTGCTTTACAGAAAAACATTTAAAATAATATCCAATATTTTATTATAAATTTTAAATTAATAAAATAAAATAACGTACGAGTACTTGCCTAACTGCAACTTCAGACCAAAAATATTCATATTACCATAACAAAATAAACTGCACTAAAAATATATTATACATAATTAGGACTGTATAAATACTATGATAATAATTTTCCATTGTATTTAATAAAAATATAGGTTTTCAAACTTATCGATTTTTATTTTTAATAAATCCTGCTGCGGCTGCTAAAGTTTGAGCAGATATTTCTCCTGTTTAAGGCTTCTGCAATGCAAGTGCTGTATTCGCATATCTATATAGAAATAGTTCTAATTGACATACTAAAATGTGTAATAAAACATAATTTAACAAACTCTAACCCTTTCAGATGTTTTATAGGGAGGAAAATAAAAACATTATTTGACTTTTGTCTTGTTATTTTTTTTCTAAGCCCTGCTCTTTTTGTATTTGTCCTAAATGCCCTTCCTGTAACATGCATATTTTTTCGTCCCAATTGAAACTCCACAATTTTTTATGAATGTTTATTAAAGTACCAATGGCCTGCAGTGAAGATTCCAAAAATTATTCTTTAGAGCAGAATGTTTTTCAGAATGCGTCTTAGCGAACGGAGATGCGGTTAAAGACGAGATTGAAAAATATTTTGCAAACCTTTCGAAAATGCACTTTCGAGACCGGATATTGGGTTTGGAGCAACGTTGGACCAAATAAAACGACCAATTTTATATAAATTGTTTATAATAAATGCCAGGATATGTGTACATCACTCTCATAAACATAATGCTGCCCTCCTTCGTGTCCATACTGAAATTTGTCCCAAAAAATTGTTTTTGTCTTTTTACAAACGCCAAAGCAAACGAACTTTCAGTGTGTTGAATGAACTGTTTTTTTTTTGTGTAATAGACAAAACACCATATTAATTGTAGATGAAATGCCGAGAAGTCCAAATCGAAGGTTGGAGACGGACTTTGATAAAAAAAACACTAAACGCATCGTATATAAAACCATTGTCAACAAAGAACCTAAAAAGCCTCTGTCAGATTCGAGCTACACTAAATTGATGCACAATGTTTTTCCATGGCCAACGCAGCCTCGTTTTTTTTAACACACGTTACTTATAACATAAATATCTAAATATCTCAAAAACTATTGGGTTTAGGTATAGGGATCCTATACAGAAAATAATGAGAATTTTACGGATTACCAGAAGGCCTGAAAATACAAGGGATGTGCCATTTAAATTAAGAAAGTTATTCAAGATTACAAAGTTTAAAATTTGATGCCAAATTACTGAGTATGGGTACAAGATTTCAAAGACATATGCAAATTGTCAAGAAGCCTCAAGTTATGGCTACAAAGTGACCAAAATTAATTTTTCGGCAATTATAAATTTTAATATTACGAATTTTTTTCGTTGGACTGAAAATGTAATTTTTTGCAGAAAAATGTATATACACGGTGTTTTTTTAAGGCGGCCATTAGAAAATTTTTAACTTCCTATAGTGCTATAAATTTGAAATTTGGAATACAGTCAAAATTGACCATTCCGAATCGAAATAAATTATTTTCAATATGGCGGCACTTCCGCTTATACCGGAAGTGGACGCTATCTTTGTTATTTTAAATGGAACACCGTAGTTTTTAGTTAATTTTCGAATGCCCTCTTTCTTTTTAAGTATCTTATTGTACTTATCTATCTGTCAAAGTTTTGTGATATCAATTGTTTTACGTTCACAGCCTACTAAACATCCTCATAAATTGTACTCATTTTCTAAATAAATCATAATAACTCCTAAAGTAATTGAGATAGGTATAGGACATGCTAATACAATATCTTCTTAAATTTCATTTTCTATCGACTGGAGATATAAAATTTAATAGGTGCCATTTAAAAAAAAAGAAATATTGACGTTTTGTTTTGTGAGTTTTTATAAAATCGTAAGTACTTAGAATGTGATATAGTTATTGCTGAGGCCAGCCTACAATTCTGCAATCTTTCGGCTATCGACTGCAAAACACAGTTTGTACCTTTTCCCAATGGTTCCTCCGAAAAAATTTTTTTAATAGACCACCAAAAATGCAAGATTTTGTAGAAAAGTGGGCTATCTCCAAAATTTTTACAGATAGATAGGTACAAGTGTAGGATACTCAAAATGAAAGGGGGCATTCGAAAATTAAATAAAAACTAGGGTGTTCCATTTAAAATAACAAAAATGGCGTCCACTTCCGGTATAAGAGGAAGTACCGCCATATTAAAAATAATTTACTTCGATTCGAAATGGTCATTTTCAGCTGTGCTCCAAATTTCAAGTTTAAAGCACTGTAGGAAGTTAAAAAATTTCTAATGGCCGCCTTAAAAAAAACACCCTGCAAAATTATGAAAAATTATGTGTGTATCTATAAAACTGTCGTAGCTAGATATAGGGATATTTACCTAAAGTGACAGTTAAATTATAGAAGGAATTAGAAAAAGTAATAAAAATAGGCATGTTCCATTTAAAATAAGGAAATTTGTACCGACTTCCGGTATAACCGGAAGTGACGCACACTTATATTATTTTTCATTAAATTTTCATTAAAATTGGTCTGGTCGGCAGTCGTAGATCCGCAAATTTTCATAAATTTTTATTGTGTGGTTTTACTTATATCGATCGATGGCGTTCCCGGTGGGACACCCTGTATAGTTATGGGCACTTACCGTCTGCGGTTGTCCTTGCGGTTGGAAGGGACTCGAAGGCGGCGTGGGACATTGAGGCGTCCCGTCCTGTCTTTTTCCTTGTACCGCGTTGACCATTTGTTGGCTCAACGGTTGATTCCTCGCCAACAATCTATAAGCCATGATTTGCGCCCTTAACTGCGACATTTGCATGGGACTGAAAATGGTGTTGCTTCCGTTGGTGCGCGCCCTCAACGCCAACAACTGCGAATAGCGCGGATCCTCCTGCATCCCCTTTTCCTCCATGGAGTCGATGGCGCGTTGCAGCGCGTTCAAATTCTCCTGTCCTTGCGGCCCCGGCGGCACTCCCCCAGGTCCTGGGGGACCCTGCGGCGGGCCCTGGGGCCCCGGCGACGACGACTGAGCCTACGACAACGCCAATTACGTCTTAACGGCGCGTTATCAACGAGGTGACTTAGGATTACATGTATTTGCAGCCTTCAGACTGTTTGAATAACACTAACAATTCATTTTACTTTCATTATCTCCGCGTTAAGTGCCGTTAAACTTCGGCGGCGGCGGTGGTAGTGGTGGTGTAAAAATCGAAAGTTAAACACGCCACTCAAGGACTTTCGCGGTTCTGTTTTTATTCGGCGAGACGCGGGTCCGGGCGACACTCGTGCACGATGAGCGAAGTGCAGAACTATTACGATTTCGTCCTGCCGCTGGTGAAGAAGGCGGGAAAAGTGATTCTCGAAGCCAAAGACATCGAGATCGAGACCAAGGCCGAGATCTACGACCTGGTGACGCTGTACGACCGCAAAGTCGAAGAGGTCCTCATCGGGGAAATCAAAACGCAGTTTCCGGCGCACAAGTAACTGTCGATGGGCGAGTTCCATAACTAATTGTTGCCTGTAGATTCATCGGGGAAGAGGAGTCGTCGGCGAAGAGCTCCATTTCGGAACTGACCGACGATCCGACTTGGATTATCGATCCGATCGATGGTACCGCTAATTTCGTTCGCTCCTTTCCCATCACGTGCATTTCCATCGGACTTACCATTGGGAAACGACCGGTTTTGGGCATAATTTACAACCCTTACATGGAGGAACTTTACACGGCAATCAAAGGCCACGGAGCGTTTTTAAACGGAAAACCCATCCGCACCAGCAACCAAACCGGTAACAAACATCACAAATTTTCTTGCTTGTGCTTCCAAACGAGGACAACCCTTAACTGTTAGCGTTCCAGATATTCAAAGATGCGTCCTCAACTACGAACTATCACTGGCGCGGTCCGAAAAGTTCCGCGATTTGTACATGTACCGCCTCAACCACTTAATCGGAGTGATCCAAGGGTGATAATAAAGAAACTGTTAAAGTTGAAAAACAAACTCCCGGTCGTCCACTTGCAGAATTCGTTCCATGGGAAGTGCAGCAATGGGTTTGTGTTACGTGGCGCGGGGATCCATGGACGCCTACCAATGCGATGGGCTTTTCCCCTGGGACGCGGCGGCTGGAGTTTTAATCGTAGAAGAAGCCGGAGGAGCCGTTGCCGACTCCACTCGTATGTCCTTCCGTTTCGTTTAACTCGCAATCAACTTGGTTTTAGTTGGACGCAAATTCGACTTGATGAAGCCGAATTTTATCGCGGCCGCTTCTCAAAATCTGCTCGGGCAGCTTCTTCGCGTTGAAAAAGAGGCGGACGACGCAAGACTCGCGGCTTCGTTGGTCAAAAAGGCCAACATTGGGTGCAAATAGCTGGTGCGGCGTTTTTGCATTTTAGACTAGAGAAATGATATTGGCACGGCCTTGAAAGAGCACTGTCAAGGAGATTGTAGTCTAATAAGCTAGTTAATGTCGTAATGTAAGTTGATTAATATTAAAATACACTTGTGCACAAACTGAATTGGAATTTTTATTTTGCGCTGTTTGGTTATATTTTTAACGAAATGTGCTACGTTTGTAACATTAACATGGCGTTACATAAAAACACGACTAGGAAACCGAGCCTGATGAATTATTAATAATGGGAATGGACACGTATCAAAAAATATCTCTTGCGACATTTCAGAAATGTTATCCTTATCATAGGCTAGTCTGCATGTGGTCTCAAGCCAAAGCAATCGGCGTTTGCGAATGATGGGGCAAAATGCAGGGTGTCCCAGAACTACAAAAAACTGACAAGTACCGACGACAATATGGATCCCGAAAATGCAAACAAAGAAAAATGTTAGGCTTTTAGACTTTTTTAAACTGACCAATCCCAGAAAGGGAGCAAAATTTTGAAATTCCCTAGCTTGAAAGTTGAAATTTGCTGCATGATCATTCTGAATCCAAGTAATATACTTTAAAGATGGCGACACTTTCGGAAATTGACATCCATTTTTTCGTTAATATAATTTCGATATCTCAATTGTAAATCGAGAAAAAACGTTTTTTTAATATTCATAATTGTATGCTAGAATTTAAAAATAAATGAATCTTATTAAAATTGATATATTTATTTTGAACCATTTGAAGTATTGCAATAATTTTTCCTTCTGTTCATATACGATTTCAAAAAATAATTTGACAGTAGTTCTGATACATTTTAATAATGACAAAGTCATTTTTTTTATTTGCAAGCCCTCAATCTAATGAAAGAATCGATGTTAAAGTAAAAAATAACTTGACTTTTATAATGGTTTGTCATGCCAATTCTCGATAGTCTTTACGATATTCCTCATTTTGTAAAAAAATGCATCTTCTCTTTAGCTTTTGATACGTGTAAGCTCTGGAATAAAAACAATTGAAATTAGCATGTAATATGAATTATGCTTCTTAACTATCATTACTATAAATTTATTTTGTAAATTAATAACAATGCAGTGAACAAGAAAACTTTAAGTTAACAAACACTGTAAATCAATTATCGAATTATTGTGGAGGAACAACATTGTAATTAATGCAAATGTTCAATAAAATATTACATCATTTGTTTAATTATTATTTGCCATTGTCTCAACAATGAGACAGGTATTGATTTCAATTGTTTACGATACATTTTTTCTATTTCACAGGCTACACATCAAAATGTAAATTTTTTTTTTAAATCTTTTGTTATAATCATATTAAAAAAATCGCAGCAACCCTTTGAGACTTTCGAATTGTATAAAAAAGTACTTTTAATTTATGCTCTGAGGTTATGCAAAACGACAAAAAAACTATTATCTGCAACGAATACAGTATATTAATTTTTACAAAGATCCTTGCATTTTCAAATTTTAGCATTAAATGAAAATATTTGAAAAACTATGAAAGGTAGGTGCCGACAATTTGGGTGCGTCTTATTCAGAATAGAAGGTTGCATTTAAAATAACAAAGTTGATGTCAATTTTCGGTATAACCGCCGGAAATGCCGCCATCTTGAAAGTATTTTACTTCAGAATGATCGAAAAAGATGCACCAAATTTCAACATTCTAGTTTTAGGGGAAATTAAAAAATTTCTAATAAATGCTCTACGTGAATCACTCTGTATATCCACTGTCAGAGTAACGTAATGCAATTTATGAAATTTGATTTGACATTGATGTTTTAGTTGACGAGGATTATTAACAAATAAAAAATTAGCTTTGAGCATAAGTTTAAAACCTAGCAACAAAAAGGATGATAAATAACCTGGATTGGTTTAATTAAAATGTACTTTTCTTGAATACCGTTTGGGCTAACAATTTTTTTTTTAAATGGCCAATAACAATTTCGTTGGCTCATTCTGTACACAGTCAATAAATAAACTTGCGACATTTATTGCAAAATTTGATATCGGCATTTGTGTAGACACCCACGAGATCAATGTCTGAAAATTAGTTTTATTGCAAAAACTGTTGTCAGCAAGTCCATGCAAGCGTAGTGTAAACACATAATAATTCTCTGACATAAACCTGTCGAAAATTTCTGCGAAAGTTGACTTGCTGAATTCAAATGGAGGAGAATAAAATTGGTCCAAATAGAAAATATTTTTATTAATTTCAATCTGGGAGTCCCGTAATTGTAGAATAATAAAGCAAAAATTATGTTACAGAAAAAAAATTAAATACAAAATTTACGTCCAAACTTTAAAGTTAAATGAAAGTGAAATAATTGGGAAGTTGCACAATCTGCGAACGCAATTTCATCAGAAAAAAACACGGATATAAATGAAGCAGAGCGGTGGGATTATCCTTTTTTTTTGTATGTATGTATGTTTTTTTCACGTATGATCCATTTCCCTGTCTACCTTTTCTTTTTTTCCGGTTAAAAAAAAAACTTAAAACGGTATATGCAGCAGCATATCTCGTCTGATGATCAGATATTTCAATTAAATTTTAGTAATTATATTATTAGAATTGAAAAAAAAAAACGCTAAAATTGTTCTATTTAATTGTCAAAAAATTTCAGCAGTAACTTTTTTTTTCGCTCTTTTTCTCTCACAAATACTTGCGAGACACACGACTTAAGGACGTCCAGTTATTAGAATATAATGATTTTAAAGCATATCATAAAATGCGTTCATTTCAATTGAAGAATATTTAACTTAACAGTTTCTCCTAATTATGAATGTATTAGGATGGGGATATAAATAGGTATTTAAACGTTTACAAAACAAACTATTAACAAGAAATTCTACTTCATCTTTTAAGAGTGCATTAGAGCGATTTCCCCAGTTTTGGAAACGCGAGTTCTGGGACAACCTGTATAGCCAGTTTCAAGAAATGTAAATATCAACGCCACTACTAATTGAGGTGCAGTAATAACTGAATATATTTATTTGATTTACTATAAAGGCGTGCCAGACAATCTCAATTAAAGTTAAGAACCGTCAAATGTTTCTAAATTTTCACAAATTAATTTAATTTGTACTAATATCATTTCTACTAATCTAAATTATTTTATAATTATATGCATTTTAGACTAATAAAAATGCCACTTTATCTCGTGCGCATGATTATTTCACGCTTATAAACACCGAACAAGCGTAAAGATTGTAGTGATTTCTGAAGCAATCGATACCTGTCCTTGTTGCGGATGGCCGCCCATGGGCGGCATGGGATGTCCTGGATAGGGTTGACCTTGTTGCATATTGTGAGGCACGGGCCCCATCGCTGGATGTCCTTGAGGCGGTGGCGGTGGGGCTCCTGGTTGCATTTGCATAGGGGGCCCACCTGGGGGGCCGCCCATGTGGTGGCCTTGAGGCGGCGGATGTCCTTGATGGTTGGGGTGACCCGGTGGGGGGCCAGGGTGTCCCTGTGGGGGTGGTCCAGGATGTGGAGGCATGCCGGGGTGAGGCTGTGGTGGCATTCCAGGATGAGGGGGATGTTGGTGGCCCGGATTGGGTTGCATGGGGACCATATTGGGATTGGGGGGCATGGAATGTGGCGGGGGCCCATTTACGTGGCCCATGGGAGGTGGGCCTTGATACGGGCTATGTGGGGAAGGTGGCGGTGCTGGACTTTGGATAGGGGGGCCCATGGGGCTCGGAGTTTGCGGGGGCGGCATGGGACTGCTTTGAGGCGAGGGGCTCGCCATGGTTCAGTCACTGGAAAAAACGAGAACAAGTTTAGAGTACATTTACATGACGCAAAAGCATTAAGAGTTAAGTAAAGTGCAAACAGTCGTGAAAATGCACTTTTAAATAAATTGCAAAATTGCAATGTTGCGTAAGCGAGAAAGGGGAGAAAGTGGCGCTTTCGTATGTGGCATATTAACATTACGATTAGTGAGTCCATTGTTATGGTACAGAATAAAAAAATAAAAAAGGTATCAGATAAATAACCACAATTAAATAAGTGGAGACTAGTTCAAAATATTAATATTGTATTTTTTTGTCGGTAGTTTTGTCAAAGTAATTTAATAAATTCCGCATCAGAGGAATTTTTTTAACAAATAGGTAATGCCTGAAGCAATGTTTTCAAATCAATTTACCAAGAAATCATTTAAATACATAAATATATAAACATTTGTTTTTAATTTTACATATTTCAATTTAATTATTTGCTCCATTGCACTTGTCAATGGGAAAATCCTTGTTGGGAATTTCCATTCATATTTTGCAGATGTAAAATGTGACGATTGTTTCAAAATTGGGAAAATCCACTTGCTAGGAATTTACCACGTTCTATTTAACAATCCAAGTTACAAAGCTGTCCAGCTTAACCAGTTGTAAAATTAAAACACTATTACTGTTTACTGTTGCGATACTAAAAGTATTACTTGTTCCAAATAAATATTCAAAAATGGCATCCGTTTAGGATCAAATCATTTAACAAGGACAATTCTGTTTTTTTTATGTTTAATGAATGTTTGCGACAACATTTCCTGTCAATTCAATGCTGTTCGTAGGAGACTTCCTAACGAACGTAATATCGTCTCTAATATTACGTAAAATCATCCAATTTCTCGTTTAGCATCAATCTTTCCCTCAAAAATGAGTTGCAGCATTGCGCATAGTAAATTCCAGGTATCCTGTTTTTCTTTCGTTTTATTTATTTAAAAACTAGGAGTTCTCGATCTGCCTCAAAATACGTTCGTTTTAATAAATGGTAATCTTAGCTTGAGATGTAAGGCGCTGGTCAGGACTTTCTTGCGGAAGACAATTACAAAAAGCCAACGAAAAAACTATTGCTAAATTGTTCAAATTCTAACACAAAAGTGCAAGAATCTAAAAGTAATAAAATCCGTGGCTCAAAATCGGAAAAGTTGTGTGAAAAATATAAATTTGTGGTATCCATAATTAACCATATTTTTTGAAAATTTTACACACGTTCGATATGAAATGCGCTAGACCCTTTTGCGTCCAAAAAAATAAATAAAACAAAAATCACAGCATGATTTTAGTATATAATATTTTATTAAAATTTTCGTGCGGCAACCAGTTATACTATTCATAGTATAAAAAGTAATATTAAAAAAAAAAACATTATTTTAGCATTTTACATAAATTATCTTTAAAAGGGTGTCATATACCGTTAGATGGGGCTAAGTGCAATAATCATTTCATTCGATTTGCCACCAACAAATTCATAGTTTTTAGTCTGCAATACGTACTTCGCTTATTTTTAAATTTTGACACTTGAACCTTTTTGCTTCTCACCCCTTCAATTAAGGGTTATTTACTGTAAATAATGTGTATTTTTAACGTTTTCCACTTTTTATAAATTATACATAATAAAATTTCATCCAGAAGACAATTAAGTATAGGACGCACCTGATTTATAGAAAACAGAAATATCTATCTTTATCATATCTTGCTTTAAAGAATATCTTTTGTTTAATTTTTGACAATTGAATTTTCTAGTGCATAAATCTAAGAACATCGAACATGGAAACAGGGAACCTGTATTCCTGGAAGGTAAAATATTTGCAATTTACAAATTTTTTTATAGTTATGACTTCATCTCCATCTCCAGGCGTCAGTTGAGACGTCGTTTGAACACTTTTTATTATTGACAGTTCCTGTCAAATGTCAACCGCTACATTACACTGTAAAACAAACAATAGCTAGATTCCATGGCTACTGCGAATCCCTTTTATTTAATGCTCATTAGTGCGGCATCAAATGACGTATTAATTAGTTCCAGATTTTGTAAATTTATTAATTTTTTCACCGTTCAAGTTGATATAATTTTACAAAAAATTTGATCTAGTTGGAGATGTATTTTTCAGCTTCAGATCTTAACAATAATTACTTCAAGCGAATTCGAATGGAAACGCCCTCCTCGTGCTTTTTACACATTTTTTGCTTGAAAAAATGCACCTCTCTCCGCTAATCGCAGCAAAGGCATGGCTTCGACGCTGAACTTTTTTAGAACTGCTCGTGCGTGATTGGGTACTTTTTCGGATGGGGTATAGCCTTCGGTGCCGTGAAAAACACTGGACCGGACTCCCAACATTTCAGAACCAATCAGAAGTCGAATTTTGAATCCAGCGCATATCATCTTTGTTTAACTGCTTCTTTTCACGGTTGACAAACCATTCAGTCTGGGTTCGGACTTTGGTTAAAACATAATACATTTAATTGATTCGGCATGTCAAATGGAAATTTAACAATTATTTTATGACTCGGTCGCAAAAATTATAATTATATAGGAATGTTTATTTAGCTATATTTTTATGTATTTTTCTGCTGTAGTTTAATTAACAGGAATTAGGGTTTCGCCGATACGATGAACTGAGAAAAGTTAAAGAAATAGTGTTATTGATGACTACAACAAATCGGGAACTTCCATAACAATACAAAATAAACTTTTATAAATATTTTTATTAAAAAAAATACTTGGAAGGAATACCATCGAACAAGAAAAATATATGTGAATAGGAATAATATCAAGTGAGGAGTTTATCAGAATATAAAATCAAAATACATTAATAACGAATTAAAAAACTGCCTGCCTCTTCTGACAAAATAATCACGAGCCGCCTCTGTTACAGTTGTCTAATAACAAATGACTACACTGCCGTGACTTTAGAAACAACACGAAATAATATATTGTGTTGCAATTTTACGGCCTTTAACATAATAAATTCATAATTTAATACTTCTGGAAACTCTAAACTCTGGTAAATATGTGAGAAGGCTAGACAACCAACCTAACAACAGCCAACTCACATCAGTTCTATAAAAGTGTGTAGACTTCCGTTTTCAGTTCAATACAACCCACGTTGTTTTAACAATTTGTATGAAAATTCTGTTCAAATCACTTTAACTGGCTGAAAGTCGATGTTAAATACGAATTTTGCGGACATTAACATTGAAAGAAACAGTTGAAGGAGAGTTTTAGAGCGCCTGCTTCGTCATAGATGTCTACACTGTACACTGAAATTTACAGTAAAATTTCACGGGACGCATTACAGAAGTCGTCTAGCTCTTATTTATAGATTGCACACGAAGATCGTTGTTAATAAAAAACGTTAAAACGGCCCGTTTGACCGAACCCAGTCATGAAACGTTCAAACATTTCGTATTCAACTGTTCTCGGCGCCCGTTACCGTTGACACCGACGCCGCCTAGGATCCGTTCCACGCCTCGTTTTTCCCAGTTTTTCTCAACTTTGCACCACTCGCACCCCGACTACAAGTAAGTGGCTTAAAAGCGACGACATCCACACACGAATTAAGCGCTTTCGCACGCGGAAACGGGCGGATTTCGTGTTAAAAGCCAAACGTTGACCCCTGCCACTCGCACAGCGCTGCCTAAGAAAATACTCACGTTTGACGAGTACCCGCGGGCTCACCACCTAACTCGACATGTTTCCACCGATTTCCAGTGTTTTTAGAACGCACACGCACCTGTAAGTCGTATAAAAATGCAATTTAAAAGGCTAAATCACTGTCGCCATTTTGTGGACACGGAGCTCGATGCTTGACTGTGATTGGCCGGTTCGGTCGGGCGCGATTTCAAATTCAACCGCGAGATGGCGCCGTTTGAAATTGGCAAAAAAAATTCAAAAAAAAGTTTATAAAACCCTAAAATGTTGCAGCTCGTGGATAAGATGGAGCAGTTTGAGTTCATGAAGCAGTGTCTGACACTGTTTAATTACCCAAGAATCCACAGCATGGACCACGAGGAAGTGGGTGAGATTTTTGCTGACGGCAATAGAGTATTTCTGGTTAAATGGATTCTGCACGAGATGAACGAAAATTATGTCGACATCTTAGAAAACATCACAAATGAAGAACTCGCGGATATAATCGACTGCCACGGCTTCTGTGACAGTGCACAAAAATACGGATTCATTAACGGAACCCTAGATTTCACCCAACAAGTAAAAAAAAAAAAAAAAGCATAGGCAACCAACAATACACTATTTCTAGGTGGTAATTTTGAACCGGATGTTGAAGCATTTGAAAGACGGAAATGCGGGGAAGTCGTTGAAAAACAACAAGTTTTCAATGAAGGATGTCGAGGAATGTGTTAATTTCAACGCGAATTTGTTTCCAAATTATGGGCCCAAGAAAACTTTAACTATGGAGCAAAAGCACAAGAAGGTGCAAGAGTACAAGCAGGAGATTGAAGAGTTGAAGCAGTTAACAAGTAATTCCGAGTGTGGCACTAAAATCACGACATTTGATGCCACGCAGATCGATAATTTGTCGCACAGTTTGGAATCATTGAGCAACAATTTGAAGGAAGTAAAAAAAAAGGTGTTGGAAGACACCGAAGGGGCTGTTAATTCCCAGCCACCACAGTTCGGGCAAAACCTCACAATTTACAAAAACCACATCAACGATTTCCTTACAGTTCGTTTCTGGCGTTTTTTAAACATTTTATTGATTACACTTTACAGATGGTCAAGAACAAGAACACAATCGCCGATTTTGGGGCTAAAACCATTGAAGCAGCAGACGAGCAATTAGAAAAGCAAATATCTCACGATATGTTGCGTGAAATCGACGAGCTTTGCCACGAAATCAAATCCATGAAGTCATGAAGTTTTTAGGACCTGTTCAAAGAGAAAACGAGAGTAGCGACTTCAAATGCTGGGTCTTTAAAACGCTGGACTTAATATTTCTATTATTAAACTTTTTGTACAGTTGTTCTGATTACTTCTGAAATTTCTGAATTGCGACAGCAACAATCCCAAACTGTGTGTTTGTTTCAAATTGCACCTTTTCAGTTTTTGAGTCAAGTCGTATTTTCCCGCGATTAGCATTACAGTTTTTATGAAATTTCGGTTCTCCAGAAAAAAATTATCCACCAAATCCGTGAACAGAGACAAAACGAGGTATGATCCGGCCGAGTTCAAATCAGATGAAGATTTCTACAAGCGAAACCTTTGTTCAAACCCAAATTTTCGAGGCTCTTACTTGGAGCCAGATTTTTGGCATAGTCGACACATTTCAAGGTCGCCGCTTCAATTTCGGTGATAATTTCACCGCGAGGAAGTGTTAATAATAATAATAATAATAAATCGGCTTTATTAATATAAGGGGCGAAGTCTAGCCGAAGCTACTCAACTTAACCCTAAAACAAATTGTACCTTCAATATCAAAATATAAATACCACAGGATAGAATGGAGATAATGAAAATAAATAAATTACAAATGAACAAATAAATAGAAAAATGTTATGGCAAAAATAAGCAGAATGGAAAATTCTAAAAAAAAACAAAAACAAAAATTATGCACACATATCTTATAAACTAAGTATAACATAAATCCTTGTCTTCCATTAGAGAAGATCGACTTTTTTTCGAAACCATTTAACAGATATATTTTGCTGAAACAAGTTTGTTGAGTTAAAAGTTTTAACATGTTATTTGTCATGGATTTTTGAAATATTGCTGTCTTGAATTTTGGCATCGAAATATCCAAAAGGCGACGAATTTCAACGTGATAACTTCTTCGTGAACGAAATAACTTTCTAAGATACGGGGTGATGATGTTTGAAACAATTTAAATACAAATACAAAACAACTCATTAATTTTAAGTGAGACATGATAATTTTTTTTTAATTTAAAAATAAATCTACGAGATCTTTGAATTTATTGCAAATGATAGTTGGATTGATTATCTGAACATGAATAATAATTAATTAGGGAGTAATTTAAATTAGGAAGGCCTAAAGATTCGTTTCTTCATAATTTAAAATTTGATAATTAGAATAAAGCAGGATATTATTTTTTACGATATAATTTACATGCTCTGATTGTCTATAATAAGACCAAGATTTTTTACATATGTCACCACTTTAATTTTAATACCGTCCGTTTCAATTTTAATATTTTGTTCAAGTTTTGTATTTCTGAGTTACCAATAACCACAGCTTGTCTTCCATTAAATTTATTTTTTTAAATTTAATTTGGAAAAAGCTGAGCATGATCTAAGGTATGAAAAGTATTGGAAAAATCTAGCAAAGTCAATAAAGTTTATTCACTTTTATCTAATGCTCTAAAACAATAATATAATCTAAACTTTTTCCTAAAACACTTGTGGTGCTAAATCCCCCTTTTTCAGTAATTATATTAGACAATACGACAAATTCATTGACTTTATTGTAAATTATTCGTCCTAAAATTTTAGAAAAACAGTATAGGTACATATTGGTTTATGATATTCTTTCCAATTATTTTTTTTTATAAAAATGTTTTGAAAAATACGATAGAAAAGCTGTCAAATTTTCAAAAAATCTCTCTCTTTGGATTAAATACATGTATGATTGTAAGTTTAACGAATGAGCGGAATAATTAATAGAGTTTGAAGGGCGACTATTTTATATTTAAATTGGCAATAATTTCAGCAATAAGTACGTGCTATTACTTTATTTTCCAATTTATATTTTGCTTGATTAAACATGCAAGTTACATGTTGCCTAATATGATCTGGAATTTTTGTAAGGCGCTCAAGTGATTTAAATTTGTAACCTAGCAAAGTTCCGTCTTTGTGAAATTTAATAGAAATCTTCAAAAGCCCGAATCCGCATAGAACCGCTTGTTAATTGTAAATAAACCTAATAAACGAAGATGAGTGCGCAAAATTCAAAACTCGACTCCTGATTGGTTCTGCGTGTTTGCCTTTCCACACTTTTTCAGGCAACGAAGCCCCGTCCGAAAAATGTATTAGCCAATCACGTTTTAACAGTCCTGAAAAAGTCAGTGCTGGAGCCATGCCTTCGCTGCGATTAGTGCAGTGAGGTACACTTTTTCAAGCAAAAAATGCACAAAAAGCGCGAGACGGGCGTTGCCATTCAAACTCGATTGAAATAATAATTTCTAAGATCTGAAGCTGAAAAATACTCCAAACAAGTCAATTTTTTTTGGTAAAATTTTAACGACTTGAAAGGGGAAAACATCATACATTTACAAAGTCTAGAATTAAGTAATTCGCCACTTGATGCATGTCATAAAACAACTCCAAATTTTCGGAGCGCATTTCTGGGTTTGTGGAAAATGACTGGGAGAAAATGACTAACCTAGGATGTGAAAGTTATTTATTACGCATTATGTACATTGAAACAGTCATTGCCAATGATGTCCACCATAAACTTGCTCAATTGATAATCAGTCGTGGCCAATAGCTCTATAATATCAAAATGGTCAACTTTTGGAACCACAATTAGCTCTGTCTGGACCCCAAACTGCTCCAATTTGTGAGCAAACTCTTCGGATTGCTTCACAAACTCAGGACTTTCCACTTCTCCAACAACAACGAAGCAAGAACCAGTTGTACTTTTGTTGAGTTTCAATCTCATGGGACTTAATTGCTCAGCTGTTGCTTCATCCATTTTTACGAGCTCGTTCACTGTTGTTTTTTGCACAGACCTCAAGTCGTATATTCCAGAAACTAAAACTGCTGCTTTGAACAACATTTTGTAGAGATTTGGAAGCGTCGTTAAGTCGGTGAAGAGCGTCGCAATTAAGTGGGCACCGGCTGAATGTCCCACGATGTAAACACCTCTAGAAATTGCAAATTTAATAATATAAAGTTTCTATTATAAAAATGGTACTCGTACTTGGATTTGGTGTTGATGGCATAATTAAAACACTTTTTTATCCCATTTTGGAACTGGTACACAATGTCTTTCAAGGATACGTCCGGACACAAGTCATATCCAACAAAAATGGTTTTGATTTTGTGTTTGTGGAAATTGCTAGCGAGGAAATGGTAACTGGCACGTGTTATTTGTGCAGTTTGCCAGTACCCGCCATGAACGAAAACAACAACTGGCGATTCTGTAATCTTTAAATTATAAAATAAAGTGGTACAGTCAGAAATTTACCATCAGGAAGATCGGTTCCGAAGATGTCCATCTTCTGGCGATTGCTGTTACCATAGGAGACGTTCAACTGGCACTCGATTTCAAACCTAATTTTAGCACTTTCTGCAAGAAACGTTTAAGTTTAGGACGCCAAGGTAATTATTACCTTTTTCTATGAAACTCATGTGAGTGTTGAGGACATTTGGTCTCTTTGACCACTCGCTTGGAGAATATAACTTGTCCAGTTCGCTCATTGCGGTAGCCGCTTGAATGTATCGAGTTTCGAAACCTTACGCTTTTCTTTTAAAATACACCACCGCGAATTGGACGACTTATTCATTTCACTTACTTTTAATGTTGTGGATGTTTTGAATAATATGAAGCGCCAGAAAATTAATATTGATACTGTTTGTAAGCAGTTAAAATTAATATAACGATAACATTCGATTACGATTAGCATAAGCAACATTTTTTGCTGTTCTTGCAGTGTTTTGCAATTTCCAATATTTATACAAGTCATCCGGTATCTTTTGTGCCTCCTTCCACAAATTTACGGAATCTCTGCAAAGCAGTTGATTTAAAAAAATCGGAAAACGCAAAAGCAATATATTTTTGAAAACTATTTTGGGACTTCTATCAGTATAAACAAATTTCAATTAATTTTAAATGGTACAGAAATAACTGAGACAATGTATTGATCGATTATATCACTCAAGTTGTAAACGGACCACAATTTGAACATATTTGTTGTCGCAAAATGGTTTTGCGTTTATAATTTTTTTTGTATGGCTTATATAAGAATAAAAAAATTATGATAATATTACTGAAAATAGTTTTTTATTCTGCATCCGAAAATCCTCCCAGTCCCAGTGATGCATCCAAGTTTCATCCCCAGTCACAATTTTTGAAAAAAAGTTGATTAGGATTTTTTCATTTGTTGTGGCTTTCTTGGTGGTATTGCCTTTCCCTTCTCATGTCAGAAATTTAATGACGCGTCACCAATTTTTTACATTTAATGCTTCACAGGAAATCAAATGTCCATTTTTGTATTATGTTCCTCCCTAGCTTTCAGTTCTAATTTTTTGCCTGTTTTTTTTTAATTGCCGCACTTAATTTTGCTTGGAATTCTACTACTCTCTTCTCAAGTTTCTACAATTTTCAAATTTCTTCAACATTTTTTGCCTTGTTCGAAAAATTCGATATCCTGCTTTTGGTTTAGGCATCTGAGAAATACACATACATACAAATAAAAATGTTGTAAAAAATTTGAAAGAAGATTATATTTAGAATCCACAGTAGACAATTAAAAAAAGAGACAATAAATAAGAACAGTTGGTAGTAGAGTCAGAACATTGGAGAGAGGACACATCACAAAATTTCAGGAATTTTAGAGACAAAAATAAAATAATTTATTAAAATTTAAAAGTGATAAAATATTGAACACATTGGCAACTGGAGAACCCATTAGATGAATAAAATAAACCGGCGAAATTAAAAAAGCTTAATTTGTGGAAAGTTTTTACAAAAGTGGGTGGCCAAACGTAAAAATTTAAAATATTAATACTTAATTGGGTTAAACAACCGGTGAAGATATTGAATGTAAAATCCAGACTGGACAGAGAATCTTCGACAATTGAGGAAAAGAAGCTAAAATTAGAAACTAGAAAAGCTATAATAATGGGGAGTGTTCATATTACAATATTTCTGGATGCACGGAGTTAAAATTAAATAAATTGTTAAAAAATAAGGGTACATTTTAAAACAGATTGACAATTATACAAGATATTACCTACAATAAATACAATCGAAAAAGCTGAATGAAAACAAGTTTTTACAAAAATGAGTCGTGATAAAAAGATTACTTGAAAAATGGGCAGACAAACCAGAGAACTGCAGAAATTAAGAAAAACAAGAAGAAAAGAATAAACTACAAAAGCAATAACAAATAGAAAAAATTGTTGCAAAAACCGTACACGGATCAGGATAAAAATTAAAATGTTTGACAAAGTTATAGAAGCTTGGGAAGAGAGTAGATGAAGAATCCAGAGCAGAGCTACTAAGTGCGGCAATTAAGAAAAAGAGGCAAAAGAATGTGAAACTAAAGCTAGACCAAAAGTGAAGAGAACATCAAGTATTTTAAAAATGGGCAAAACATTAGGGTTTGTTGTAAAGCATTAAAGGTAAAAAAATATAGTGATTTCAAACTCGAGCACGGAAGCGTCATCAAATTTCTGACATCGAGAAGGAGAAGGAAATAACCTAAACAACGGCCCAAGAAAATAAAGAAATCGTAAACGACTTTCTTCTAAAATTGTAACCGGAAAAGAAACTTGGATCCATTACTGGGACTGGGAGGATTTTCGGATGCAGAATAAATAACTATTTTCAGAAATATTAACACAGTTTTTTATTTTTATGAAAGCCATGCAAAAACATTTAAAAACGCAAAATTAAGACATTAAACCATTTTGAAACTACAAAAATGTTTGTGCTTCATTTACAACTTGGCAGCGATCAATAAAATGTCTCAGTGAATTTATTTAGCATAATTTGAATATTTTTTGTACTCGTAGTCTCAAAATGGATTTCAAAGATATCTTGCATTTGCGTTATCCGATTTTTAAAAAATTAACTACTTTGCAGAGTTAACAAAACATTTTTTTAAGTGGGGAAACGTTGGAATGAGTGTGTAATTGTTAATGAATCATTGTTTGCAGAAAAATACATTTTTTTATAATAAAGTTTCGGTTCCTTCATATTTAGTTAGGTCACAGATTACTACAGATGGCCTTTGCCAATGTTTAGGCGGAATGACCTTTAACCTTTAGCATAACAGTTTTCAGATGGCGCAATGATCGAATTTTGCGGCAAATTTAAAGAATCTCTCCTTTCTTTATAGGTAGTAAAAATGCTATTACTTATATTTTGAATATTTTATGATTTATTTTACAAGTCTAATGTAAAAAATTAGTATTATTATTATTATATATATTATTAGTATTATTTACATGGCAAAAAAAACAAGCAATTTGATAAAAATCAATTTATTATATTACATAATTTAAATTAAACAAAATTATACCTAAAATGTTAACTATTACATTTCTAAGATAGGTATAATAATTTATGCATATGATAAAAACTTGGGGTTATAATGGAAATCTTAAAGGACTTGCCCGACAACTAGAGCAACCTGGTTAAGTTCCTCAAATTCATACACAAAAATAAAGAATAATGAAGCCATTAAGCTACATTCAAGCTTCATTATTTTTAATATATAACCATGGCGAAATGTGTTTGTTGCAATGCAAAGAAGACCCATCTTTCGCTTAAAATTATTTACAAATTTAAGGAATGCAAGCAAAATATTGGTCAGAAAAAAAACAAACGCTTTTTAAAAAACGCAGAATGGTACATTGTTTAATTTAAAATAGAAAAAATGTTTGGCCTCTTATTTGAATTTAAATAAACGTTTTTGTGTAGTTTTGTAGTTTTAGCATCTAACGGTGGTAAAAAGTATTAGTAACGACTACAGCGCCTCTAAATTTGCTTACACTTATCTGTGACAAAGATGTCATACGACTAGTTTCAAAGTGTAGAAAAGAGATAGTTCCGGACAAAATCGCCCTATGAAGTCATCTTGAGTAATCTGTGGTTAGGTACATAACTATATAAGCTCTCCTCGTATCAACGTCCGTTCTTAGCCCCTCTGACGTTACCTGCTGCAACTAAATTCGCGTTGAACGTTTTCAATACAGGTGTCGCTTCTGCTCGAACTTAATTTAACCTGCCCTCCGGCCTCGTTCAGTTGAAAAAAATATAAATTTTTGCTAGCAACATGCACAATTCAACGCTAATCCACCCAGTTAAATTTTGTTAACAATTTTTGTTTATTTATAAAAAGTGTATAGATATATGAAAGTCGTTAAAAGGAGTAGCGATTTATAGTTCGCATCAGGCCTAGTAGATGCCGCCAGGGTGAAGATTCCCCCACGCGTTGCCTGTTGTAAACATTATATTTGTCATTTCGCTCGAGTCCACATCACGGGAATGTTGTTTGTTGTTAAAGCCGTGTCTTTTCGTTTGTGTCCGTCGTATCGATCCGTTTTCGAATGAATTAGAAAAAGTGGTAACAATTTACTTAGAAGAGATCAACAAACGCATGCGCTGTGCCTGTGTTAGACAAAGGTTGCCTGTGCACAAGAAGACAGTCAGCTGTAAATTGAGGAATGGCTTAGTTGGTTTTGGGTGTGTTTTTGTGGTGTTGTGGGGTTATTTTGTGCAGGACAATGTTTAGTGAATGTGTTTACTTGGTTTCCTTGGTTTGCCTTCTGGGTCCGATTGGAAGTGGTGAGTGTTGAGGAGGATTCCAGCTTTAGGGGTGGTGGGCTTCAACCCTTTGTTTCAAAACGCGCCACTCAGCGGTTCAACACACTTTTACCCCAATTCGTTTTATTGAGGGCAGCCCCAGAAAAATGGATCGGGTTGAGGTTTGAGTGCCCAACATTCAAGAAACGAACAATCGGTCATGGTTTCCAAGATTTGGTAATCGAGAATAATTGGAACGATGTTTCCTGTATTAAAAAATCGCGGAGAAAGAGAAAATAGCAAATCTGTTGGTCATTACCAGTGTAAACTGGTACTCATTACTCGCATTACAATAATGATATAATGCATTCAAGACGAGACAATTGGAACGTACGTCTTGAATCAATGCACATAGCGATATTGAATTGTTCGAAAAACTTAAATTGTTTCTGAACAAAGCGTTTACATGCAAGCGTTGTGGAATTTTTCGTGCAATCTGGTGCACATTACTCATAGATTAATATTGCAAGAAATTTAATAACACGAGACAAGGCCAACGTTCGACTTGATTAAGGACCCACAACGGTCATGTTCTACGAAAAACTAATAAAAAACTAATAATTTCATGCGGAAAATGTGATAAAATTCCAAATTTCTGCGTCATTATCATTTTTAATTCAATCCGATATGACAATGCTAGTTCGATATTGATACTGATAGGCACTGCATCAAGTGACGCATTAATTAATTTTAGACCTTGTGACTTTATTATTTTTTCATCTTTTAAGTTGGTATAATTTTACAAAATAATTTGATCTGGTGGGCGATGTCTTTTTCAGCTTCAGATCTCAACAATCATTACTTTAAGCGAATTTGAATGGAAACGCCCGCCTCGCGCTTTTTACCATTTTTTGTGTGAAAAAATGCACCTCACTTCGCTAATCACAGCGAAGGCCCGGCCCCGGCTATGACTTTTTCAGAATTGTTCGTGCGTGATTGGGTACTTTTTCGGATGGGTACAGTCTTCGGTGCCGTAAAAACACTGGACTCCCACCGTCTCACGACCAATCAGGAGTCGAATTTTCAATTCAGCACCTTTGTTTAATTGCATCATTTCAGTTGGCAAACCATTCGGTCTTTGGTCAGATTTCAGTTGTAATTAAAATTTGACAATATAAAAAAAGTAAATTAAGCAACCAGTGTTGTTTTTTTAGTTGTTTACTCAGTTTTGTTGTGATTGATAAATTGTTCGTCACAAATCCTCTACTTCCTCGTCCAGACTTGAGTCGTTTTTTCATTCATATAATAGGCCTCGAAAATGTATCAATGATAACACCAGGTAAACGAATCGAAACGTATTTGAAAAACTAAAATTCCTTGAAATCATATAGTTATGATTGTCGCAGGAAGTCGTTGAAAATGTGATAAATTTATTAGTCATTGTATTTATTTTGAGTGCAATCGGGTTCAATTACTCATAAATTATTGATATTAATTCCCTTACTTGGTGTTTATTAGATAACGTGAGATAAGACGTATGAAATATTTGATTACATTCATGAAACGGTTTTAGTTAATTATTTAAAGTCAAATTGCTTCAAATTATTGCATTTACTACTGTGGAGGTAAATGCGTTCAGCAATAACGTACTTTTACCGTTACTAAAAGTATGGCCCTATCAGTTCCTTAATTTGATATATGTTAGACAAAATGGTGTTTACAGAATGCATATTACAGTTATTTGTTTTTGTTTTAGTATTAAATTGAGAAATAGGTATTTAGTAAAATTAGTTGGGAGCGTAAGCATTGTCGTTCGTGTGAGAATCCTTGCATATCCAGAATTTGGAGTATTTGCAATGGGACAAGAAAATGCTTCATAAAATCAGATAATCCTTAAATCTAAAATACGAAACTTGGCCCGAAACCTCTTGCAAGATGAACCCAAACCCACAAGGGTTTAAACAAATGATTGCTTATTTTTGCTTCCAAAGAACAGTCAATACAACAATTTGTTGACATATGTCATCAGTGAAATTAGAAGAAGCAATGGGCAAAGACGTCTCATCTTGCATTATGTTATCCAAAGCCCACGCAAACATCTCAAACTGTTAAATATTTAGCCTATTACCCTAACTTTTTTTCCTGTTTCTTGAGGTGAAGAAGATGAAGAAGTTTACGAATAACACGTTTCGAATCGAAAAACTATTTAGCGTTTGTTTTGAAGGAATGCAAAAGAGTATAAAGAATAACTGAGGTAGATTACTTAGAAAACCAATGAACCATTTTTGAAAATCTTTGTTTTCTTTCATATTCCTCGATTTGTTCGTTATTTTTCTAAAACGTAGTAAAACTGAGTTTGGGGGATTATTTGAAGAAATTTCGCACCAACTATCAATGATAATAGAGCTTGAAAAGACCAATGCATAATTAGCAGCAAAGAGTATGACATCGCTTATAAAAATGGAAATATATGATTTTTACACCTGATAATTTACTGTTTCTGTTGATAACAGTATTGATATCGTAACTAAAATTTGACTAATAGGTGCCAAATAGACAAACACAGAAAAGAGGAACACAAAAATGCCAAATAGGGGCCAAAGACAAGAAAAGATGAAGATTCCTCAGTTAGACCGATTTTCAAAAGTGCAGAGGATGATTGTCAAATTTGGTTTATGACATCGTGGAATTATTTCTACGAACACTCAGTCGTTCGTTTTGAATCTTTCAGGATTGTACGTGCTCGAAGTGTACAAGAAAAATGATCGTTTTATTTTTTTGGTATTAATGGTGATATTGCAACTGTTGCTTTAAAAGACCGAAGAAAAGTCAAGCGTGATTGGTATACAGTATTTTGCTGGATGAATGAGGAAACGCAATGGGAAAAAGGGCAACATTCTGTCATGACAATAAATTTGCATTAGATAAAACGACCGTACGACATGAGTCAGTGTATACACGATATTGATAATGGGCTTTTACTATTGAAGTCGTTTAGGAAAATGAGTAAACATCAATTTTAGGATAATTATCATTGTTCTGTTGCACAATTCAGTGCACTTTACTAAATATGTTAATAATATTGTAAATAATTTAATAGCACGCCACAAAGCCGACTTACGACTTCAAATGCAAAACGATAACAATTATGTACAAATAAAAACTAACTCGGGTTCAGATTATAGCTTTCAGTAATGCAAAGAATCGTCAAATCGAAAAATTACTGTTTCATGAAAAACTAACACCTGGATTTTATCAGTGCAGGAAATACCAAATGTATTGGTAATTGTTATTCTTGCGCGCAATCTGGTTCAATTAGTCACTTGTTAATGTTGGTGTTAATAATATTTCAATGGTATTTGATGACGCGAGATTAGGCGAACGCACTTGATTAAATGCATACAACGATTAGAAACCGAAATAGATCATACATATTATTATTATTATCATGAATCATGCTAGTACAGGAAATCGTCAACGAAAATTAGAAAATACCAACATATTTGATAGAAATATTGTCATTTGAATTGTGAATTGTAAATTGGAATTAAAATTATTTAATCATTATTCGATGCACGTGTCGTGGTATTTAATAACACAAGACAATACGAGCGTACATGATTAAGTGTATACAAGATATTGAATTGTAAGAAAAACTAACATTGCTTCAGATCTTAGCTTTTACTACTGTTGGCTCTTATAGACCAGCACTGTTAAAATAAACAATACAACTAAAATAAGCCCGTTAATAGCTAAACACTTCTTTTGTGATGCGACGAAACATTTGTGCTAACTTTTATTTTCGTTTTTGTGCTTTTGTTGGTGCTTCCTGTGTTTCGAAGCTGCTATAGAGGAACGCATTTTGACTTTTTCGGTCGATTTTTGTGTTTAATTGTTGTTTGTGGGGTTTGGAATTAGGGTTATTATGTGAGGTGAGGTTTTGTTGGGGGCCACCTGGACTGGTAGCAGCTGTCAGTATTAATCCATTTAATTGCGCTTAACTAATTTTGTCAGTTGTATACGCGGTAATTTGTTTGTTGTTTTCGTCTTAATTATAGAGTGCATGGTTAAATTAATGGTTCCAAGTAATTGAATGGGTGAGATGAATAGGGGTAAGATTTCAAAATTATATAGTCATGTTAGAGTGAGGTAGCTATCTGCCAATGATAATAATAATAATAATAAATGTTGCATATTGCTTAAAGTGACATTAAAAATATTGTTGAGTGGATGATATTCCTGAAATGAAAACACATTTATTCGCTTTTCTCAGTTCGCTTCATCAGTTTTCTTCCAAATGAGAAAACAATGTATTGACTAATTGCAAACTTCTAGCAGAAATCGGGATATTTTCTAGAAGTAACTGAAAGAGAACCAGGAACACAGATATCCATGGAACGAAGTATTTTTTAATATCGGAATTTTAAAAATAACCATAAAATGAGAAATAGATTTAAACGTGAACAATGAAGCTGCTAATTCCTGCATGTTTAAATTGGAAAATTATAAAAAAACATCCAAGTTTAATTACTTCTACTGCAAAAGTTACTTTTGAAGATTTTTATTTGAGGTTTTGAAAAATAAAGTACCTAATATTTTAAATTCAGCGTATTAATGTTTGTTGATGTATAGGGAAAGAACACAAATCGATTATTCTAAATCTTTTTCGGTATAATTGTAAATTAGAAATTAAAGGCAGAAGCTATGGTAAGCAATATTTTAAAGTACCAATGGAAATATCAAGGCAAATGCAAAATATTGCAACAAAAAATAAAATTAAAAAATATATAAACACTCAATTTTGTAGGAAAAGTATTTGGTTTGCAATGTTCAATCAGAAATTATTATTATTTTAAACCTTATTGTTCTTTGCTATTAATTATTTTAAATACACATGTTCCACAGAATTTACAAGTAGTCCGAATTACTGTTATCAAAAATTCAAAAGTAAAATGCATGTTGGGAAAACATGCATCGGTTTTTTATTTTACAAAATTACAAGCCGGTTTTATTGTAACGTTTGAAAAATAGCAAGGCTTGTATTTGAAAAATAATTCAATTTAATTTTCTATTTACTAAATGGGAATTTTTACGAAATTTTTGTGAAATGAATAACGGCCTAGACTCTTAAATGTATACAATAAAATTATATAATTTTTTTACTTATAAATTTTAATACAAACATTATTATGATTAGAATTATTTTTCAAGACGTCCATTTTTATTTAAACTATTAAACTTTATTTCCCTGAATTATATTGGAACTATTTTAAAATGTTACTCGAATTATTTGGAGCTAAATAAAACTTGCCTTTTAATTTCTTGTTTTAAAATTCACTTTAGTTCTACTCAAAACACCACTTAAATTTTTAAATTAGAAAGTGCATGCGTTTCTACATTGAAAAATACAATTATTTTAAACTTGGAAATTTACGGAATTACCAATATCAAACGCCATACTCCCATCCCTAATTACCCGGCTGTCAAAATATAAAAAATAGGTTAAATTGTCGTTCTGCAAAATTCACAATAACGACTCTGCTGCTAAAATACACCATACGTTATAATAAAATTGTGTAAAAATAATTAGAATCTTAAAATGGCCGGTAGTTCAATAATACCGTTCGATGTTCACAAATTTCGTAGTTCAAGGTAACATGGCGCATGCGTCCATGTACTCCCTTAGAGATGGGAGTAAGCATTTGATATTTTATACTTCGGTGGTTTTTTAAGTTTGAAATTTATGCATTTTACAAGATAGAAATTCAAGCTATTTCTAAATTAAAAATTCAAGTGGTGTGTCGAGTGAACACAAACGGATTTTAAATTCAGAAATTAAGGCGCAATTTTTATTGAGCTTTAAAATAATTCGAGCAACGTTTAATTTCATTACTTCATGTAACTGAAGTAATTTTCAAGTAATGTCTGCTGAATTTAGGAACATATTATATTTATACATTTAATTTCAAAATGTATAAAAACACTTAATTTTCATCTTCAGAAACAATTTTCAAGTTTACTGATTTGACAGCGCTATTTAATTCGACAACTAAAAACGCAATTAATGTCTGTAATTTAAAAAAACTCACGTTCTTGTATTGTTTTATGCAAGATCTGGTCTGCAGTGTTATTTCCTACTGAAAACTCGATGCTTTGGCGTCGTTTTACGTATTCAAATACCAAACAGCCTTTTAATTATTTTTTAATAGAAAATTGAGGTAAATAAACATTCAGGTTGGATTTTTATTGTAATAAATTTTAAATAAATATGGGCACATAATTCTTTGTTTGAAATATTATGCCCTACTTTAATTTATACTCAAATTGTACGTAGTGAAAAATACTGTGGCGTTCTATAGATATCTTTTAGTTTATTTGATTTACTTCATTAGTGTAAAATTCCCAGCGCTGTAAGAAAACCGTTTTAAATTTTATCGTTTTAGGACTTTTTATTAATCGGCACCTTGTTTCATCCCAACATCTCCTCGAGTCTGAGAAATATTCAAGACATAACCTCCTCCCCATTACTTTCCTATTACCCCCAAACTCCCTTCGTTTTATTTTCGTCAAAGCATCACTCTCACCTCATCTCCACGTTCCGCGTTTATTTTTAAAAGCCATAATTTTAAGCCGAAAGTCTAAAAGTCTGCCGCGACGTTTCGGGGAAAATTCGCTTTCTAATCGCAGCAAATGTAAATTAGGTGCGAATTGGGAATTCGCTGGAACCGCGCCAGAATGCAAATGCAGACGACGAGAAGGTGGTGAGGAATGCTCCCATAGAATTTTTTTTTTATCGCTTTTTAACATGACGTTCGCTGTTTATCGTCGCGATATTAACGTTCTTTGGGTCATCTCTTTATGGCCGTGATGGTATTTCGCAACGAGGAATGAGCGGTACGTGTCCCATTCCCGATGAAAATTTCATTTCGATGTGAAACTTTCAACCGAAGAAGTCGATAAAACGTGAAATACTGGGGAGTGGAGTTTGTGGTTTGATTCGGTGGCGATTCTACTCATTTGGTGTTAAATTAATGCGAATTGGAGTGGTCAAACGATCCACGAATTTCCAACGCTTGATATCGAAATATAAATAAAAAAGTGTACACAACTGTACTTATTTCAGTAATAGAAACAATCCAATTTTGATCTGATTTTCGAAACGACTATTTGAAGATACAACAAAGACTCGTACTGTCTTCTTGACTTATTGGGGATCCGTCGATGTTTACGCATCCGCCACAACGCGAAACAGATTGTGAATTTAACACTAATTGGAAACCGCCAAGAAAAACAAAGCGGCTGCAACGCGATTTGTAAATTTGCTCCCAGCCCGTAAATAATTTCGTAATTAATATTTATTGTTTACATGACTTCCGCCGTCGCAATTCTCGTTAACGATTTTTGTGTCCGGCCGTTCGTAATTTGCATGTGCATGAGGTTCGTAGTGGCGTTTGTGCTGGCGAGGTCAATGTTTACTTAATTTGGACCTTATCATCGTCACTTGTCTGCTGTGTTTTCGTTGGGAGTATACGAAAAAAATTTTTGGCTCCAGATGCTGAGATTGGTTTAGGTGAACGGCACTAATGGCTTCCGCATTGAAATATGCCAATAAAACTTTAAAGATAGTAACTGATAAGGTTTAATTGGCACCGTAAAGTGGACGCAGCATTTATGAGTTCATGCAGTTCGCAGAAGTAAAATGTCTTAATTTAGCAGAAAAGGCAACACACGTCTTCATTGCGATTTTATTAGTAAATTGTGCGTTCTATAATAATTGCACCAAGTCATGGCCTTGGGCAAGAACCAACCAAGTATCTCTTATTAGCGTTTTTGTTGTTTTCCCATTGAAACACGGTTCCAGCAGCTGAAACTGGCAAATTTCATAGCGGACAATTGATAATATCACAGGAATGAATCGATGGATGGCACGGTTTTAATTTAGCACTTTAATTAAACTCATTGGCATTTTTATGAAGACAGACGACGAGGAGGATTATTCGGTTTTTGTTCTTTTGCGCCACGAAACAAGGTCATCTCAGTGAGTCACATCCAGGAACAGACTCTCATGTCAGTGGCCTTTGTAAGGTTGTGGCTTTTTGTTCGTCGAAACAGCTCGCGAATAATGGAACACAGGTGAACAAAAAAAATCTATTCGGCAGAAGGAAAATTTAACCGTCGACGTTGATTACGGTGTCTGTATCAATGAGGAGTTGAACGCAGAAATTTCCTTCGTTTAACGGAAATAGGATGTGGTGTAACCGCCCACTTGTTTTCGGCGCTTTAGATAAAGAGGTTCGCATGAGAAGCGATTGTTGGGATGTAAGGAAAGTTAAGAAGTGAATCTTTTATGCTTTCTTAAATAATAACACACACAGATGTATTTGCAATAATATATACTATAATCAAACTTTTCCTTCTTTTTAGGTGTTAAGTGTATGTATTCATTTTAAACAAACTTTGTCCATTTATTCTTATACCTTGTCAATTATTTTAATTCCATATGTTAGTATTGTGTTAAATATTATCTTGAATACTGTTTTATTTGTTACTTCCTTTTCCCTTTTGAACGTATTGTTCTGGGACTAGTATTATTTTTCTATTCTATTATTTTTATTTATCGTTTTGTATTTTTATTTCTAAGTAAAAACTATTTGTTCTAGTATATTTGTACTGTCAAGCTTTATTCATGTATACCGTTTTTACCTATCACCATTATTTCTGTCATCGTTATGTTTACTTGAAAATGATTGTTTCTGAAACTCTTCGTTTCTATTGTTATCCTACTTATGTACAATAATTGAATTACTGATTGGAAAAATAATTTCAGCAATATTATCATTCTTCCACTCAACAATATTTTGAATGTCGTCTTGAGCTCCACGGAAATGTGTAATATTATCGTTTATGCACTAATTGGAAAGCCCGAGATAAAAAAGATAGCTACCTCACTCTAAAATTACATATTTGGAATCTTATCCCTCTTCTTTTCGCCCATTCAATTAAATGTATTATACCCACTTCACAATCCTTGAATACACAGTGTTTCTTCCAAATTTTATTGAGAAGTACTTCTAAAACATTGTTTCTTAGGAGTTATCCGGTCATGTCCTGTTGCTTTACCTCTTTTTTTAAATTTTTACTGCAACTTTTACTTTTTCTGTACTAAATTCTTCTCGATATAATCTTTCTGTCGTTTGCTTTGTATTACCATCTTTATCATCTTCTTCTTCTTCTGTGTTTAGTAGGTCCTCGACTTCTTCGAATCCTTCTCCAATATTCTACCCTTTTTAGATTTTACGTAGTTACATCTGTGTTAATAATAACGATCTTATTTGCGTTCGATTATATTACAGCTGTGTGATTTGCCTTTTCTTAGTGTTCTTAGTATAATATAAGTACGTAGAATTGTTTTCGTAGCTGTTTTATTTTTCCTCCAATCTATTCTCATTCGCATAGAATGCGCGTTGGGAGTAGGAGTTGTTGGTTATACATATTGTCATTAGATGGCGCTATGACCAGAATACCGTTTTTAATAGTTATAAACGAAACATTAACATTTTTAATTGTTTGATTATTTTTCGCAGATAGCGGTGAAGGTAATCTTCAAAATGATGCCGCAATTATTGGTTTTGATGAAGTGTTAAGGAAGCTAGCGACAAAAAAACACCTTTGAGAAATAATATAAAGCCCTTGAGAATGTGTGGAGTTAAATTGATCCCACAACTTGGGAATATTCTAGAAAAAAAATTTGCTTCAAAAGAGTATACTAAATGCAATAATAAAACCGTTTGGAATGAAATATCGCAGCACTACATTGATAACCTTATGGAATCTATACATAGAAGATGTGTGAAGAAGTAATACAATGAAAAAGATTATCCAACAAAATATTGAATAAACTTGTTTTTTGTATTAAATGCAATTCCCTTTCTTTACTTTAGACCGTTTCAAAATGCAAAAAAAAAGGTAATTTTTTAAATTTGTTTATATATTGTGGTTATAGTGCCGATTGTTATAGTAAACGTAAATGTGTTTCTAATACAGACTTTATAAATTCCTTTATTTTTATTTCAAATCAAAAATATTGTCATTTTTAGTCAAACATTTTACCAGTTTTAGTCAAAATATTCATGGTCTCTCCAAGTCAAAATACTGTAATTTTTTTTCAACATTTTACCATCGACTATTGTCGACTATTTATGATCTATTCATTCAGAAAATTGTTATTTTTGTTCAAAGTTTAACAATTTCGCAATTTTTGGTTAAAATAGGGCAATTTATGGTCATTTTAAATGAAAATATTCTAATAATTTTAATAAAATATTCTAATTAAAAATGTTAACCATTATTATTAGTCGAAATTTATGGTCATTTCAGTCAAAATATGTCATTAGTCAAAATATTACAAGTTTCAGTCACGATATGACCATTTATTGTAATTTCAGGTCAAAATATTGTCATTTTTAATTAATATTTTACTTTTTTAGTCAAAGTGTGATTATTTGTGGTCATTTAAAATCAAAATATTCCCATTGCTAGTCAAAATCCCCCCCATTTATGGTCATTTCAAGTCAAAATATAATAATTTTTAGTTACAATTTTAGTCAATATACTATTACTAATGTTTCTGTGCGATACTGTATTTTTGTGAATCTTTATTTTACACCATAAACATAATTGATGATTTTCATTATCATTTTATACTCCCAACTGTGAGAAATTAGTAAGTAAAATGCAATGTCATAGATCGCTATAATTGTACTTAATTTTTATTTTTTTTAAGTCTTTGACTTTGTAGCAATAGTATTTTTAAAATTCTTGTCTTTAAGATGTATTTTGCATGTTTTTACAAAAATCTTCTTTTTCTTTTTAATATGTATTTTCCTCTTCTTGTTTTATTTTATATTTTTTATGACTATTTTACCTCACTGTAAAATTACATATTTGGAATCTTATCCGTCTTCTTTTCGCCCATTCAATTCAAAGTATTATGTCCACTTCACAATCCTTGAATACACAGTGTTTCTTCCAAATTTTATTGAGAAGTACTTCTAAAAGATTGTTTCTTAGGAGTTATCCGGTCATGTCCTGTTGCTTTACCTCTTTTTTTAAATTTTTACTGCAACTTTTACTTTTTCTGTACTAAATTCTTCTCGATATAATCTTTCTGTCGTTTGCTTTGTATTACCATCTTTATCATCTTCTTCTTCTGTGTTTAGTAGGTCCTCGACTCCTTCGAATCCTTCTCCAATATTCTACCCTTTTTAGATTTTACGCAGTTACATCTGTGTTAATAATAACGATCTTATTTGCGTTCGATTTGAAGTTCGATTATATTACAGCTGTGTGATTTGCCTTTTCTTAGTGTTCTTAGTATAATATAAGTACGTAGAATTGTTTTCGTAGCTGTTTCATTTTTCCTCCAATCTATTCCCATTTTTACATAATTTTTCACCAATTCCTTGACTGTTTCCCTCTGCTTTGTAAATGTAGAGTAACTTTCATTATTTGTATTATTTATGTTGTTTAGGTAGCTCTGCTACGTGCTCTTTTTAAACCTGAATTTTATTTTCATTTCTTCGTTCCACCAGCTCGTTTGTTTTTTGTTTTGTTGTATTATTTTTACTCCCGCGATAAAAATTTCATAAGTTGCACGATTGGGTGGGAACCTCACTTGTGGCATAAAAACTAGTGGAATCAAAAGCATTTCAGCATATTTTTATTTACGATTGCACAAAAACAAATACATAAGATTACTACTTCGCATCGCAAGCATGTTTGTTTTACCGCTTCGATTGCGCTTGGGAGTTGGAGATGTTAGGTAAACAGATTGTTAATAGATGGCGCTATGACCAATATACGGTTTTTAATAATTTTAAAATAAACATTAACATTTTGAATTGTTAGTTTATTTTTCGCCGATAGTGGTGAAGGTAATCTTCAAAATGATGGCTGAATCATGGGTTTTGATGAGGTATCAAGGGAGATATGGCATAAAGTATGTACCGACAAAAAACACCTTTGAGAAATAATATATGGAGATCCGACAAGACACAAGAAAACATTTATTTTTATTTTGGTACTTGACTGCAATCAAGCAAAAGCTAGTTAAGTTCGTTTCAGTGATTGTATTCCGAAAATCCTGAAACGGGGCATTGAATCGACACGTTCAATAAACCGACGTTTCTAATATTAAAGCTTTGTTTAAATTAAATGAAGTGAACTGACTGTTGAATGGCGAATTAAAATTGGATTGACCATAAACTAGCGTCATTGCCTGTTATCGTTGTCGAGTTTTATCTTCGTAAGGATATTCTTGTGCAAGTTGTGATTGTCTTTGGCGTTGGCACCGGGGGACATCAACTTTTCATGAATCGTTTCCTGTAAGCGTCTTGCGGTCGTACGAGTTAAGAAGTAGAAAATAAATTTTCTCGTGCGGTTTCAAGACGAACAATCGATCGTCGCTCAAAAGAGAATTTATTAAACACAAGGAATACTTTCAAATGCAAATTCTTTTTCATCGGAAGGACGGATGGGTTTAGGGTCTTGGGTATTGATTTTGTGGCGGGCAGTTATTATTAACGCGGGATGTAATCGGTCGTGCTTTTTTCGTGTGCTTTGGTGCTAGACAACAATAACCATTGGGTAAATCTGGGACGGTCGAGTTATTAGTGCGTGGACTTTAGAGGATGTGAACTAGTCAGGGTTTCGTTTCGTCATTAAGTGAATTCCTAAAATGTCGTAAGACGGTTTCACTTGGTTGTGGTTATTATTTAAATCGATTAGGGGACATTACGTTTGATTTGTATTTGTGTGCCAAATTTTTCGCACGTGTCGTCGAGAACGGTTGCAAACAGATGTCTTTTTGTTGCATATTTAGGGAATAATTGTTTATTTTAGAAATCGTTGCTTTGATTTCATTTTATTGTGTTGTATACTGCGAGGAATTTTGGGAATTGTTTGCTTGGGGTTGCCTTTAATAAGAAACGAATGTTCGCTCATCGTTGGATTGAGTTGATTGGAGTGTATTTAACCCAAGAATATTGTTTATAACCCAATGAGATTTTTACTTTTTTCGTTCGCTCGTCCATCTCGTGTTTATTTTCCACGAATCGTCTGAATTATGTCATTGTTTCTGCGTTGCCTGTTTGCTGGCGATTCCGAAAATTGCCGCTTTTCGTGCATTCGCACGGTAAAACTCGCACACCCGTCTAAAAAAAGCGTTAATTTATTCAGCGATAGCGAAAAAGTGCCAGATAAATGACTTAAATTAAAAATTAATTTGCAAAAAGGCGGCGCGACCTCAGCCGCAGTCACACGCGATTTGAAACGAAAACTGGGGAAAATTGTGGAGAACTCGCGCGGAATTTTCTTCCGAGTGAAGACCGTAAAAGCTAACGGTTCGTCTAATGGTTCTCGCAAGTCTTCGGCAACGACTGCTCCTGCTTTGTTTTTTATTCGTCTGGCAGCGTTTTAAATGCTCGGAAAAGTCGAAGAACGGTTTATAACGGTAATGTGGCGTTGTTCCTCTATTTTAGTGCGAGGTATTTGGGGGTGAGAATTTTGTGCACATTTCACTAATAAACAGAGATTTGCATTAATTTTTTCAAATATATAATAGTTGGGCCGTGCGAATAATTCGCATCGCAATCATGTTTGTTTTACCGCTTGGAATGTGCTTGGAGAGTAGGAGATGTGTTAGTTAGACAGATTGTCAATAGATGGCCTTATGACCAAAATACGGTTTTTACGAATTTTTTGAAAGGAACATAAATTTTGAATTGTATGTTTATTTTTCGCATATAGCGGTGAAGGTAATCTTCAAAATGATGGCTCAATCATTAGTTTTGATGAAGTATTAAGGGAGATATGGCGTACCGAAAAATAATAGTAGTAAGAATTTTTTTAAAGAATCATTAACATTTTGAATTATTTGTCTATTTTTCGCATATAGCGGTG
This sequence comes from Eledona agricola, assembly GCA_964023215.1. NCBI lineage: Eukaryota > Metazoa > Arthropoda > Insecta > Coleoptera > Tenebrionidae > Eledona > Eledona agricola. The sequence goes on from OZ026861.1 coordinate 5,753,493, forward strand.
ACGGTAATCTTCAAAATGATGTTATTGGTTTTTAGAAAGTATTAAGGGAGATATGGCAAAAAACATCTTTGAGAAATAACATATAGAGATTTAAAAAATCCGTTTGGGATTCGTGTTGTGTTATCAGGTCATAATTTTACGCCGAAACGTGACTCATTCGCGTTTCTGTTCGAATTATCGAATTCCTGGAGACGCGCGATAGTTAGATACAATTCCACCGAAATGCGTTCCTGGGAATTCCTTTGGTATTGTTTAATCGATCAGCAAAGTCCGCGCGCGTTTGTTCCATATCGGAGATTTCGATAAAACTTGTCGCTCGTGAAGTTTCAGGCAGCGATCGCTGTTTAACAACTCCAAGGATTCACTTTCTCTCTTCGCCCGCCACATTTTACTCCATCGATTTCATAGTCCAACGCTTCCGATTATATAATTTTTTCGTTCCGTTTCTTTCGCAATAATCGCGATTTTTTCCTTTTATGCATATTACGTTCGAGTACGGTTTAATGCGGCGTCCGTCTTTTGTCCCTCCTCGCTTTCCGGTTGGCGTTGGTGGGTGATTAAGGAAGCTGCACTGAATTAACCCGGCACTCTTTATTGCAGATTATGCACAGCTTCCGCCAGCACTAAACTATTAACCGTCTCATATTTCGGACGTGATTAACTCTTAACGCCGAACAGTGAGCGCGATTTCAGGCTGAATGCCTTTGTGAAATGGCGGCAATCGGAGCATTTCAAATGAATGCCTCGACTTCTTCGCTGATACAGTATCGGAAAAAAGTAAAAGAACAAATGTAATTTACTAGTTGATCCGTGCGAATAATTCGCATAGAATGCGCTTCGGGAGTAGGAGATGTTAGTTAAACATATTGTCACCAGATGGCGCTATGACCAGAATACCGTTTTTAATAGTCATAAACGAAACATTAACATTTTTAGTTGTTTGATTATTTTTCGCAGATAGTGGTGAAGGTAATCTTCAAAATGATCCTTCTATTATTGGTTTTGATGGAGTGTGAAGGAAGATAGCGACAAAAAACACTTTTCAGAAATAATATATAGCCCTTGAGAATGTGGGAGTTAAATTGATCCCATAATTTGGGAATATACTAGAAGAAAATTTGATTCAAAATAGGCTTTACTAAATGCAATAATAAAACCGTTTGGAATGAAAAATCGGAGCGCTACATTGATAACCGTATAGAATCTATACATAGAACTTGTGTGAAGAAGTAATACAATGAAAGAGATTATGCAACAAAATATTGATTAAACTATTTTTTTGTTTTAAATGCAATTATCATTCTTTACTCTTGACCGTTTCAAAATGCCAAAAAAGGTAATTTTTGTAATTCGTTTAAATATACATATTGTGGTCATAGTGCCGATTGTTATAGTAAACGTAAATGTGTTTCTAATACAGACTTTATAAATTCCTTTATTTTTATTTAAAATCAAAAATATTGTCATTTTTAGTCAAAAATTTTACCAGTTTTAGTCAAAATATTCATGGTCTCTCCAAGTCAAAATACTGTAATTTTTTTTCAACATTTTACCATTATTTTTGTCGACTATTTATGATCTATTCAATTCAGAAAATTGCTATTTTTGTTCAAAGTTTAACAATTTTGCAATTTTTCGTTAAAATATGACCATTTATGGTCATTTTAAATGAAAATATTCTAATATTAAGTCAATATATTAGTATTTTAATTTTTAGTAAAAAAATGTTAACCATTATTATTAGTCGAAATTTATGGTCATTTCAGTCAAAATATGTCATTAGTCAAAATATCACAAGTTTCAGTCACGATATGACCATTTATGGTAATTTCAGGTCAAAATATTGTCATTTGTAATTAATATTTAACTTTTTTAGTCAAATTGTGATTATTTGTGGTCATTTAAAATCAAAATATTTCCATTTCTAGTCAAAATCCTTCCCATTTATGGTCATTTCAAGTCAAAATATAATAATTTTTAGTTACAAGTTACGTAGTCAATATACTATTACTAATGTTTCTGTACGATACTGTATTTTTGTGAATCTTTATTTTCCACCATAAACATAATTGATGATTTTCATTATCATTTTATACTCCCAACTGTGAGAAATTAGCAAGTAAAATGCAATGTCATAGATCGCTATAATTGTACTTTATTTTTATTTTTTTACTTGTCTTTAAGATGTATTTTGCATGTTTTTACAAAAATCTTCTTTTTCTTTTTAATATGTATTTTCCTCTGCTTGATTTTTTTTTATATTTTTAAGACAATTTTGCTATGAATCTTATCTGATATTTAATTACTATTTTTTAATTCTTATTGAAAGTGTGCTCTTTATTTTATTTTATTTGTTTTTACTATGTATTACCAACCTTTTTTTTGTAACCTTATGGATTTTCATTCAATACTTTTATTTTAATAGCACCATTCGCGAATGAGAAAAATTTCCGGAATAATAAAATTCCAAATTATTGAATTTAGAAAATATACAGAAAAAAAGGTTGGCGTCTGCGGGATACTGAAGCGACTTTAATTCAGTTCACCGAACATTTTTTTTGCTATCAAAATAAAAATCTCTCGTTTGTGGGAGAGGTTTTATGGGTTTATCAGTAACTGAATGTTTCCATTTTTACTGTTTTCTATTCCAGATATTTGAAATGGCACGATTTCTGATATACATATTACATAATCCAATTTTCGAGTTTTAGGGAAAATTAAACTGATTGTAGCGGTGTTTTTGTTTCTTTTCCCTGAATAAACCGGGTGCGTGTTCAGTTTTAATTATTTTACGTATTACGTATACTTCGTGATTTTTTTATTTCTTCAGTTGATCGACAATTCTAAATAATTCGACTCGTACAAGAGATTTATTAATTAATATTTCCCGGTACAAAATAAAATATCTCGAAAATCTAAAAAATGTGCCAGGGATGAGAGGAGAAAATAAAAACGATAACTGTTTTCTTTGAATTTTTTATTTCTTCCCTTAAATAAACAAACTCACTCAATATTTTGTTCCCTAATTTATATATCTACACTTTGTTGTTATCAAAATATTCTGCTTGTGCTTTGGAGAAAATGAATCCGACATTTACCTTTACTGACTGTTTTACAATTTTTTGTTCCTCGGTAAACTTTTTCACATTTTGATATGTTCCGCTGCCGATATTCCTATAAGTAATTTTATTAAAATATGTAAATATTTTAACTTTGAAGACAATGTTAAAGAAATTATTGTTGAACAAAGAGTACTACAGCTATGAAAAGTTCCTAAATGATAAAAATGTGTTGTGGTTGATAATGGTTTATTTCATGTGACTGTACACCATTCTATGTATTTAAAGTGCCAATAAAAATTATTATTATTATTTTTTTGTATTATTTGTAATATTCTATAAATTTATCATGCAATTACTAATTCTTTACCTTTGGCCGAACTGTATTTTGTTTTTTAATCCCGCTGCTAAATGCTAAAATTTTGAATTGACAGAAAATCAAGAGAATGATTAAAATGCATAAATCAGCAAAAATAATGTTCACAAAGTCCATACGATAATTTTGTTTGGTGAACTCAGTGCCGAAGACTTGTAGGAAGAAAATTAGCAATTAGTTAAGTAGCAAATATTGCGATTAACAAAATATTGAATACAGTTTTTTCATGCTGCATGTTCAGTGCAACAAAAAAGTGTGTTTGGATGAAGCGACACGTCCCCAACACATCTCTTGCACACATAAAACAAGGTTATATGATAGATTCACATCTGCGTTTAATGTCGAACATTGCACAGCTGAGATGCGGAAAATCGATGCGAGCTCCCGTCGAGGGCCATCAGCCAGGAATTTTAATCGCGTTTTAATATCGCCGAAGGAAACCTCCGTTGTTCCCCAAATATTATCGTCAAAGAAGAGGCGACGTCGCCGGAAGCTGCTCACCGGTTGTCTCTTTGATTTGTCGCGCTCTGCGCCAAAGCGGATGTTTCGCTCATAAAAATTGACTGCTTCGTTCCAGATTTCCGTCGGATTTAATACGATTTCGTCAGTAGATGGCTTTAAAAGCGGTCGGGATTGTCATCAATATCCACCCGGACGTAACTTTCATTCACCACCCACCCGCATCCGCACGACGAAGAGATATAAATCAATCTTTCTTCCGAGCGGAGCACTCCAGTAGTTAGCGCAAAGTTGATTGAACAACTTGAGCGTCCTTCCAAGTTTTTCCTTTCGTTTGTTGTTTTTTTCTTGCCTCCTCCGGGGACCCGCTTCCAATTCTATTAATTTTCCGACACGGACGATTTGGTAAATAAACACAACGGTAAATTAATTTTCGATCGGACGGGATTGATTAATTAAATTCGCATTGATGCTGTTGGGCGAAAGTGGGCGATGGTTTGATAAAATCTAATTTGGCAAATACACGCCGATTGATCCGTGGGTTTGTTTAAGTTTTAATAACAGCAAAAATTCATCAAACGCTAATAGATTGGCGTATCCCGTGGAATCCGCACCATATTTTGTCATGGGTCCAGTAATTCGGTGTTTAATAATTAGTTTTTTGTTGCATTATCCCGCTTCACCGATCCTGTAATTTTATGTAGCCGTTGTATTTTTTAATATTGTAGTGGCAATAAAAGAAAACGCAGGATTCAGCTTAAGTTTCCCGTCATTCCGCTCAACTCTTACCTTAATTCGTTTAGGTCTGCAGCGCAAAAATGGTGGATGCGCCGGGAATCCTGTTTCAATTAAAAACTTTGTAATTTTATATCTGCTCTGCTTTATTAATATTTAAAGTTGTTAGTACGTTTCAATTAGTCTCGCATCTATGAATTTTTAACTGCATTCCCTGTCTGTTAAATTAAAGTCTTTTTTCTTCTCGTTTTCAGCACAGGAAGTGTAATTTTATAAATTTCGTTTGGATGTGCAGCGAGACACGTGCATGATGGAACGCCAAAGTATTTTTTACTAGGTACAATTTGGATTACAAATTGATGTAGGCCATATAGTTCAAAGAAAGAATTATGTGCGAATATTAGTTACAATTTCAAAAATAAATGTTTATTTATTTCAGTTTTCCATTAAAAACTAATGAAGTGATTATTTTTGCATTTGTATATTTAAAACGAGGCAAAGCATAACATTTTCTGTAGGAAATAACAGTGTAGACGATATTTTTTCCATAATACTGTATAATATTTTTTAAATTACATACATTACTTCTCTCTTTTAGTTGCGTTGTTTCGTAACATCGAATTTTCTGTAAGAATTACACTGCAGACGATATTTTCTCTAAAACTATACCGGAACGTTATAATATTTTAATACAAGTTACGTCAAAAATAAAATTTTATTCTTTGAACAAAATACGAAATAAAAATAAATTTCAAATAATTTTTCAAAACCAACCATAATTAAAACTGGAATTCTTTCAGATTCTGTTAAACGCACCATTGTTTTTAATTTAAACAAAGTTTTAAAATCTTTGTCAAATTCTTGAAGTCTGCTTAAACAAACCTTTTTTCTAATTTTTTCATGTCATAAAAAAGTAACCAAAACCAGATACGTGGATTGAAAAAAAATAGGTTTCAATTAAAGAAATGTGCCTCAAAATTTTATTAAGAAACATGTTATGCAAGGTATAACTTTTTTATTATTATTGAATGGAGAGTTGAAGAGTGTATCAAAAAACAAAACAAAAGTTGGGGGTTGCCATTAAAAGAAATTAGGATGTCAAAGTTCAAAAACAGATGACGTGAGCAAGATAATTTTTACGTCAAAAGCTGGCAATTTAAAAGCAAAAATCGACATAACTAAATTGTGAATTTTGTTTCGAACTTTATGATCATTATTGTATACAGTTTCAATTTCAAAAATAAATGTTTATTTATCTCAATTTTTTATTAAAAATAATGAAATGTTTCTTTTTGCATTTCTATATTTAAAACGACGTCAAAGTATCCAATTTTCGGTAGGAAATAACACTGCAGACGAGACTTTCTATAAAACCATAACAACTTTAAATTATTTTTTAAATTACAGACATTACCTTATTTAGTCGTCGAATTAAATAGTGCTGACAAATTAGTAAACTCGGAAATTGTGTGTGTTCTTTTTGAAGACGAAAATTAAGTACGTGTTTTTGTACATATTTAAATTAAGTGTATAAATATGTTACTGATTTAAATTGACGTTATAGAAAAACACTACTTGAATTTCTAATTTGAAAATAACTTCAGTTACATTGTGCTAATTTTTCTTGGAACTAAATGTTACTCGAATTATTTTGAAACTTAATAAATAAAAATTACGCTGTAATTTCTAAATTTAAAATCCGTTTGCGTTCCACCAGCAACTATTGAATTTTTAATTTAGAAATAGCCCGATATTCATTTTGTAAAATGCTTGAATTTAAAACTTCAAAAATCACGGAATTACCAAATGCCATACTTTAAACTACGAAACTTGTGAACATGGAACTAAACTACGATATTATCGATATATGAACGGTAACATTTTAAGATTATTTCTCATATTTTTATTATGACGTATGATGTATTATCAGCTCAGTTATTATTGTGAATATTGCGCATTTTTTATTGCGCTCTAATATATTACAAGTTACATTTTTAAATTGTTTCAATAAAATTGAGGAAAATAAAGTTTAGGAATAGTTTACATAAAAATGGACGTCTTGAAAAGTAATTCTAGTCAGAATAATGTCTGTATTAAAGTTTATAACTTAAAAAAATTGTATAATTGTATTGTATATTGTATTTTATTGTACATTTAGTGCGTTCCCCAACAATGAGTAAAATTTCTATTTAGTGAATTGAAAATCCAAGTTGAATGAATTTTCAAATACGAGCCTTGCTATTTTTCAAACTTTAAAATAAAACTGAGCACGGCTTATAATTTTATAAAATAAAAAACCGATGCATGTTTTCCGAACATGTATTTTACTTTTGAATTTTTAATAACTGTAATTCGCACTATTTATAAACTCTATGGAACATGTGTATTATTTATTACAAAAAACAATATTTTAAAATAATTTTGTGTCACATTAAAGGTAAAATTACATTACAAACAATTATAAAAATTTTATTTTCAAACAAATTCTGATTTAAAAGTTGCAAACCAATTCAATTTGTTGTTAGAATATTTTGCTTTGGCCGTTGATATTTCAAATCCCTCTTATTTTTTACTTGTATTTTAAAATATTGCCTTTAATTTCTAATTTAGATTTATACCGATAAACATTAGGAGAATAGATTTGTGTGTTCTTTCTCTATACAGAAACGTATATAAAACGTTGAGCTACATTTTTAATACGGTGAATTTAAAATAATACATACTTTATATTTCCAAAACTTCAAATTAAAATCTTCATAAGTAATAGTTGCATTAAAAGCAATATTTATCAATTTTGGTTAAACTTGGATGCTTTTTCATAATTTTCATATCTAAAAGTGCAGGAAATATCACTTTCTATCACTGTTCATGTGTAAATCCATTTAATAAAAATAATAAAAAATACTTTGTCGTTTCATATGCATGGGGTCGTTGGGGTTTTTCAACCCTTGTGCCAGTTAATTAGCGGTCACTAAACTCTCGCGATTAACACCGCTCCTCCTCTTTGTGTCTTTGACGCTTCCACGCGACGTTAATAAATAAAGGACGTGTTTTTCTTCGTAGGGTTAATTCGCGTGAAGAAATGTAAATAACGCAACATACACGCGCCACGTGCAGCTCTTTATATCGCCGAATTTTCGACTCGCTTCCTTTATGGGTTCTCATTAGAGCGTAAAGGCTTTGAGACGGGAAGAATGTGATTCTGTGCGGAAACGCGATTAAAAATAAAAGAGAGCAAGTGAACAATGTCATACAACCGGCCATTGTTCGGTTTTGAAGGAGCTTTCAGTCGTATTTTGTGTAAAATTAGGTCGGCAATTTCTAACAGTTTATTTTGTTGCAGATGAGTCGTTGGTGAGGTCCGCGAGTCATCAGGAAGCCGCGCACGTTGCAGGTAACGTTTTCTTGAAATGTGCAATGTTGCAGAAGTAGTTTACGTGGGGATTTGTGTTGTTAAAGTTCAAACGTCGCGGATTATTTGCGTAAAAAGAGTTTTGTGCGGGGTGTGAATTTGTAAAATTGGTGGAGGCGCCGGGACACTGATAAATTAAAGCTGTAAAACGTCTTAAATTATTTACTCACATCTCGATCAATCTGCACCTTTACTGCTTCTTTGAAGTCGTCGGCTTTTACATGTTACGCTTTGATTTGAACTGCGACTCGTGAAATTTTACAAGTTGCTAAAATGCTCAGAGGCACAATGCATTGTGGAATTATGCACCGACGTGCAAGTGTCGGTGTTACTTTACGCTTTTTATCGACGAAGCGCGGCAATGCTTCGCTTTTAAAATGCTTAAAAAAGTACACCACATCACAGATATTTTTTTTCGCTAAATACATAGATGTAAAAATGGTGGATGCGCCGGGATACTGGACGTTACTGGCTCTGGCATGGTTTTAAGGGATTTGGCGCTTAATGCTGCAAATATATAATATGCACTTCGTCGAAACACGATGCTGTTGTGTTATAACAGACGAGTACAAGCTGCAATTTTCAGTATTTGTAATTTTTTATTGGCCGCCTCGGCTTTTGCCTAGTTTTTGCAAAATGTACAAATTCAAGTCGAATGTGTGTCGCTTCGGATTCTCCCCGAGAGACTTCGACAGCACGAGCTCGGTATTTTTATGCGTAGATGTTGGCAGCGTTCCAACATCCGGACGAAGAAGTCGGATATGATCTCGTCGCATTTAATTTGGTAGCGGCGTCGACTTTTCAGCACTTAAGTGAAGAGTTTACGTGAGAGATCGACGATTTCTCAAAAACATTCGACGTTTGTCGCGAGCCATACGGGTGCACGTTCTTCTAGCTTTATCGGAATTGCATTGTTGCACATCACTTCACTTGTAACGAATAGGATCGGTCGTTTGGAAAATTGCAATTCTCGTCCTTGTTTTGTAATATTGCGGTCCCCATTTTCAGTAATAAAACTAAATAGAAAAATCAAGTAAAATAGTTTGATGGAAGTGGTGCAATAAATTCTCAATTATGCACTAAATCCATTACTAGTAAACATCTCATTACGTGTTACGGTTACATAATGAAATAAGTTACTAACATGTAATGTATGTATTACGTAACAGTTATGGTAATTTTTTTTCGGTCCTAGGTTTATGTTGGCAGCGAAGACTGTCATTAGTGTCATTTGTCGTCTCTCGATTCGTCGATTTTAATATTTTTCACTTCCGCTCCAGTTACTTTGTTCTTGTTTTATTCGATCTCTGCAATTTACTAAACGGGATATGAATATGAATCATTAAACGAGAGGGAAGAAGGACCCCGTTGATTGAATTATGCGTCGTAGACAACTCGAATAGGCCAATTAGCCTAATTAATTGTACACTATTTCAGAAGAGGCGAACGTCCGCCTTTCGAGGACGAGAAAATAGAGCTGGAAAAGTAAACCGAACGTTAGCGCATTCGGATTTATTTTGAAAGTTGAAAAATCTTCAAAGGACGCGTGGCGGCCGCGTCCGTTCGTTCAAATTTCATTCGTTCGTTTTTTAGTTTTGTCTTAAAATTTCCAGCATCTCGCCGAGGTGTATTTGTCTGATGCTGTCGCAAATAAAAATGAAAAATCGTCGCGAATATACTGAAAATGTTGTGCTGGCGGAAGACACGTCCTCCGAGACTGGGAAGTGTACAAACGGTACAATAAAAGTCCACCAGAGAATTTGGGGCGAGTTTATCCTGCGGGTTGGTCTTTGACGGAGGTCCGATACAAAGATAATTAACATCAGCTGCAAATTGTAATTAATGATAACATTTAATGGGGGCCGAGGGTCGAACGCTTCTTTGTTAAGAAGCCCACGTGGAAGTATTTGTTTCGTTATTTCGCCCATTAACACATCTTCCTTTTCGGTTTTCCTTCGTCCGAAAACAACTTAAACTACAATCTAAATTAAACGAACGTAATCTTGGAAAGCGAAACCAAAACGAGCCAAGTTATGTAATTATAGTGAGTGGCTTCCGCCGTTCATGGGGGCTGAAATGGGGTGAGCAACCCCTTCAGTCGTTGGAGTGTGTTAAACTCGCATGTAAAGCGACAAGTGGCGTTATTAAATCTAAACAGTTTTTCGTCCGGATCCGGAGCGACACGAAATTTCAATTTCTGCGTTTCGATAAAATTTACAATGTGGCTGGCTGGTAATTTATGGCCTACGCTCGTGGGATGAAACTAATTAATAGTGGTGTGTTCTTTTTGCCGCTGAAATGAATACAACGGGTGTGTAGTTTCTTCGTGGAAGAGATGTTGATTTATGAGGAGTAAAAGCGAAAAGGATGGATGGTGGTCGATGGAAATTTCTCGACGATCGCAGTTTTGGATTTGTTTGTCTGCCAATTCGTATTTTGCGGAAGTTTCGACCGGAAACCGAATTTAGTTGCGGTTTTGGGAAACCAACAGAGAAATATTTATCTAAATGCATATATGTGTATTGCAAAACTATACATCGTTGGTGAAATGGCAAAACTACGTATCTCCGATTAGTTAAATTTTACAGGAGATACAAAAAAGTGTCTTGGAATTTTTGAGGGTCATTATAAAATATATTATAAATAATTCAATTATACAAACAGGTGTTATGTTGATTACAAATTGTTTCACATGAACAATGTATCAATGAGATGTCGGTTCTGTTGAAAATTTTAATAAATATTATAAGCAAAAAGTGGTGTTTAAATTGTAAAACCTATTTAGTTGGGAAACGAAAATAAAAAAAAGCAAGCATATACAGTTGATATACAAGATGAAGATCAGGAAAATTAAAGTGGTCAATCGAAGAATAGAATGATCATCTAATTTTACGGTGTAAAGAGTAAAGGAAAAATATCGCTTCTATATTACAAGGGGAATGTTGGATATCAAACAAAAAAATCGAGCAAGAATTTTTATTTATAAGAAGTACAATTTACAAACTGGTGTTTAAAATGTAAAACTTTATTAGTTTGGAAACGAAAATCAAAAACATTTAGAAATCAAATAAAAAAGCAAGCAGAATGTTGATATAAAAGACGAAGATCAGGAAAATGAGACAGAAAGTGGTCATTTGAAAAATATAATTGTCAGTTAGTTTTAAGATTGAAAGAGTAAAGTGAAAATAGAAGCAACAAGGTGATGTTGGACATCAAACCAAGAATCAAGCAAGAATGTTTATTACTAAGAAGAAGCTCAATTTTAAAAGTATTGTTTAAATTGTAAAACTCAGTTAGTTGGGAAACGAAAATAAAAAACGTTGAAAATAAATCGAAAGGCAAGCAGAATTTTGATATAAAAGATGAGTATCAGAAAAATGAGACAGAAAGTGGGCAATCGAAAAATAGAATGGTCAGCTAGTTTTAAGAAATAAAGAGTAAAGTAAAAATAGAAGCGACAAGGCGAATGTTGGACATCAAACCAAAAATCAAGCAAGAATAATTATTTCTAAGAAGAAATTCTACCTTAAAAGTCGTGTTTAAATTATTGTCAAACCTAATTAGCTGGGTAACAAAAATATCAAAAACGTTGGAAATCAAATCAAAAAACAAGCAGAATTTTATATAAAAGATAAAGATCAGAAAAATGAAACAAAATGTTGGTCATCTGGTTTGTCAAGAACAATCAAGATAGAAAAACAGACAGAAAATGGTCTATTGTAAAATAAAATGGTCAGTTAGTTTTAAGAAATAAAGAGTAATGTAAAAATAGAAGCAACAAGGCGAATGTTGGACATTAAACCATAAATCAAGCAAAAGTTTTTATTTCAAAAAAGAAGCCCAATTTCAAAAGTGGTCGAAATCAAATCAAAAAGCAAGCAGAATGTTGATATAAAAAATGAAGATTAGAATGAGACAGAAAGTGGTCAATCGAAGAATAGAATGGTGAACTAATTTTAAGATGTAATGAATTGAGTAAAAATAACAGCAACGAGGCGAACGTTGGAGAACAAATAAAAACCAAGCAAGAATTTTTATTTATAAGAAACCCAACCTCAAAAGGTGGTGTTTAAATTATTTTAATTATTCAGTTAGTTTGGTGGCGAAAATCAAAGACATTGGAAATCAAATGAAAAAGTAAGCAGAATTTGACTTAATAAATAAATATCGAAAAAATTAGACATAAAATGGTCAAACGAAAAATAGAATAGTGAGTTAGTTTTAAGATGTAATGAATAAAGTAAAAATACAGCAACGAGGCGAACGTGAGAACAAATAAAAACCAAGCACGAGTTTTTATTTCTAAGAAACCCAACCTCAAAAGGTGGTGTTTAAATTATTGTAAAACTTAGGGCCAGTTTTTCAATCGTTGGTTAAAGTTAAACCTCTAGTTAAACTAAAAATGCAGCATTTTGATTGGTTAAATTGCATAAATTTCCATAGAAACCTACTAACTAGAGGTAAACCAACGATTGAAAAACCGGCCCTTAATCAGTTTGAAAGCGAAAATCAAAAATATTGGAAATCAAATAGTAAGCAGAATTTGATTTAAAAAATAAATATCGAAAAAATTAGACAGAAAATGGTCAATCGAAAAATAGAATAGTGAGCTAGTTTTAAGATGTAATGAGTAAAGTAAAAATAAAAGGCGAACTATGGAGAATAAACCAAAAACCAAGCAAGAATTTTTATTTTTAAGAAGAACTCCAACCTCAAAAGATGGTGTTTAAATAATGGTAAAACGTAATTATTTAGAAAACGAAAATCGAAAACGTTGGATATCAAATCAAAAAGTAAGCAGAATGTTGATATATAAGATGAAGATCAGAAAAATTAGACAGACTGTAGTAAATTGAAAAATACAATGGTCAGTTAATTTTAAGATGAAAAAATAAAGTGAAAATAAAGGCAACAAGGCGAACGTTGTGGATCAAACTAAAAATGAAGCAAGAATTTTTATTATATTGAAGAAGAAGAAGCGCAACTTTGTGAAATATTTATAAATCGAATTGAACGAAGCTAATAATTTACTTGAAAGTCAAAATTGTAGAATAAAAATAAACAAAGAGTCGAGAGAACTCTAAATGAAAGAAGGTTTTAATTTTCTGGTCTATTGATCAGCAATCAAGACAAGAGTAATAATTTTGTAGTATTACTACCAAAATGGTTAATGGGGAATTGTCCTTAATTTGGATTTTAACGCAAACTAGCAGCACTTTGTATATTAATTGAGGTGTCATTCATCAGTTCTTTTTATTCTAGTGAACAATGTGTAAAAAAACCTTGTTAAAAATGTAGATTTTACAGTTTAAGGCGTTTCGTTGGTTTGATTGGCAACCTCTGATTGGCTAATACATTTAATTATCTCTCTTGTACCCCCCTCCCACACATGACGACTATTGATACCAATCTTTCTAATTGTACATATTGAAAATTCCCAAGATCCTCCAGAAATAAATTTAGCTTTTTTTTTCATCTCATAGCAAATACGGTATATCTTCCTTTTTCTATTTCGAGAAACGTTGCCAGATTGCAAAACTCAACAAAGCGCTTAAAATTTTACACACAGCATTTAAAAATGGTTTTTCTCGATTAAATTACAGGTTCCAGGTACAGGTAAAAAAACAAGTATTCAAAATTTATTATATAAATTTTCGCAGCCAGATACAACAGTTTACAATTGTGGGGAAACATTTCGGGAACCCCTTTTCTTGCCTCGAACGGAATGCAGCCGAAATGTATTCCATACATTCGCGGAAATAATGCACCGAGTGCATACTCGAATTTCGGTCAGCTTCGAGTAATTTCATATTATGTACAGAATGCGGCCGAAAAGCCACGTCTTTCAAACTGTTATCCAAAATAGGGATGATGATTCATAATGGCTCTCACCGTCATTCCCTTCAGTGATTAATATCGTTTTAATGACATAATTGCCGTTTAAATAAATAACGACCGTCAACAATAAGAATCTCGTGAATGTCAATGCTGCCATTACGCGAGCGACATTCTACATATTATCCACACACTTGTCATCCATTTCGTGACATTTCCAATCTATGCCCGGCGAATATTATTCGATCGTAATTGCGCCCATGGCAATTATTCCCGGCGGAATTCGCTCGTAGGACGTGACGTTTTCGATTCGATTAATAGCGTAAAATGTGTGTTTTTCGTTCGGATGCGTTTTATTATGGACTGGATGCAGATGAGAAGTGTTTTCGCGTTATCAGTACAATAACATATAATAATATTTGATAACAACACGCGTTTCGACTTGAAACCGCGAGGTTAGAGGTTTAGCTTAACATTTCTTTGTCTTGTGGGCTTAGTCACGCCCGCTCAAGCGTTACGTCCCTGGCGAACGGAAGTCCTGTCACTTTTTGTCAGAAACGACCAATCCCGCACGTTTGGGGGCGTGACGTACGCTCAAGGTCACATCTGCGTCAGAATCGTCCAATCACGAGCCACACGCACGTTTAGTACTTTTCCCATGAAATATTAATTCGTACAATGTCCAAGAGTGTCGTTGACTGACGCGGGTTTTTATGCATAATAAATTCGAATGTCGAAAGTCGGGCTTTCAGTCGCTCTATTATTTATAATCCGCGCTGACAGCTCCCTGGTCGTTTGTTGGAAAAATGCACGACACTGTTTAAAGCGAAGATCGATTTCCAAATCCTATTCGGAATTTTCGAATGGGAAGCTGACGGAGGCGAATCTTTCGATCCGTTTTGTCACAAATAAAAAACTAATTACCGCTCTGCAATGTTCGGCACGGACCGAATGCGGGAGAATTAGTTTGCTCGGGGCACGGTTTCATTGTAAGCAGGACCGTAACGATTTTACATTTCCATCGTCGGGAGTCAGACGACGTCTGCCGCTGTCTGCTTTAAACTGTATTCGGTCACTCACCTAAAGGTCTCTAACCCTATGACAGTAGCCTGTATCTCTGCTTTATCTCGTTAATTGTGTTCCCGGACGCGAGCCTTCACTAAATATACAGCCTTCTCCCAGACAATAAATCATATCGATTTGTTCTTGTAAAATAAAATTGTGGATAATCAAATGACAAGTCGGTGATGAGACAACTGTGCAGTGTTGAAATGTGAGTTAAGGTTATTCCATGGTTTCCATGGCACACAATCTGCCTTATCCTGGCTCAATCTGGCTCACAGCCAAAAATATAAAATATCTCGTAAAATATGAATTTAGCTATAGAACAAACTGAATAAAAAAAGCGCATTCGATGGCACACAAAAATATAATGGGGGCCATTTAAAAAAATTAAGTTAAGCTTATTCAAAATTGTATAATTTGCACAAACTATTGCAGAGCCTGTATGGTCAAAATTGTATTTTGCATATCGGGCGTAAATAGCAATTTCTTCATATTTCTACCAACTTTTAGCCTTTTAGCAGCTAATACGGCCTCTCAGTACATTTTTAAGTGAATCTCTGCAAGTCACAAAAGTGTGAAAAGAAACTTGTAATTTGATAACGGTCGTCCAAAAAGTAAAATACTTTATATCACCATAAAACTATGTCAAAAAGGCTTCCAATACTGAAATTCTAATAGTGAAATAAAATATAGGTAGTTCTATTTAAAAAAGTTGTGTAGCTTTCGTGAGTTTTGGAACACGCTGTACACGTTAAAATATTTTTAGGTTATGCAGCCTGAAAAACGGTGTACAAATTGTATTGAAAATTTTTTTTGTATCTTACATGGTTCAGGAGTTATGGACCGATCCCGCACTAATGACTCACCCTGTATATCAAATCAAAATTGTATTTAAAAGAGTTTTGTATCTTACATAGTTCAGAAGTTATGGACCGCACTAGTGACTTACCCTGTATATGAACAAGTGAAATAGTGTGGAAACGGTTTTTAATCGGGCGCGATTGTTGACGTTTTGTTTATATTTTTTGCACTCTCTCATGCATTTTACATCGCGAAAGATGGATTCGGTCGGTTCTGTTGCCAGACTATTCAATTTGCGGCTGAAAAGACGCCGATAATTCAAATCGAGGAAGGAAATTTGAATTTGGAAAGCAACTAAAGCTACAACGCCAAAAAGAAGATTCAACTTGCAGGAAATAAAGCGAACTGCTGTCTCGGCACGTTACGCTCTCGGCTTGGCCTTGTAAAATTACATCCTCATTCAGGCACCGCCGAATTTCCGTCGATTCATTGCCGAAGAGCGATTCGTCTCGTCCGATTTACAATTAAGTTTCACCTAAAACCGTCGGTGGTGTGCCTTGTTGGTAGATTTGTAGGAGGAAGTCGTGCATAAGCAGCCGTCGTAAATATTTCCGCCACTCCTTCGGGAGAACGCTTGATGTATTGGTCAAGCAACCGATCTCTACACTCGGACGAGTCGGTGATTAATTTTGCGGAAGAGGACGTCGACAAATTGGGAGCCGGCTTCCAGGTTTATTTAAAGAAACGACCCCGAGCAACAAGTCGCTTCGACGAGTCTTTAAAACACGCATTATTTCATTTCTTATGGAACCCGAAAGTATTTTTTAATGTCGGAATTATAACTACAAAATGAGATATACAGTATGTTCATAAATGTTTGTCGTATTGCAGAGGGCTTTGAAATATGCCACCTTTCGTTGATGATGGGCCTAACTATAATATATGTGAGGTTATGTGTGTTACTTCCACATTTGGTGATTATGTTGTGTTTATGTAAAATATATATTTGCTAATTAATTGATTCCATTAATTGTAGGAGCATTCAAATCGTAAGGAATTGACTAAAATATCATGAAAGGGAAACCATTAAAAAATAATATACACAAATAATTCCCGACCAATTTCCCGTTTACATAAATAATAAATTTGTCAAATTGATATTTCTAAAGTTTTATTGTAAAATCATAATAATATTAGAAAAACATTATTATTCTCTCAGCACATTTTATGACTTGTCTTTTTTTGTTATCAAAATTATTTTGCAAATTTGTTGTTTGATACCGCTGTAAGAACGAGTAATTTCCATTCATTGTTATTCCTGAAATATAATTCATAGGGAAAAGAAATGCTTTTTACAGCTTACCTTAAAACGAACTTAATTGGGTCAAGAAAATGTTTTTAAAGTCACGGAGATTATAAAACTATTTAGAAAAGCAACAAATCTGAACAAAACTGAAAAAAAAAAACGAACAAAGCAAATGACAGTTTAAATCACAGATTAGTAACTATATCATAAATATGAATATTCTCATAGTTGAAATTTGCAACGTCTTTTGGATGCTACAATCATTTATTGACATCCTGTATATTTACACATGAACAGTGAGTAATTCCCTGTGGCAAAAATATTTTAAAAACCAAAACAAATTATAAATTAAAATCTATAAAAAATATTATTTATTTCTCTAGCATTCTCTGTGCACTTTAGCACTAGTAATTCTTACATTTTTAATTTTGTAAATAATGGGAAATGATACAAGTTTAACCAAAATTGAATATTGCTTCAAATGCAAATGTAAAATGTAAAATTTAAGTTTTGAAAAATGAAGTACGTATTATTTTAAATTCACCGTATTAAAAACTTTGCTGAACGTTTTATGTACGTTGCTGTATAGGGAAATTACACACGAATCTATTCTACTAAATGTTTTTCGGTGTAATTTTAAATTAGAAACTAAAGGCAGAAGCTCTGGTGCAATATTTTAAAATTCAAGTTAAATACATATAAGAGGGATTTGAAATATCAAAGGCAAAAGCAAAATATTGTACCAAAAAAATGAATTCAAACATTTCATTTACACACCTACACTACACACATTTAATTAATTTGTTGGAAAGTAAAATGGTTTGCAATTTTCAATCAGAAACTGTTTGTAAATAAAAATTTGGATAATGCTTTGTAATGTAATTTTATTCTAAACCTTCATTGTGACATTGTGACAAAATTATTTTAAAGCTTACTGTTTTTTGTGATACATAATAAACATGTTCCACGAAATTTACAAATAGTCCGAATTACAGTTATCAAAAATTCCAAAGTAAAATCCGTTCATCCGTTTTTTATTGTACAAAATACAAAACAGATTTTTTTTGACTTTCAATTGTATACAATTAAATTATATATTTTTTTTTTCATTTTTAATTTTTATACGTTATTCTGAGTAGAATTATTTTTCAAGACATCCATTTTTATTTAGCCAATTCTTAAATTTTCTTTTTCTCAATTTTATTGGCATTATTTAAAAATATTACTCGAATGATTAATAAAATAATAAAATAAAAATTGCGCTTTAATTTC
This sequence comes from Eledona agricola, assembly GCA_964023215.1. NCBI lineage: Eukaryota > Metazoa > Arthropoda > Insecta > Coleoptera > Tenebrionidae > Eledona > Eledona agricola. Next base: position 5,771,813 of record OZ026861.1, read on the forward strand.
TAGTTTTAAAATTCAATTGAGTTCTACTCAAAACACCCCTCAAATTTTTAATTTACAAAGTGCCTGATATTTGCAGGGTCCTTCATCTCAGTTCCCGTCTTTTCTAGTTCAGTTATTACTGAATTTTTAAGTTGGAATTTTGATATTTTTCAGACTTTAATTCCCGTCCCAAAACACTGAGACGTCATAATGATATATATTTTTAAATTCATTCTATATATTTTTTTTGCCTCTAGAATTTTTAAATCCTTCAAAGATAACTGAAAAAAAATTAAATCCAAAAAATGGTTTTCCACTAGTTTTAAAAATTTATAAAAAAAACAAATAGTGCCCCTCTGATAAAATTAGTACTAGGCACTTTTTAAATAATGTCCACCAATCTACATATAAGCATCAATAAGCAAGTTTGATTAATCCGAGTTGTTAAGCGGTGTGCAAAATTTACTGTCAATCTGTTCACAATTCAAAGCCTTTTATTATTCTCATTTTCAATAGGGACCCCTGTTTGTTTTTATACTAATCGCTGCGGAATTAAAATAACAAACTTTTTTTCTATTTTCAATCCTATAGCTAATCGTAACTCATTCGAAATTATTCGCCAAAAACACGTTTTGTGAACAATATATTTTATTGGAAATTTTAATGAATAAAAGTGGAATATGGCTTAAAAACAATTGTTGACACAACATATTTTGTAATTATTTAACTATTTATTATTTATTTATTTAATTATTATTTTAATTATAGTTATTATTGTATTACTAATCACATATTTATACACTTGATTTCAAAATGTACATATAAAAACACTTCGCACTTAATTTTTAATCTCAAAAACAACTCACACAAGCAATGTCTGTTATTTATAATAAAAAATAATAATATAGCGTTCTTGTATGATTTTATAGAAAATCTGTGAGGCGGTGTTATTTCCTAGAGAAAATTCGATGCTTTGGCGTCGTTTTAAATATAGAAATTCAAAAAGAGTGATTTTATAATTTTTTAATAGAAAATTAAGATAAATAACATTTATTTTTGAAATTGTAACTGTTATTCGCACATATATAATTTTTTTTTTGAAATAAATACATTTGTAATCCAAATTGTACGTAGGAAAAAATAGTTTGGAGTTTCTTAATTTGTCTTTGTTGCCATCCAATAACTCCTCGTTTTAATTAAAGGCGTTGAGTATGGTGAAAGTGGTTTTTTGTGTCCAATTCGTTTAGTTAAAATTGATTTTGGTGCATCTCGAATCCGGGACTCAATTAGCCGGGATCGTTTTATGTTGTAATAAAATTAGTCCTGAATGGTCGATTCTTTGAAGATGAGACCACACACGCGCCCCTTTCGAACAAATTGAATTGAATAACTGAGAGCGTAATTTGCCGAAACTGCAGAGTACAGTACTCAGGCCAATCATCTTCTGGTCCTTTCCAATGCTGCTCCGTTGCGGTTGATAACGAACCACATGTGTCTTCTCGTTAACAGTATCCAAATATTTAGTGGCAAGCAACATCTGTCGTGGCATCAATCGAGGCGCACTTTCGTTCCCAATTCTTTGCCAATTTCCGTTTTCAATTTCGGTAAACGACAACACGATCTAACAACAACAAGTCCATTTTATCAATTCCAAAGTTTCGGGGGAACAAACCGGCCGACAAAGTCGTCTTGTTTCCGAACATTAATTAAGCGAACGACATAAATTCCGCTCCGAACGCAATTTACTAAATGGTAAGTGTCAGTCGCCGGAAATGCATATTTGATGTTGTCGGGTGTGGGTCGTGTGGAAGATTTGCATAACACAAGAGATGCGACTCCGATTTGGAAATTTCGTTCGTTGATGATGACTTTGTGTCTGCGACGACGGTAACAGTTAAGTGGATTTGCATAAAACGAACGGATCTGTTTTCGTAAACTGTTTGTGAGGCGTCGGGTCGCCTTTTTCATTTACTGGTTCGGTTCGTGCAGAGAAGAAACGTGGAAAAGTTGGCCGATGAATAAAATAGCGGAGGCATGAAATCGACGGAGATAATTAAGAAATAATTAATTGAATCATTAATTTGCGTCTCGCGGAGTGAAACTGCGTTTGAAAGCAACTGTAGGCCAACAATCTCCAAGTGATTTCGCTATTGACGCCACTTTTAAGGACAAAAGTAAAGAAACATTAGTATTTGTTTAAGAAACTTATACAGTCTATATTAGAAATAAATTTACTTTTACAGTTGTTTTAAAACAAATCACACTATACTTAACCATAATATATATAAAAGTACACAGAAATTAACACGAAAGAAGCATGATTACAATTTTAACAAAAAATATTTATTCAATATATACACAAAAAATTGAGCAACAATCCTACTAGTATTTTATCATCAGTCTTTACTTCTTTACTTTTGTAACTGATTTAAAATAAAACAACAAACTAGTTGGCCCTCGTGCGAATAATTCGCATTGCAATCATGTTTGTTTCACCATTTTACCGCTTGAAATGCACGTGCGCTTGGAGAGTCGGAAAAAATTCAATAGATGGCGCAATGACCAAAACACGGTTTTTAATAATTTTAAAAGAAACATTAACATTTTGAATGGTTTGTTTATTTTTCGCATATAGCGGTGAAGATAATCTCTAAAATGATGCCTCAATCATTGGTTTTGATGAAGTATTAAGGGAGATATGGCCCGAAAAAAAAACCTTTGGGAAATAAAATATATAAGGATAAATTAATTTTTTAGTGTGTGTAGTTTTAAGTGAAAAAAAAGTATGTCACAATCTCTGATGCGTAATATTTTTTTACTAATAAAATTAATATGTTTTAGACTTTTGTCCGATACTGACATATGTATACTGTATATTTCTTACGGTGTTTACTACAGTTGTGGGGTTGTTGGAGGACGATAAATAAAACCAGAGATGAACACGCATTTAATGCGTTTTGGAGTGGAGCAAGCAGCTAATAATCTGAAGGGGTTATACGGAGAATATACGGGGGTGCAGATTGCAATTCAAAGCAAAGGTGCTTCAACCCTCTCCTGCATTATTGGCTAACCCTCCATATGCTCCCGATTTCACCCTTTCAAACAATCGCCTCTTAAACTCCCTAAATTGGGATTTAGAAGGAATAAAAGACTAAGTAAATGGTACAGAATAATGTTATTTTTGAAAAATATTTACGTTACATTGTTCGGGAAATTGTGTATGTGTGAATCGGTGCGGAATTGCATCGACGAGATACAGAAATGGGAAAAATGTTGGGAGAATTGTGTAAAAACCGCACCGACAACAAACGGACAATGAAAGTGAATTAATAAAACTAAATGTTTTCGTAATATCTCGCTAAAACGATGGAAATTGACAAACCGAGCGTGAGATTTTCAGGCAGTGTTGTAGCAAAAACTATTCGTTAAGTTCAAACAGTTTTCAGCATTTAGACAACAGTAATTTGAGTGCAAAGCTCATTAAAATGTCGTTAAACTTTTGTTTCATTTTAATTCCTAACACGAGCTTGACGGACATGAACGAATTTTATATGCAAACATGTGTTTTTTATAATTTGAATAAATCGGAATACAATAGCGCGAGTTAATCTGCCAAATGTGGTATTTAGAGGAAATGGGACGATGAGGATGGAGTCATAAGCACTGGTATTTGCTGCGGAATTTATGGGAAAATTTGTTTTTGTTTCGTTTTAAATTTTTGGGTTTTTTTAGTGAATTTCACACAAGTTAAAAAAAGAAAGAAACAAGCCTACACACTTTCATAACACGAGTTGCAAGAACAAAAATATTTAGCTTTTATTTTTAACTAGCGTTCACTCGTCGCGGCTTCGTCTCCGATAGTTAAAAGCTAAAATGCGTATTTAATTTTTTTATTTGGAGATAATTTGTGTGAGTTTCAAGTAAATCCGAAAGAAACTTATTTTTTACAAATACACAAGTCTTAAAATATTGATTGAAAAATCTTGTCTTAGTAGCTTCCTATGTCATAAGATTTGGAACATAAAAGAACTGTCATAAAATGACATTTAAAACACGAAAATTTCAAAACACGTTCCCAACATATAGTTACATTTCTAAAGCATGTTCTAATCGGTTCAGAGTCTTTAAGGGACAAACATGCGACAAAACTTTATTTTTATATATACAGGGTGTTTCACGATGAGGGTTTATTAGACAGATAAAGGGAACGGAAAAACCGAGAGCACTGATACTTTGCATACTTGTATAAACTTATAAGATCTACCTGCTAAAAATACTTTCATGCTTGTGTCACTTTCAGTTATACCGGAAGTTGGTGCCAACTTTGTTATTTTAAATACTATATACCTATATTTAGTGTATTTTCAGATTCTGCATTAAATTATGTGTCATATGGTATCAACGTTTTTACACCTTGTATTGTTTGAAAAAAATTATTTTTTGGTAAAAAGGCGAGAATCCAGTGCAATAAAAAAATTAATTATTAATAAACCCTAAAGTCAGGTTGACGAAATTTGGTTAACGGCTGGAGAAAAGATTTAGCTATCTGTGAGAGTCTAGATATTTTTAGGAATATTTCTGGAGGAGAAGAGAAGTCAGTTGCAACTCAATAAACCCAAAAAGTATAAAAGTCGATTTTTTCAAATTGAAACCATATGTTTTTATTACACCTCACGATAGAGAACTTTATTCTCGATAAATGATCGACTGTTATTTAATTTTTTCTACTTTTCTTCTCAATTCTGAGAAAATAAGTGAAGTAGGCTTATTATAATTTTATCGATTCAGCTGCGAAAATATATTTTATATTTTTAAATGTAAGCAGTTGTGGGATTTGATTTATAATTTACTTGTAATGCTAGGTTTACAGTTACCTTACTAATCAAGATAATTTATATTCCTCGTTCATACACTGCCAGAAATAATCTTCACAAACTTTCTTAGTGATTACAGTCTAATTTTTAAAATTTATCATTTGAATAAGGGTTAATTTGTCAAAAAATCCATGAGCTCTGTGTTATTAAAAAAACTTTTGATAGAAACACAGAGCGAGTTATTTATTTATTTTAATAAATGCTCAAATATGACTCAATTTTGTTGTAAATACATCTAAGTCGAAAATTGAATTTACTTTGAAATGATAAATTAAAAAAACAAGAGTAATCACTAAGAAAGTTTGTGAAGATTATTTCTGGCAGTGTATGAACAGGAAATTTAAATTATCTTGATTAGGGAATTGTAATAGTAGCATTGGAAATAAAGTAGAACTCAAATAATAATAATAATAAATCGTCTTTTATTGCAGTGAAAAATATTTACAGCAATGTGGCGAAGTTTAGCCTCATTCTATTCTTACTCTTAACCACAAAAAAAACACAAAACAAAAACAAAAATTAAAAATTACATAAATTAACAACTGCTTACATTTAAAAATAACAAACATACTTTCAGAGCTAACTCGATACGATTTCAATAAGCCTATATTAAATAACTCAAAAACAGTCCATTTGAAGTATAGGAACATGATACATCATCAGATCGAGAATTAATTTCTCAATCGAAAGGTGTAATAAAAACGAGTGGTTGCAATTTGAAAAAATCGACTTTAATGCTTTTGAGATTTATTGTGTTACAGCTTTTTTCTCTTTTTCTCCACTTCCAGGAATATCCTTGAAAATGTTTAGGCTCCTACACATAGTTGAACATTTTGTCCTACCGTCGACCTGACTTTTAGGGTTTATAAAAAAATATTATTTTTATTGCACTGGATTTTCGCCGTTTTTACAAAAAAAAATTTATTTTAAATCAATGCAAGAAGGTGCAAAAACGTTGATACCATACGACACAGGATTTAATGCAGAATCTGAAAATACATTAAAAATGAGTATGTTGACTGAATAGATTTTCCCATTAATTAATACACAAGTATCGTCCTCAGAAATGTCTGCGTTAATAATTGTTTTTGGGTGATACATTTTAATAATGAGTGAGTTCTTGAGCCAACTTCTGAAAAACGTATTGATTTCAGTATTTGAATAATTTGAATCCAAGAAAGTGTGAGCGAATTAACAGGCCAGAGACATAGAAAGCCAACTCGAGTTGCTTGTAAAACTGATGAAAGACGTTTCAGAAGACGAGAATTTGGGGCAAGTGCCGCAATCGCGGCCAAACACCTGTCACAATTCTAAAAAAATTCATAGAATTAAGCGAGAATGAGGTGAAAGCGAGCATGAAAGCAATGTGGATAAAGCGCGGAAACCGTTTTCGATTTCCTCGACGGACGGCAGCTGTTTCTAACAATTTTTCTCGTTCCAGAAACCCGCCTCAACGAGTACATCCGCCACTATGAGCCCCTCAACTATGACACCTCCGAAGTGCACCGGGCCCATCTTCGAACGCGCCGTTCCGTTTCCAAGGACAATCCTGTGCACGTGTCCTTCAAGGCGCACGACCGCCACTTTCGTCTAAGACTCAAAAGAGACATTAGTGTGTTCAGTGATTCCATGGACGTTCACGGTCCTCAAGGTCCGATCGATGTCGACACGTCCCACATCTACCAAGGACATCTTCTTGGTCAGTGCTATTATCGCAATTAATTACCGGTGCTACCATTTTCAATTAGTTAGCGATCGAGACAAATGGCTGTTGGGGATTTTACGAAACGATTTAGGGGTTGAAGGAAACGCGGAGAAGCAGTTGCGGTTTTTCTGCAGTTCCTGTAACAACATCTCCGAGTGTATATTTCACTTTAATAAGGCGAGTCGGGCGCGGCATAAATATTGTTCTAATTAAATGCGAACTCCTCCGACGCACTCGAGTTGTGATTTACGGTCGAGAGGAAGGATTCGTCGGCAAAAATTGCTTTTTAAAATATGAAACGAGGAAGAAGGAAAATAAATAAGAACCAAGGAGCAGGGTGTTGTTCTTATTATCGCCAGAAGAGGTGCTTATGTATGTTGGATTTTGTGTGAGGAAGTTGTCGTTATTGAATTTATATTCCCAATCGATATAAACCTGGAGATAACAAGCTGTAGTACGGAACGCCAAAGTGTTTTTTACTACATACACTTTGGATAAAAAATTAATGTAACGAGAGTTTAAAAACACGTAGGCTCAGGACGCTATGGAATCTAGCTTAAGTTTTATTTTTTCCAATGTATACGCTTCAAACTGTTAAATCATGACTTTCAAAAAGGTGCTCAAATGATTTTTAAACAGAGACCAGGAGATGGAATTTGTCGAAAAATGCATACAAAATAGATGGCATTTGCATAGATGGCGCTAGATGTGCCGAAATCTAGATACTTTTACATTATTACGTTGAGATGTTGGTAATGTTTTTGCGTTGCGTGGAGCTTTACACATTGTACATACACATTTTTTATTGTTAGTAAGTTATTTAGCGACAACAGGATGATTGCTAATTTTTTTACTTTTCGTTTTATGATGAGGCGAAATCGTTCCAAATTTTTGTATGCTTTGTATTTCTAAAATTTTGTATTGCTTTTCTGTTGCGTGCGTCGTCAGGAAATTCATTACTTTGTTCAACATGGACACATACTTGAAGGAAAAGTGTTTCCATAAAAATATTCGATTTTTTATATTCCTGCAGGAAACATGAATGTATACATATTAGAAATTTGAGCAATTATATCAAATTATATCACCTACTTTAGTATATGCATTTACTATTGTGTAATGTTCTTAACAAATGTAGGTTGCGATGAACTGAATAATAAACATAATTAAAAAAGAAACAGATTTTTATTTTTAACAAATAAAAAACTAATTATACCTTGTAAGAAATTTATTTTATCGATTAACTGATCCCGTACTTAGAGATGGCGCCGAGACTCAGGTCAAAAAAAAAAGACGATAGTGATGCCAATCTACTATTTACCTCTTTATTCTGTGTCGTATTAAAAGTTCAGAATCAAATTGCATTACACAGAATTATGAAAACTTCTGATTGAAAATTGCAAACCAATTTCTTTTCCAATCAAAATTGATGTTTTATAATTTTTTTTAGTTATATTTAATTTTAAAATTCTCCAACTCAAGTTCGAAATTATCTTTCGAACGTCAAAGTTATTCCATGGCCAAAACAGCCCCACTTTTTTTTACGCTGGTTTTTTCAAAGAAATAATTTTGTACGTGTATTCAGATACAATTTTAAAAATGCCTCGAAAAATTTGACCTAAATAATATATTTATCACAATATTCTGTTAAAAAATATTGAAATGACTCTTTTTGCATTTCTATATTCAAAACGACGCCACAGCATCGAATTTTCTGTAGGAAATAACACTGCAGACGATATTTTCTAAAAAAACATGCAAGAACGTTATATTTTTTTAAATTACAGACATTACTTGTTGTTTTTAGTTGTGGAATTAAATAGCGCTGTCAAATTAGTAGACTCGAAAATTATGTGTTGTTTTTGAAGATGACAATCAAGTGCCAACTGTTTGTATACATTCTGAAAATAAGTGTTTAAATATGTTGCTTAATTAAATTGAGGTTTCAAAAAACACCACTGGAATTTTAAACTTGAAATCTACTTCACTTACATTTCGCTCAATTTTATTTTGAAGCTCAATAAAAACTGCGCTTTAATATCCAAATTTAAAATCCGTTTAAGTTGACCCGAAACACCACCTGAATATTTAATTTAGATATAGCCTGAATTTCTATGTTGTAAAATGCCTGAATTTAAAACTGAAAAAATCTCGGAATTGCCAAATTCAAATGCATATTCCCATCTCTAAGAAGTACCTGGAAGCATGCGCCATTGGTACTTTGAACTACGAAACTTGCGAATATTGAAGTAAACTACAGTTATATCGAACTACCGGTCATTTTAAGTTTATTTCATGAGGGGGTTGAGTTTAATTATTTGTACAGAGATACAGATTTTTTTATAACCTATGATGTATTCGCACCGTAGTCATTATTGTGAATATTTCAGACTGACAATCAACCTGTCTTTTAGATTTTCAACGCATGGGAACTAGAGTATTAGAGATGGGAGTATGGCGTTTGATATTGGCAATTCAGTGAATTTCCAAGTTTGAAATTCATCTATTTTTCTATATAGAAATTCAGGCACTTTTTAAATTAAGAATTTGAGTGATTCTTGAGTAGAACTCAAGTGAATTTTAAAACTACAAATGCAAGCCCAATTTTTATTGAACTCCAAAATAATACCAGTAATTTTTAAATAGTTCCAATTTGACACTATGTCAAATTTTATATAAAATTATAAAAATATAAAAAATATACAAAATTTTATATTACATATGTTCGTGAAATTCTCTGAAAAAAAAGATTATAGAAAATCTGTAGTTCAGCATCACAAATTTCTGTACAGATTTTATATAACATTTTTTATTTCAGAGTTTTTCACGTACACATGTTATATTACATTTTCTATATATTTTTAATACAAATTAATATAAAATTGGCATAGTATCAGACCACTTTAAGAATAGTTTAAATAAAAATAAATGTCTTGAAAAAAATATAATTATAGTCAAAATAATGTCTCTATTAAAATTTCAAGTTAAAATTTATGTATTTTCATTATTATATACATTTAAAAGTCAAAAAATGTAGGGCACCATTCTTTTTACAAAAATTTCGTAATATTCCTATTTTATTGAATGGAAAATCCAAGTTGTATTAATTTTTAAATACAAGTCTTGCTATTTTTCAATCTTTAAAACAAAACCGAGCACGGCTTATAATTTGGTAAAATAAAAAAACAATCCATGTTTTCCGAACATGTATATTCTTTTGAACTTTTGATACCATTTGTAAATTTTGAGGAACATGTATTTTATTTATTACAAAAAGCAATAACGTTTTAAATAATTTTGTGTCGCAGTAAAAGTTCAGAAAAAAATTACATTACACAGAATTATCAGAATTTCGGATTGAAAATTGCAATGTTTTATATTTTTGTACTTAAATTTTTTGTTAAAATGGTTTGCCTTTGATATGCCCTCTTATTTTTAACTTGTATTTTAAAATATTGCACCATAGGTTCTGCTTCTAATTTCTAATTTACAATTATACCTAAAAACATTTAGAAGAATAGATTTGTGTACTCTTTCTATACAGCAACGAATATAAAACGCTGAGCAGCATTTTTCATACGGTGAATTTAAAATAATATTTTATTTTTCAGAACCTCAAATTAAAATCTGCAAAAGTAACATTTGCCTTCAACCAATATTCTATTTTCGTTAAACTTTGATGCTTTTTAATAATTATCAAATTTAAACATGCAGAAATTAGCACTTTCACTTTTCATGTGCAAATCTATTTCTTACTTTAGTTATTTTTAAAATCTTGATATTAAAAAAATACTTTGGCGTTCCATACTGTAGTAAATAAAACAAATTTATGATGTGACGAATAATTACTTTATTAAAGAAACTGCACGCTCTAATTTTGTTATTGATTCATATTAATCCCCGTCTGAGAGGTATTAAGAAAAGTGGTAAAATTCGAGTTCACGAGCAGCAGAAAGAGCACATACGATTCGATTCGCAATAGAAAATATTCGAAAAATGGTTATGATGTACGAGTAGAAATTTGCGAAGATATTAGCGAAATTCGAGACTGGGAAACTGCGAGCCGGATAACTCTTCCAAACAAAAAACCTTAATTGCATTTGGATTGAGCCGTTCGAATTGCAGAAACTCGCATTTCCCGGCAACTTTTCCGAACATCGTTGCGAAGTTTTCCCGCATGATTGATGACCGTCGATGCGTTTTTCCTTTATCTTCCCTTTGATTAATGTGTTTTTCGTGCAATTTATTATTAATTGCGTTCGGACGACTCTTCGGGAAAACAATAATTTTTCGGTGCGCAGGTGAGCCCGGAACTTCCGTCTTCGGTTCGTTAATCGACGGCGTCTTTGAGGGGAAAATTGTGTCGCCGAAGGGCTCCTACTTCGTAGAGAAGGCCCATCACTACTTCCCCCACTCCACACACCCCAACAGAACATTCCATTCGGTAATTTACCAGGAGGATCACGTAGAGGACCCCTACGAGGACTCCAGAGAGGGTGAGTACGCCTGTTTGCACCCTTATAATAATTACAACTTGCAAAACGTGAATTTTTTGGCGGGGTTTTGTTTATTATCACCAAGAGGTGCGAACGGACGAGCTTTAGTCTAGCGTGGAAAATTTATTGCGAGGAGAGGTTCTCGCTTGCAGTTGTCTGTGATTTATTAATGACAAAACTACATACATTGGATTATCCTCGGCGTGTTTTACGTTCCTCTCCAAGCTTTTGACTAAATAACCGAATTTAGTTTCAAAGCTTTCTGAATGCACACCGGCGATAGTTTAATAATGCAACAGTTGCATCAAGTGTTTGTTCGGCGGCGCCCCGCTTTTCTTGGAAATGATGCCCTGTTTTATTTGATGTTGTTGTTTGGATTGTGATTTTAATAAAGTCCCGTGGCGGATTTCCACGTATTCGGCGAATATTTCGGAATGTGGAGCCGCTGCGATTTGCATTTGATTGGTTTTATATTCGCGCAATGTATAGACGAACAATTTGATCTTGGAAATTGTTTGAATTAAGGCGATGGGGGATTTTTGAAGATTTGCCCAGTTTAAATTACCTTGTTGTGAAAGAATGAATTTCGCTTTTCTTCTTTTTTGGTCTTGGCACAAGTCAACGTTCTACATATCCGATTTATGCAGTTTCGTGTTAATCTAAGCATCTCTCGACCCAGAAATGTGTTTTTTTCGTCGTTTTTAACCTTTTGGTCTTGTGGTTAATTTTGGAAACAAATCCGAATAAAATTTACTATTTCTGATTTTTTGTGTGAATTTAGTTTTGTCTGTCTTGAGTATTACATTCAATCTAAAGAACTAATTTATTCTATTTTGGTTCTTGCATTAAGTTGGTATAAGGTGGCCGGGAATATTTAAATGTATTACTGAATAAGACACAATAAAATACAAAAATAATTAAAGCGTGTGAATAGCAAATCAACATTTTACAATTCCGATTTATGCTTTTACGTGTTGTCTGTTTTGTGTCTTTTTGGTCTCGGGTTCTTGTCTTGGAATTAGTTTGAATAAAATTTATTTATACAGGATGTAACTGGTTCAGGATATGCTTACAGAATTCGTGTTAAATATGCATATCATTTGTCAATATTTACACCAATTTTAGGTTTTTATAAAAATACAGGGGCGGCAAAAGTTTCGCATCACTTCAATATTTTCTAAAATGTTCTTACCAAAGTTTTTTGATAATGGGCATTTCATTGATGTTAACATTTTACTGTGGATTTTTTTGTATACTTTGTTATCTAACGCTATGTAAAAATACATAACTGTACTTAAAAATTATGTAGATTTCAAATGGAGCAGTTGCAATTTAAAAATTATTTTTTTTATCATTCTAAGAAGGCATTAAAAATATTCACAAATACCGAACAATAATAAAGCATGGTTTCAAAAAACTTTTGTTAAGAACATTTTGCTCTATCACTTACAGTTTAGTAAACATTAGACTGATGCGTTTCTTTTATCGCACCCGGTATATTAATTTATACAGAATTATTTTTAAAAAGCGGTCGGTGCTGTAAAAGTTTGATTTATGGTCCGATTTAAAAAATATTAAACGCCATATTAAATGGCTTTCAATTTTCTACAAGCTAACCTAACCATTTTTGACTTTTTTTAAGTGTTATATTAAACTGTTTTATTTTAAAATGCGACCCAAAATTGTTTTTGCATCATTTGAATGATATTATTATTTTCTGTACATTCATATGCAATCTGTTTTACTTACTTAAAATTATAGTTGAATATAATGATCAAAATTGAAAAAAAATAATTAAAGTTAAGAAAATCTAGTTGCAATATCAGTTGCAAATATAATAAATTTTGGCAATGATTTTTTAAATTTTTTTCTTCAAAGAGTGTCACACGTCTGTGAAGTGAAAATTATCAATTTTGAAGAATGAATTTACTTTTAATCATATTATTGATAACCTCAATGATTTGTATTGACACCATGCAACTTGACTTTGTACACATTTATAAAATATTGCATAATTAGTTTTTTTTAGTAAAATTATACAAATTGTATGTAGATGTATCAAAAAATATATAATAATATATTTTAATTTATGTGAAAAAATATGGGTTTTAAGTTAAAATAATAAAGTTGAATATTATAGAAAATATACTATGGATGGCACTTAGAAAATTCAAAAATAATCGACTTGTAGTAGCAAATTAGAAGCCATTTAAATGTGGTTTTTATTTTTCGTACAGCTGTCGCTTTTTAACAATCACTGTATTTGGATTTTAAATTATTTTCTGAATCGAACGACACCACAAAAGTGACATTTTATATGTTAAATTAATTTTTTAAGCAATTTATGTTACTAACCTTTCAGACATCGAATTCAATCGAAAACTAATCAGGTCCTTTCTACATGATATCAATTGGACCTAATTGTTTTTCTGCAAAATTTCATACATACAATACAATACGTGTATTTTAATTTGATTCGGTGTGTCCTGTAATTTGCTTTATATCTGACGACAATAAAAATATCTTTATTTTTAACAAGTACCATTGCAAAGTTTATTCAAAAAGGAAATCCCGTCAGTAGCCAAATTTAATTGTTTAAAAATTTTCGTCAATTTGGGAGATTTAAATCAAGGAATATTTAAATTAAATAACGTTGCATTACGTTGACAAAATAACAAATACCTATAATAAAAATATCTTGTAATATCTTTAACAATTAGCATTAGAAAGTTTATTGAAAACCATTACCGTACCGAATTTTTATTGCTTAAAAATTGCCGTCAATTTCGGTCATTTAAATCAAGGAATATTTAAATTAAATAAGGTTCTATTACATTGACAAAATAATAACTACAATAAAAATTTATCTATCTTGTCTTATGTTATATTATCGTTAACAAGTACCGTTAGAACAACACCATATCAGTAGCGAATTTTTATTGCCGTCAAATTCGGACATTTAAATCGAGGAATATTTATATTACACGTTCTCTTACATTGACAAAATAATAAATGGGTACTTACAAGGGGATATTCCTTTATGATAAACTTTATTTTCATTTCAGTAAATCATTTAAAATCCAAATATGAAATAAGATACAGGGTGTTTTACTTAAAAGTTTTTTAATTTCCGGATAAACCGGAAATTGAAAAAGAATATCTCAAATTACAGCAAATTGGTGTATCAAATCTGAAAAAAATATTTTGTATATTACGGGAGAAAAACCTGTTTCACCAGATAGAGCATACAAATCAAGTTTTTTTACAGTGTAGACTGCAACTATCAATCAGAATCGACACCTACAGACGGAATTTATCGAAAAAAATCATAAATGCCATCTTAAGTATCGCTTAGCTTAATTTCGAATATCTCCAACTAAGGATCGAGATTTTGCTACGCTCTAGCGAACGTCGAAGTTTTATTTTTGTTTGTACGCTACAATTTTGAAAATCACCAAAACGGACAATCCGAGTCGGGAAATAAGAACACGAGGAACTATTATTTATACTCTTGCAACCGCTGCACGATGCACCAATTAACGTTATACAGCGTCATCATGTTTACGTTTTGTGCTTTTTCGCGTTTACGTCAATCTCTCGACCTAGAAAATGCTTTTGTCTGGTCGTCGCGTTTCGCTACAACATACATATTTATTAAGTGTTTGCCTTGCAAAAAGTGACTCGATATAGTTGTTTGTTCTACTTCCAGCGTCTGCGAGGGTTAATTATTAATTAATAGTTGACCTATTTAGTATCGGGGTCAGATTGCTTGTTAGTTATTGTTATTACGGCGGTGGTTTCGACACTGCAAGTGTCCGCGATAATTAACTACCTTCAGTGCGACTCATTTAGCTTGATTGATTTTCAAACTTTGTACGAACCCTCATGTTTTAGGTTAAATAAAAACTTGCTGCAGAAATATTGATTTAATAATTTTGTGAAGACTGTTTAAAACCACTCGTAACGCAAAATGCAGAAAATAGAGAAATAGTACAAATTGACGAGGCGTCTCTAGGGCTTGATTTTTACATTTCAAGAAATGGGTCCAGGGTTTGAGGGCAATTTTTATTCAAATTAAATACATCATTTCGTTCTATTTTTATGATTTGTGTTAGGTCATTCGGCTGGATGCGGCATCAACGACGAAGTCGTTCAGTGGATGGACCGCGTCCAAAACTCGGGAGTCGAAGAAGACGTTCCTCTTCCTCCACCGGTTCAGGCATCGGAAAACGAGACGAAGACGAGAAGGCACAAGAAATTTGACGACAACGCCAAGAGGAAAGTTCAATCCGTCGAGAATACCGAAGACAGGCACAGTAAATATTCAAAGGAGGCGAACGAGGGACACGCCAGACAGAAGAGGGCGACCAGAAGGGACGAAAACAAGAACACTTGTTCCCTTTATATACAGACCGATCCGCTCATCTGGCGTCACATCAGAGAGGGTTTTCCGGAGGTGAGGGCGAGTTTCGGGGAAGTTTTAATGACATTTGGGATATCGGTGATTTTTGATGGTTATTTGAAGCGGTCGGGGTTAGATTTGCCGATCGATCGGCGTCAATTACCGGATTACGGTTACATTTAAACAAACTGAAGTAATTTAGTTTGCTTTGGTTCACCATTACACCGGAATTTAATCTATCGCCGCATAAATTCGAACGGCAGAAGTAGGGGCTTATGGGATTTGGGTGAATCGCGAATTTCACGTCAGCTTTGCCGCTTGAAACTAATAAATATTAACAGACGATAGATACATTATAAATGCGAGATAAATATACACGGTGTTTGTTGACAAATCTCCCGTTGGTTGATTCTTCACATTCTCTTCGTTGCGAATTTTTTTCTTAAACACTTGACTCAACCACCTCAAAGTATTTTTAATACCGGAATTTTAAAAATAATTAAATGAAATTTAGATATGTAAATGAACAGTGAAAATGCATTTTTAATTTGAAAATTATGAAAACCACACCAAACCAACCAAAATGGAATAATGTTTCAAATGTTATTAAAATTATAATTTGAGGTCTTAAAAAATAAAGTAATATTTTACATTCACCGTATAAAATAGCTGCTCCACGCACAAATCTATTCTTCTAAGTATTTTTCGGTATAATTCTAAATTAGAAATTAAAGTCAGAAGTTAGAATTATTTTAAAATACTAGTTAAAAATAACAGGCAAAATATTGTATTAAAAATTGAATTAAAAAATATTTAAAACATCCAATTTGTTTGGAAAATAAATTGGTTTGTAATTTTCAGAAATTGGTTGCAAATAAAGGTTTTTATAATTCTCTGTAATGTAATTTTATTCTGACTTTTAATGTGACACTAAATTATTTTCAATTTTATTGTTTTTTTGTAATAAATAATACACATTTTTCACAGAATTTACAAATAGTCGAATTACATGAATTAGACTTATCAAGAAATTCAAAAGTAAAATGAATGATTGGAAAACATGGTTTTTTATTTTACAAAATTATAAGCCGTGCTCAGTTTTATTTTAAAGTTTGAAAAATGCCACGGCTTGCATTTGAAAATTAATTCAACTTGCAATTCAATTTACTAAAATAGAAATTTTACGATTTTTTTAACTTTTAAATGTATACCATGAAATTACATAAGTTTTTATCTTATAAAATTTAATAGCGACATTATTATGACTACAACTCAATCAGACGTCAATTTTTATTGAAACTATTTTTAAACTTTATTTTCCTCAATTTTATTGCAACTATTTAAAAATGTTACTGGAATTATTTCGGAGCCCATAAAAAATTGCGCTTTAATTTCAAGTTTTAAAATTCAGTTGAATTTTTCTCAAAACACCACTAAAAAGTTTAGAGCAATTTCAAATTCAAGGAATTTACGACATAGAAATTCAGGCTATTTCTACATTAAAAATCCATGTGGTGTTTCGGGTGGATCCCAAACGGATTTTTAATTTAGGAATTAACTTGAAAATAGTTCGTGTACCATTTAATTCCGGTAAAATTGAGCGAAATGTAATTGAAGTGATTTTTAAGTTAGAAATTCAAGTGGTGTTTTTCTGTAATTCAGTAACATATTTTTGTACTTAATTTCAAACTGTATAAAAACACTGCACACTTCATTTTCATCTTCAAAACAAACAATAACAATAACCTGACATTTTGTGGTGTACTAAGTTTTGAAATTTTCAATACATTCATGGTTTTTTCATGCCAATATAAGGATATATATAAGTGTCAGATTCTTTTGTTTAGTTTTTAATAATTTCAAATGCGTGTAAGTGCGAATAAATCGGAAAAATATCGCAGAAAAGCAATAGTCGTCACATGAATTTAGAAAATATATTATTAAACAATTTACTGTTTGAAAGCAGTACAGAGTGAAAACATTAATTGGAGTAAATTCAGTATTTTAAGTACGATTCTGCGATTTTTTTTTAAATACGTCGATTTTTGTTTTTAACTTGCTACATTTCAGCCGAATAATTTTTTTCGTACTCACAGGGCTGTAATCACCCGTAACTTTTTAATTCAAATGGAAATATATGTCAATTGACATATAATTCCAAAGCTTATGAAAAAAATAAATACAATGACGTATTTTTTTCACGTTTTCATGTCATGAGAGAAAAAATACTTAAATACTGTTTTTATGTTTTAAAGTTTATCTTTTTCTTATGCGGTGCAAACGCGGCTTTATTATTTTATCGCCATTTATTGCAAAAGAATTAATTCTCTTTGCAAACTTTGTTAGTTTTCACCTTTCATTTGACAAAAGTAGTCACTCTTAATAAAAATGCGCTATTTAAAAGAAAATAAAAGAAGAATTTAAATTTTAATTTAGATTGATTATCTAAAAAATTATAAATATAAAATAAATGAAAACATACAAGTACATAACAGATAAGTATTATACATACATACAAGTAGTGACTGTTAATTAAAATGCCCTATTTAATAGAAAATCTTAGAATTGATTAATTTTATGATTGGTTATATAAAAATTATAAAAATAAAATAAATGAAAATGTGAAAAAATACATGGTTGTTTTCATGAGCTTAGCAATAATGTGTCAATTGACTTTTTTTCCATTTGAAAAAAAAAACAGTAAAGGGTGGTTACAGCTCCCTGAATAAAAAAAAACTGATTAGGATGAAAAGTAACAAGTTAAAAACAAACATCGAGGCGTTTCAGGAATTTTAATGTTTCCACTCTGCATAATTAGTTTTTTATTTGTTATGCCAAAATTTTATTTTTTACATTCAATAAACAAATAATTATGGGTAACTTATTTTTTGTTATTTTATTATGTAACAGAACTTAATTTTTTATGTTTAATACATTTACAAAGTACAACCTGAAATGTGGTATTTGCATTATTGAAGCTTTATCTAACATATTGTAGTAAAAGAATACATTGTCTAGTTGATCTAAGATTTACAGGTAAAAGTATACATTTGTATGCACACTTATCACTCTGACTGAAACCTTACGTAAATGCATATATTGACTAGTAAGTCAGTGTATACTTTTTTTCTGAAATGTATGCTTTGACTGTAACATATAGAAATGCAAAAAGAACAATTTCATTACTTTCTAATACTAAATTGAGATAAACATTCAGGTTGCATTTTTTGAGGCATTTTTGAAATTGTAAAGAAATATACGTACATACTTAGTTTCTTTGAAATATAGGCCCTATGTTCAGTTGTAATCCAAATTATACGTAGTAAAAATACTTTAGCGTTCCGTATTCAACAGTTTCCGTTTCGTTTAGCCATTGGCCTCTTAATTGAAAATTCGATACATTTCGAAAATATTTCTCCAGAAATGAAACCAAGCGACGATTTCTTCATAGAAATTAAAATGGATTTTGTCATTTTGCTACAGCACACCGACCGCAAGAAAGAAAACGAAGTAAATGAGAAGACAAGAGAAGAGATCCTTTCTCTGATCGCCCACCACGTCACTGCCGTCAACTACATTTACCGCGATACCAAATTCGACGGTCGTAGCGAGCACCGAAACATAAAATTCGAGGTGCAAAGAATTAAGGTAAGTCTTCGTCTTCGGCCGTCTTCAAACCTTCACATCACGAATTCTCAGATCGACGACGACTCTTCTTGTCGATGCGAGCACAATCGCTGCGGCGAGATGAATCAATTCTGCTTAGAAAACATCGACGTCAGCAACTTTCTAAACATCCACTCGCTGGGAAACCACGAAGACTTTTGCCTGGCTTATGTTTTCACGTACAGAGATTTCACGGGTGGTACTCTGGGCCTTGCGTGGGTGGCCAGTGCGTCTGGGGCTTCAGGAGGTATCTGCGAACGCTACAAAACATACACGGAGACCATCGGTGGAATGTATCAATCCACCAAGCGTTCTCTCAACACTGGAATTATTACTTTTGTGAACTATAACAGCAGAGTGCCGCCCAAAGTGTCTCAGTTGACTTTGGCGCACGAAATCGGACACAACTTTGGATCACCGGTAAGTAATAGTAATTAGGTTAAGACATGCTATATCCCCTTCACCTGTCTGTCTTGCTTCGTCCTCACCCGGTATCCAAACCATTTTGGTTGCTATTAATTACAATTAATCTCTTACTGTTTTATTGCGTATTTTGTCTCTTCTTGTTATTCCCTTGATACCAGTGACATTTTTCATTTCTACTGTCTGTAGCCTACTTTTATCTTGTTTAGTAAGTGTCCAGCTTTCGCATTCATGGCTTAAATATTGTCTTGAATACTGCCATCTTTTTTATTTGTTATTATCCGGTTTTTTGTTAATTACAAAGGAACCGGAGCGAATTTCGTAAAATCCTTCCTTAGTGTTCACTTTCGGCACATGATACACTCGTGTCTAAAATTTCAAGGCGCCCGCCCTCACGGTTTGGGTCGTGTGTTGATTATGAATCAGTGAATGAATGAGTGCGTAGAAGTTTTTTTGCGCTTTCTATTATATTATTTTTTTTTGCCTCATTATTCCCATCGCTTTGTATTTTTATTCCTAAGTAGGTATTTAAAACTGTTTTTTTCTTCTATATTTGCATTGTCAAACTGTGTACCTGTTTGTATAGGAGTACCGTTTTTCCCATGCCCAATATCTTTATCTTGTTAATATTTATTTTTCAATTTCTTTTTCTGATTTCTGTACCTCATAATTCCAAGTTTTGCTGTAGTGCTTTCTCGTTTTTGCGTTGCAAGTCTGGTCATATGGATTTAACATGGGAAATCGTTTTTTATTTTTTTGCGGCTGATTTAATGGATAAAGTGTTGCATGGGGATTGAAGTTGGCAAAACCGGCTATATTTCTCTTATTGTTTCAATGTTCTATGTAGAGCAGTTTTCGTCCAAAAATTTAAATTTGGCGCTTACTTATCACCTAGCAATGCGATATCATCTTAGCATTACCAAAACTGGTAATGCGAAAACTCCTGCAATAATAATATTTTAAATCGAATATTAAATAAAAATAAAACGTTTGTGCTACGTCTTTATGGTACCAAACTGTTGTCCACTTAATTGCAATCGTTTTTTTGATAATTTTTTTATGTTTACATACAGAGTGGCGCATCAAATGGTACACTCAGTATATAACGTTATTTTCGGATTCCTTATAAAAAATAATTATACTTATAATTATATAAATAATCACCTATAAAATATAAATAATTATAATTATTTATATTTGTATACCTTCTGTGAACCTAAGTTGTTTTAGTATTTTTTTACATTTAAACGAAAAAACGTCCTTTTTTTGAAAAATTGCTGGTCTCAAATCAATGACAATTTTAGCTTAATATTTTAACAGATAATTTTTAATATGGTGTTTATAGCGGTCAAGTCAAATTTTGATATTTAACACTTTTCCAAAAATTGTTTTCGGAAAAACTGGGCATAAAGTAAAATTTTGCCTAACTGTATTTTGGTTTGGACAAAGCAATGTGGCGCGACTTGTGATCATTTTGCCAGGAGAGGCAGACAGTTTGGTAATTCGTTATTAATTGTCTTAAATTTTGTATTTTGATTTAACTAGTTATTATTTTTCCATCTGAAAATTGTAAAATTTTAATTTCAATGGAAATCTGACCAAAGACCGAATTCACACAAAATTCGACTTCTGATTGGTTCTGACTTCTGTAGTCCGGTCCAGTGTTTTTCACGGCACCGAAGGCTATACCCCATCCGAAAAAGTATCCAATCACGAACTAACAGTCCCAAAAAAGTAATGGCACCGAAGCCATTTTAACGCTGAGATTCGCGCAGTACGGTGCATTTTTTCAAGCAAAAAATGTATAAAAAGCACCGTCGGGCGTTTCCATTCAATTTCGGTTGAAATAATTATTGTTAAGATCTGAAGTTCAAAAATATATATCCAGTCAAATCCATTTTTTTTGTACAATTTTATCAACTCAGGGGAAAAAAATCATAAATTTTCAAGAAATGGAACTAATTAATTCGTGACATGATGCAGGTCAACTCGTGTGAAGACTATTGCTTTTCTGCAATATTTTTAGGATGCATTCGCACTTACACTCTGTTTGAAATTATTAAAGATTAATCAAAAAAATTTGACACTTATATCCTAATATTGGCTTGAAAAAAACTATTAATTTATTGCAAAGATAATTAAATTTCTTGCAAAAAATGCCGAAAGATAATACCCCGCGTTTGCATCGCGTAAGAAAATGAAAAACATTGAAGCATCTGAAAAACAGTTTTTAGGTATTTTTTCTCACATAAGAGATGAAAATGTGAAAAAATACATCGTGTTGCTCCTTTTTTCATGAGTTTTGGAATGATGTGTCAATTGGCATATCTTTACTTGTAAAAAAATTAAGGGTTTTTACAGCCCCTTGAGTAAAAAAAGAAAAACTGATTAGGATGAAAAGTAACAAGTTAAAAAGAAAAATCGACTTATTTCAGGAATTTTTCGCAATATTATTTGTATTCAATATTCTGAATTTATTCCAGTTAAAGTTTCTACTCGCTATAAAACCGATTGTTTCGAAAAACACCTAAAATTCTTTAGTTGTTTTCGTGTCTAAATATTGTCATTCTCAATAAAAAATTTATAATTTTTAGGGGAAAAAATTACCCATTCTTGCATTTACAGCCATTTCTAGTCTAAATATTGCGATTCTAGGTAAAAATGTCAAGATGCAATTTTAGTCAAGATTTTACCATTTTCGGCTAAAATAATGTTTTTTTTTTAATTTTGTCATTTATAACCATTCCGAGACTAAATATTGCCATTCTTGGTACAAATTTTGCCATTTTTTAGTCACATTGTTACCATTTTTGGTCAAAATATTACCTTTTTTTGTCAAATTTTTATTATTTATAGCCATTTCGTAACTAAATATTGTCATTCGTTGATAAAAATTTTGCCATTTTTTAGTCGAAATGTTAGCATTTTTGGTCAAAATGTTTTTATTTATATTAATACATTAAGACTTCCTTTTTTTGTTTGACATTATTTTCTGTGTGAATGGGGCACCGTAATTAATGAGACTAGAACGTCAACATATCTAAATCCACCACTGCTTCTGAGCCTCCTATTTTTTTTTGAACGCTCGTAATATCTTTGATTTTCAAGCGTGTTTTACGAACGTGGACCTCTTTTAATTTTTGCCTTTTTTTGTCAAAATTGTAGCATTTATAGCCATTTCTAGTCTAAATATGGTAATTCCTGGTAAAAATTTCGATATTTTTACTCACAATATTGCTTTTTTTTGCGTCTTCTGTATGAATTATAGCAATTTCTGGGTAAAATCTTGTCATACTTGGTAAAAATTTTGCCATTTTAGTCAAGATTTTACCATTTTTGGTTAAAATATTGTTTTTTTTTTTAATTTTGTCATTTATAATCATTCCGAGACTAAATATTGCCATTCTTGGTACAAATTTTGCCATTTTTTAGTCAAAATGTTACCATTTTTGGTCGAAATATTTTTATTTGTATTAATACACTATGATCTGCTTTTTTTGTTTGACGCTCTAAAAAAAATCGCGTTATTTGTATGAATGGGGCGCCGTAATTAATGGGCCTGGTCATTATACCTAAATCCGCCACTGCTCCTGAGCCTCCGATTTTTGTTAAACCTCTTTTGATTTTTGTCTTTTTTTGTCAAAATTTTATCACTTATAGCCATTTCAAGTCTAAATATGGTAATTCTTGGTAAAAATTTCGCCATTTTTACTCAAAATTTTACCATTTTGTTCAAAATATTGCCTTTTTTGTCAAAATTTTATCATTTATAGCTATTTCTAGACTAAATATCGTCATTCTTGGTAAAAATTTCGATATTTTGACTCAAAACTTTACAATTTTCGTCACATATTACTTTTTTTGCGTCTTCTGTATGAATGGGGCGCTGTAATTATTGGGCCTAGAAGGTCATGATATCTAAATCCGCCACTGCTTCTGAGCCTTAGATTTTTGGTGAACGTTCGTAATGTCTGATTTTCAAGCGTGTTTTACGAGCGTGAACTTCTTTTGATCTTTCCTTTTTTTGACAAAGACTTAGCATTTTCTATAGCCATTTCTAATCTAAATCTTGTCATTATTGTTAAAAATGTTACAATTTTTGGTCATAATGCGTTTTTTTCGTCAAATTAATATCATTTATGGCCATTTCGAGACTAAATCTTGTCATTCTTGGTAAAAATGTTTAGTCAAAATGTTACAATTTTTGGTCAAAATTTTTTTATTTATATTAATACATTAAGACCTGTTTTTTTTTGTTTGACATTCTAAAAAAAAATTGCGCCTTTTGAATGAATGGGGCGCCGTAATTAATGGCCCTAGAACGTCATCATACCTAAATTTGCCACTGCTCCTGAGCCTCCGGTTTTTGTTAAACCCCTTTAATTTTTGTCTTTTTTGTCAAAATTTTATCATTTATAGCTATTTCAAGTCTAAATATCGTCATTCTTGGTAAAAATTTTGCCATTTTTACTCACAATTTTACCATTTTTTTCAAAATATTGCCTTTTTGTCAAAATTTTATCATTTATAGCCATTTCTAGACTAAATATTGTCATTCTTGGTAAAAATGTTGCCATTTGTTAGTCAGAATGTTACCATTTCTGGTCAAAATATTTTTATTTATATTAATACATTAAGCCCTACTGCTTTTTCTTTAACATTCTAAAAAAAATTTTGCGTCTTGTGTATGAATGGGGCGCCGTCATTAATGGGCCTAGAGCGTCATCATAGCTAAATCCGCCACTGCTTCTGCGGTAGCATAAACAAGATAATAAAAAAAAATCCCAAAGAAGACAATATTCTTGGTAAAAAATTCGCTATTTTCACTCAAAATTTAACAATTTTGGTCAAAATGTTGCCTTTTTTGTCAAAATTTTATCATTTATAGCTATTTCGAGACTGAATATTTTCATTCTTGGTAAAAATCTTGCAATTTTTTAGTAAGATGTTACTATTTCTGGTCAAAATATTTTTATTTAAAAACATTTCTGCGTCTTCTGTATGAATGGGGCGCTGTAATTGTTGGGCCTAGAAGGTCATCATATCTAAATCCGCCACTTCTTCTGCGCTAGCATAAACAAGATAATCCAAAAAAAATCCCAAAGAAGACATTTGACTAGTTTTTGCGTTTTCCAGCACGACTATCCTCCTGAGTGTCGACCTGGTGGACTTAGTGGCAATTTTATAATGTTTGCATCGGCCACGAGCGGAGACCGTCCCAACAACAGCAAGTTCTCCAGCTGCTCCGTGGGCAACATCTCCAACGTCCTCGACGCTATAGAAGACAACAAAAAACGGAACTGTTTCACGGCGTCCGCGGGCGCCTTCTGCGGCAATAAAATCGTGGAGGTGGGCGAGGAGTGTGACTGTGGTTACGACGATAACGAGTGCCAAGACAAGTGCTGCTATCCTAGGATCCTCAGCAGTCAAGACAAGCAAGACAACGTTTCGGCCAAGGGATGCCAACGCCGAAGCGGCACCCAGTGCAGTCCCAGTCAGGGCCCTTGCTGCAGCAGCGACACCTGCAAATTTATTCCATCCTACGCGCACGAGGTGTGCAAAATGGAGTCGGACTGCTCCATGTCCTCCAAGTGTAACGGATCCACTGCGGAGTGCCCCAACCCCCAGCCCCGTCCCGATAAAACTCGCTGCAACAACGGGACCCAGTTGTGCATCAATGGGGAGTGCTCCGGGTCGATTTGTCTCGAGTGGAACCTGCAGGCCTGCTCCTTGAACTCGCAGGAGCATCCGGCCATAGACAAGAGGAAACTGTGCGAGTTGGCGTGCCAAAACGGAACGGATATCTGTCGAAGCACGAGCGAGTTTGCAGAAAAAGTCGGACTACCACCTGGGGGAATCAGTCTACGGCCGGGATCTCCGTGCGACAGCTACCAGGTGAGTGACGAAGAACGTCATCGGAAAGTCCTCCAGGTGCTTTTTCACAGGGTTACTGCGACGTGTTCCTGAAATGTCGTGCAGTAGACGCCGACGGACCTCTAGTCAGACTCATGAATCTTCTTCTAGACAAGGAAACACTGCTAAGCGTGGCGCAATGGATCACCAACTACTGGTGGGCGGTTTTGTTGATGGGAATCGGTTTCATCATTTTTATGGGGTTGTTTATTAAATGTTGCGCGGTGCACACGCCCAGTTCGAATCCTAAAAAGCCGCCGGCGAGGAGGATAAGTGATACCTTGAGGAGGCCCATGAATACGCTGCGTCGCATGGTGAGTGGATTTTAATAGTAGTCACGCGGCTTTAGAAACTGTATTTAAATAAAGGAGTTTGCAATAGTTACGAGACTTGGGGATTTCGGTTTTGCAATTTTATTGGAAATTGTTGCATTCGGGCCTTTCGTTTCTAGACGGCTAATATACCTTCACTTGGTTCTTCTTTGCGCAAAATAGAAATTTGAAATCCGAGCTTTCAGCTGTATCGATGTTATTTTGTCGTTTTGTTGGTTGGTTACTTATTGCATATCTGGGTCCAATTTACAATATTATTGTGCCTTGGACATTCTGCACGTTTGCGATCGCCAGTCGGCTGATCCTGATATCAATTTTACAAATTGTACATAAAATTACATGTTATTACAATACTTAATAAAGTACTGAAAATTATTACAATAATACATTAGTTATAATTTTTTTAGAAAAGTTACAAAATAATAAGAAATTAGAGTGTTAATCCAGGTCTATAGTAATATTTGTAAAAAGTTTATTTTCTTGATTTTGTAAGATTTTAACAAACTATATTAAACAACTAAGAAGTTAATTATAACGATCTTCTTCGGGATTTTTTAATTAATGGAACTTCAAATGGAACACGGTCAAAAATCCCGAAGAAGATCGTTATAATTAATAACACCAACCGTGAAAAGCCTACAAACTAAGAAATTATTTTGTGAAAACTCTTTTAAGGTTTTTTCCCACGTAAGAGATCAAAATGTGAAAAAAATACATCGTTGTAAAATTGCAAAATTTTAATTTCAAGAGAAATCTGACCAAAGACCGCATTCACACAAAATTCGACGCCTGATTGGTTGCGAGATAGTGGGAGTTTGTCTTCGGTCCAATGTTTTTCACGGCACCGAAGGCTATACCCCTTCCGAAAAAGTACCCAATCACGCACGAGCAGTTCTAAAAAAGTTCAGCGTCGAAGCCATGCCTTTGCTGCGATTAGCGGAGAGAGGTGCGTTTTTTCAGGCCAAAAATGAGTAAAAAGCGCGGGTCGGGCGTTTCCATTTTAATTCGGTTGTAATAATGAAAAAGGTATCTCCAGTCAAATTATTATTTTTTTGTACAATTTTATCACCTCGTAGGTGAAAAAATCATAAATTTACAAGGTATGGAACTAAATAATTCGTCATGTGCAGGTCAACTCATGTGAAGACTATTGCTTTTCTGCGATATTTTTACGGTTCATTCGCACTTACACTCCGTTTGAAATTATTAAAAAGTAAACAAAAAAATATGACACTTATATTGGTTTGAAAAAACTATTAATTTATTGCAAAGGAGAATAAATTTTCTTGCAAAAAATGCCGAAAGTTTATATTCATCGCATAAGACAAAGAAAAACATTGAAGCATCTGAAAAACAATTTTTAGGTATTTTTCCTCACATAAGAGATGAAAATGTGAAAAAATACATCGTTGTACCCGTTTTTTCATGAGGTTTGCAATGGTGTGTCAATCCCCCTGAGTAAAAAAAGAAAAACTGATCAGGGTGAAAAGTTAAAAACAAAAATCAGGAATTTATTTCAGTTAAAGTTTCCACTCTCTATATAAACATAAAACAGAATGTTAAAGTTTCGAAATACACGTAAAATTCATTAGTTGTTTTCGTGTCTAAATATTGTCATTCTCAGTAAAAATATTACCATTTGTAGAAAAAGAAATTACCCATTTTTAGTCTAAATTTTACTATTAGTGCTTAAAATTAGTCAAAATATTGCCTGTTTTGTCAAAATCTTAGCATTTATAGCCATTTCAAGTCTAAATATTATAATTGTAGGTAAAAATTTTGTCATTTTTAGTCAAAATGTTACCATTTTTGGTCAATATATTTTTATTTAGAAATATTAATTCATTAAGACCAGGGTGCCGTAATTAATGGGCCTAGAACGTCATCATATCTAAATCCACTAGTGCTCCGATTTTTTTTGAACGCTCGTAATGTCTTTGACTTTCAAGCGTGTTTTACGAGCATGGACCTCTTTTTTTTGTCAAATTTTTAGCATTTATAGTAGTCATTTCTACTCTAAATCTTGTCATTCTTGAGAATTGAATATCTTGCAAAATATGCCGCTTTTTAATCGCGTTTGCATCGCGCAAAAAATAAAGAGCAAAACCAAATTTAAACTAAATCTTTTGCAGAGGAACGGCAAGAATTTTTTTGGAATTCTGGCCGGTTATGGAATCACACCACCGCCTAGACTAATTTTTTAAAGAAATCGGAATTACTTTAAAAGGAATTGGGATAGGTATTGGTTATATTAATAAAACTCACCCTTAAATTTAATTTTATATCGCCTGAAATTGAATTTTATAAAAATGAAAATATTGACATTTTGATTTGGGCATTTTTATTAGAATATGATTTAGTTATTGTTGAAGCCAACGAATGATTCTATAAACTTTTGATTATCGACTGCAAAAAATTTTTTGTGTATGGTTACTGAAAAATATTTTTTTAATAGACTATAGTAAATGCAAAATTTTGTTAAATAATTGGCATCTCTCCAAAACTATGACAGATAGACTGAGACAATTGACTCACTGCACACAGATAGAAAAAGAGGACTCGAAAATGAACACTCTGTATACGAAATGCTAATTAGTAAAATAAAACATTTGGTGACGAAATTAAACATTCCGTAGTAAACAATATGTTGAAAAATAAATCTAATTTATAAACTATGTATATTAATTTACTATCTTTGAAGAATATTTAAACATGGAACACATACCAGTGAAGTAAAAAATTAATTTATTTTAGTTACCACATAACATAACATTTAACAATACAAAATAAAAAATACTAAAACATAACGATTATTATAAACTAAAGTAGACAAAAAACTATTTTAAACATAAATTAACATTTCTTCTCTTTTTAATTTGGCGGATGGATGGTCTAAACAATAAACGGGCGTTAAAATCTATAACAATGTGATAAATTATAGTAAATATTATACACTGCGGTAATTTTATTTATTTATTGTAATTGAAAGCCTCTTTTCAAGTCTGAAGGTCGATCTCGGCGCCGCCATTTACCGGAAAGTTCGTATTTTTAACGAACTAACTTAAAAAATAAAAATAGTATAAAGTACCCACTATCCGATTTTTTCAAAATTTTTTAATTTGGGTTTTTGGAAAATCATATCATTGTATATGTTAACTCTAAGTTTTTTGGGTCAAAATTTATTCATTACAATCTCAATATATTATTTTCCAGTGGTGATTTTTACAATAATACAATATCTCCTCCTGGCACATCTACAAAAAACACTGAATGTTTTCTAATTTTTTAATTTAGCATTTTTTACCGCACAAATTGATATAAAATAATAAGTTTAAATAATTATTTTAATAACTTATAAATCTAATATTTCTTAAGCACTCCTGCTGACGTTTTTCCATGCTAGTGAACAACTGTTCCCAGAAAGACATTTGTGTTTTTTTTATCTTAATTCGTAGCAGTTAGTTAACTCTTTAACATTAACGATTCGATGGACATTCGCTAATAATTTAAAAAATAAGACCTAAACCGAAAAATAGTAAACATTACAAATTTCAAACCTGCAGTGCCATAAAACATTCCCTTTTATAAGTAGAGATGCTTGTTAAAACGGGCAGCATGGAAACTATAGACCGATGAAAATCAATGAAGCCGGTTGTACATTTGCCTGTAAATTACATATGTATCGTCGACATAAAAACTAAATTACAAATGATAAACATAATAATTCAAAAGAAATTAGTAGTGAATTTTGGCCATTGTATTGACTTAAAAAAAGTAACAATGGGATAATTGTCTTAAACGGTTGTCCAAGACTTATTTATTAATACCAAATAGTAAATAACTTGTTAGAAAAATTTTTAGTTTTTGATATTTGTCAATTGGACGATTCACTGTGGAGCGATGTAAATTTTAATCTGTATTATGATAACTTGTCTTCAATTTTTTCGATTTCTTATCCGTTACTGATATCATGTGGAAAATGTTGTAATTTTACGCAATTTTCGAATTTTTTATGAAGGTATCCTTAAAGAAAATTGAAAAAAGCATCCGTAGAATCATAGTTTCTTTATACACAAAATAAAATTGAGTTGATATCTCTGTAAATAAAAGAGAAAGGTAATTTTGAACAATCCGAAAACTTCCCGCGGTGGATAATATAATCCTCGATGATTTCATGAGGTGATTTTTGTCCATTGGACGAAGCACTGTGAAGCGATGTAAATTTTAATTTGTATTATGATAACTTTTTTCAATTTTTTCGATTTCTTATCCGTTACTGATATATGGAAAATGTTGTAATTATACGCAATTTTCGAATTTTTATGAAGGTATCCTTAAAGAAAATTGAAAAAAGCAGCCGTAGAATCATAGTTTGTTTATACACAAAATAAAATTGAGTTGATATCTATAAATAAAAGAGAAAGATAATTTTGAAAAAGCCGAAATCTCCCCGTGGTGGATAATATAAGTCTCGTAGATTTCATGAGGTGATTTTTGTCCATTGAACGAAGCACTGTGGAGCCATGTGAATTTTAATCTGTATTATGATAACTTGTCTTCAATTTTTTCCATTTCTTATCCGTTACTAATATCATGTGGAAAATGTTGTAATTTTACGCAATTTTCGAATTTTTTTGAAGGTATCCTTAAAGAAAATTGGAAAAAGCAGCCGTAGACTCATAGTTTCTTTATACACAAAATAAAATTGAGTTGATATTTCTATAAATAATAGAGAAAGGTAATTTTGAACAAGCCGAAATCTTCCCGCGGTGGATAATATAATCCTCGATGATTTCATGAGGTGATTTTTGTCCATTGAACGAAGCACTGTGGAGCCATGTGAATTTTAATCTGTATTATGATAACTTGTCTTCAATTTTTTCCATTTCTTATCCGTTACTAATATCATGTGGAAAATGTTGTAATTTTACGCAATTTTCGAATTTTTTTGAAGGTATCCTTAAAGAAAATTGGAAAAAGCAGCCGTAGACTCATAGTTTCTTTATACACAAAATAAAATTGAGTTGATATTTCTATAAATAATAGAGAAAGGTAATTTTGAACAAGCCGAAATCTTCCCGCGGTGGATAATATAATCCTCGATGATTTCATGAGGTGATTTTTGTCCATTGAACGAAGCACTGTGGAGCCATGTGAATTTTAATCTGTATTATGATAACTTGTCTTCAATTTTTTCCATTTCTTATCCGTTACTAATATCATGTGGAAAATGTTGTAATTTTACGCAATTTTCGAATTTTTTTGAAGGTATCCTTAAAGAAAATTGGAAAAAGCAGCCGTAGACTCATAGTTTCTTTATACACAAAATAAAATTGAGTTGATATTTCTATAAATAATAGAGAAAGGTAATTTTGAACAAGCCGAAATCTTCCCGCGGTGGATAATATAATCCTCGATGATTTCATGAGGTGATTTTTGTCCATTGAACGAAGCACTGTGGAGCCATGTGAATTTTAATCTGTATTATGATAACTTGTCTTCAATTTTTTCCATTTCTTATCCGTTACTAATATCATGTGGAAAATGTTGTAATTTTACGCAATTTTCGAATTTTTTTGAAGGTATCCTTAAAGAAAATTGGAAAAAGCAGCCGTAGACTCATAGTTTCTTTATACACAAAATAAAATTGAGTTGATATTTCTATAAATAATAGAGAAAGGTAATTTTGAACAAGCCGAAATCTTCCCGCGGTGGATAATATAATTCTCGTAGATTTCATGAGGTGATTTTTGTCCATTGGACGAAGCACTGTGAAGCGATGTAAATTTTAATCCGTATTATGATAACTTGTCTTCAATTTTTTCGATTTCTTATCCGTTACTGATGTCATGTGGAAAATGTTGTAATTTTACGCAATTTTCGAATTTTTTATGAAGGTATCCTTAAAGAAAATTGAAAAAAAGCAGCCGTAGAACCATAGTTTCTTTATACAAAAAATAAAATTGAGTTAATATATCTATAAATGAAAGGGAAAAATAATTTTGAACAGTGGCGGCTGGTGCTATATTATATTCTATTTTATAGGGGCACAGCGCCGCTGTGCCCCAAGCACCAGCCGCCACTAATTTCGAACAAGCCGAAATATAATCCTCGTTTATTTCATGGGGTGACTCGATTGATATGGAAGTAAATTGCAGCGGCATCACAACGCCAGCTCTCAGTTTTCGGGGGCCCAGGGACCTGGGGGCCGCAGCCGAGGAGAGCGTTCTACGAGACCTGGGGCGAGTCAGGGTCCGCGCCCGGGCTACGGCGAAGGTCGCGGCCACTACCACGCCCCCAAAGGTGAGTCGCGCAAGCTCCGCTCTCCTCATGGGGTTTAACAGAATATTCGCCCGTAGCCACGGCGCCCCCTTCAGGCCGCCAGAGCCAGCCCTACGCGGGGGCCTACGAAATGCGGCACAAAGTGTGACAGAACGGACAAGTCGGGGGCACGGGAACGTCTCCGCCGCCCGACTATCCCGGCACTCCCATGGCAGGCATCCACTTCGAGGGCCCCATGCACCAGGAGGCGGACACCTGACGATTTCACCTGGAGGCGAACGTGCACCGGGAGTGCCGCGACCGCGATGACTCCAAACAGAGTGCGTGTGATGATAGTTAAGGACGACTCAAAACGAACGAAACGGGTGCGTTTTACATGTAAGTCATTCCTTTTTAGTGCGTTCGTTGACGTTGCCGTTCCAAATTTTATTACGAAACCGATTTGTACTCTCATTTTTTATTTATTTTTTATTATCACCACTGTCATTATCGATATTGCCATGCTGCACCAAATATTTAGTTGTAATAGTCGGACTTGGTGATCTCAAGGTCACGCGAATTTCGACAAATTGATATTTTTGTACGCATCACAAGCGAAGGGAGAATTTCCGGCACCATTGTTGATTCCAGGAGATTGTGATAAAAATCTAATTTCGCCGTTGTAATTGTTTATGGCGATGAAGCCGCGAGGATGAACAAACTTGTAAAATACGATATATTGTGTACATAGTGGATAAACTTGGTTGTTTTTATAAGAAGTCTGTATCAAGGTCTTCGTTTTCTTGTTTTTAGGTTTTTTAGTGGATTCTACCCTAGCAAATTGCGCGTATTTGATATTTTTCGTTCGAGATGTGCTAGCGGGTATAATCCAGACTCGATGACCAATAACTTGTCGCTTAATACATGTACTGAAGTCATTGATTGACTTTTTATAATACTGTGAATAATAAATGTTATTTGTCAAATGTAAAATAAAGTCATACATTTTTCACAAGGAGTGGCGTTTGGAGGAAGGCATTCTCCTCAGAGGCCGCTTGTTTTTACATGTGTTATCTACTTTTATAATATTATCCTGGTGATCCTCCACAATGTCCCATTTTCCTAATAACATCAGCAATTTGCATGATCCCCGTACAAACTGTTGAAAAAACATCTTAAAAGTAAGTATGTAATATATTTTTCCTTCTTCGCGTCTGTAAAAAACCTGTTAAAGCACACAATTTGGTGCGTTAATAACTTTACGTAATAGAACTAGTGTTATTTATTTTTTCTAAATCAGACAACAGAAAACGTTACAATATCTTTAATTCGAGTTAGCTATATCCGATTATTATAAACATTAATCGTGACAGTGGATGTGTCTTGAGCACTTAAATTAATCTCAGGTGGGTTGCTTGCCACAATATTTTGCAACAATTATTTTCACAGCTGTTGTGGTCTAATTGTATTTGAAAATCGAAATTTCAATTTTGACAATTGTCAACCAACTCATGCAACACTCCCCAAATTTTAAAATTTCATAAATGTTGGGAAGTATAAAAGAATATATAAAAAACTCTAAAAATTACTCAACAGAAATTAACATGCAACAATGATGGGATGCAAAATTGGATTCATTTTCCATTGCAGGAAAGATGAATCCTTTACGAACTTTATGTATTATTTGTCAAGAAGCATTATGTGCCAAAATGTTATCTTTTAAACATGTTGTGAATGTCATTCTGAATAAGTTTAACAATACTCGAACAAATACATTATCATACAGATTATTTAAAGCGCTTGTCAAAAAGGACATATGCTAACAAGCTGACCTTATCTTACACACATAAATTTTTTATTACCATTTTGCTATAAATCCAAGTTTATATTTAATTATTATTTTTTTCTTCTTATCTTTTATACAAATGTAAGATGGAGTAAAGACTAATCTTTTCAAAGAAATATTTTTTTAGCTTTGTTCTAACAATATCTAACACTATTTATTACTAATCTCAAAAAGCTTTTTTATCAATTTGAAAGTAGATTTCAGCAATTTACCATTACAGTACCCGAATTTTTTGAAACCCTTTTAATACACAATACATTACTGAAATTGCTGCAAAAAAGGAAAAAGAGATTGTAGATTTTTAAAATGGCATTAAAATGTCACGAAACAGATCTAGGGATCTAGTTTCCCATATCAAGTATACTGTATAAAAAAAGGGGAGTGCAAAATCAAATCAGACCCGAATTAGATCGTTCTTAATAAGTCAATTTTTGTTTTGGTTCCATAAACAGTGCGGATGAAACGTTTGGAATTCATTCGATAATTTTTTTATGAGCGAAGAAAAATTCGTTGGATCCGTATTATTTTAAATTTTGAATGCGCAAATTTTGATATAAAAATCAGCTTTGTTATGTTATCTGTGCGAAAGATAAGACTTCATTTCTATTTTTGCTATCAAATTAATAACTTCTCGTGTGTGGGAGAGGTTTTATGAGATTCAGTAATTGAATCTTTCAATTTTTACTGTTTTCTATTCCCGATATGCGAAATGGCACAACTTCTGATACACTTCATAATCCAGTTGTCGACTTTTAGAGAAAATGAAACTGATTGTTGCGATTTTTTTCCTTCTACTTTTACTGTCTCTTTTACATTTTTTACTTCTTCTCTGAATCGAACAAAACAAATTCCGCAATATTATGTTCCATTTTAAATAGTTTAGATACTTTGTTGTTGTCACTTCTTTTCGTATTTGGGAGAAATTGAATTTAACATTTGCCTTAAAGGTATTTTGTGTTTTTCAATACGGAAAAACTATTTAAAATTTTGCAATTTTTCGCTGCCGACATGCGAGAAATTATTGTGAAAAGTAAAGCATTCAAACATCTCCTTGAGAAGAGAGGAGAAAATAAAAATGACAGAACATAAGGACGACATTAGTGTTTTTGTGAACTTTTGTTTCCTGAACAAACTCAGAGCACTATAGATCAATTTTTATTGTTAGATAGAATTTTCTGTTATCAAAAATAGCTTCTCGTGTTATTTACAATTTTTTACGTCTTACTCTTTATTTGATCTTAATTCTTTTATTTTAATAGTGCCCGCCACAATTTTTAAAATTCGCAAATGCAGAAAAGTTTTGGAATAATAAAATTCCTCATTTTCGAAATTAGAAAATTTACCAAAAATGTTGGCGTTTACGAGAAAATGCTGCGACTTTAAATCTGTTCAACCAACATTTTTTGCTATCAAATTAACAATCTCTCGTGTGTGGGAGAGGTTTTATGGAATTCAGTAATTGAATGTTTCAATTTTTACTGTTTTTTATTCCCACGGCATTTGAAATGGCACAATTTCTAATACATTACACAATCCCACTGTCGAGTTTTGGAGAAAATGAGACTGATTATTGCGAGTTTTTTTATTTCTACTTGTTCCTGAACAAGCCAGGAGAGCATACAATTTTATTATTTTACATATTTTTTCTGTTAATAAAAAATCTTCTTGTTAGGAGAAAAGGGATCGCACACTTATCTTCGTAATTTTTTTCATGTCTTCAGTTTACTGACAAGGTCCATTCAATTTCTGTCATTCAACATATTCAAATTTGTTATTTTTTGCTGCAAAAGTAAATTTCTCAAAAATCTAAAAAACTAGAGATGAGAGAGAATAGAATAAAAACGATTCTGATTTCTTTACATTTATTATTTATTTCTTCACAGAATTGTACGAACAAAATATGTTATTAAATTCGATTTTTAATCATTTCGTGCTTGGAAGAAAATGAATTCGGGTTTAGACCGATTCAGCCAACTCGGGTTGTTTCGGGTTTAGACCGATTCAGTCTACTCGGGTTTAGACCGATTCAGTCTACTCGGGTTTAGACCGATTCAGTCTATTCGGGTTGTTTCGGGTTTAGATCGATTCAGTATACTCGGGTCAGGTCAGGTCAACCTTCAAGGAATGTTTGTGTTTTTCAATATTCAAGAACTAAATATTTAAAATTAAGTTTTTTTTCTGCCGATATTCGAGAAATGATCGTGAAAGAGAAACATTCAAACATTTCCTTGAGAAGAGAGGAGAAAATAAAAATGAGAACTGGAGAACATAAGACCGACATTTGTCATTGTGTGTTTTTGTGTGAAGTTTTGTTTCCTGAACAAACTCAGAGCAGTATTTAACAAGACCCATTTTTAATATTCTCAATAAAATTTTATGTTCCTTTCAAATTTTGCTATTTTCTGCTGCCGATAATCGTGAAATGATTTTCAAAAGTAAAACCCCTCGAAAATCCAAACATCTCCTAGAGAATAGACGAGAAAATAAAAACGAGAACTGGAGAACTTAAGAAAGACACTTTTTAAAGTAAGTTTACTCCTCATTTTATTTTATGTTTTTTTACTATGTATGTTTAATATTTTATTTATAACTTTGGGGTCGTATATTAATCACGTGATGTTTTTAGCAACATTTTAACCCCCTCCCCTAGTAATACATGGTGAGGTTTTAGACTGCCCCCCTACCAAAAATCACGTGTATTTTTTTGTACAAAGTATCTTAAAAATTTTCTGAATATTATCTTTAAATACAAGTATAATCTAATTTTATTCTGGAAAATTAAACACCGTGAAAAAAATGTTAAGACTGACATTAAGCTTGCAGGTTGTTTCTGATTGGCATAAAAATAATAAAACAGCCCCCCTACCCCCCTTGTGATAGTTCGTGATTTTTTTCCAAACTTCCTCCCCCTTTTCGAGCCTCACGTGATTAATGGACCATCCCTTTATGGTTTTTCATTTAATACTTTTATTTTAATAGCGCCTATGCGAGAAAAATGTTGGGATCTCCTGATATAACAGAGCGTACAAATAAAAATGGAGACTTAGTTTTTGTTTTATTTTTTACAGTGTAACCCTTTGACATTGTAAAATCATGCAATTTGACAATAACTGCAACGAAAAAATTGTTTAACCAACGCCTGGAGATGAAATTTGTTAAAAAAAAAAACGAAATGATTGTTTTAGATCAACTCCGAAACGATTCAATTAACAATTTTTTTCAAAGTGCTTCCAAGGCCTACTCAGCCGGGTTTAATTTTTTACACAGTTATGAAAGAAACGAACCAGATTTTCAAGTGTTTACTTTATTTTGTGATTGGCGAATCGCACAAATGTATTTCATAAATATAAAAAGTACATTGTATTACAAATGATAAAGAAGTTACTACACTCTACACGCCACTTTGAATGGTCTCATAAATAATATTTGAACTAGCCCTAAAACGATACGTTGTCTCATTTACGATAAGACTTAAGATAACAACTGCTCCTGCTTATAAACCGCGTGATACGCGTTACGTATAAGAGCATACGGAAAACAGGACTCCAACAAATCCATGGTGAGAAAAGGAGACTCCTGTACTATCTGATCAAGAAGCAGATACACACTTTCCCTATTTTTCGTCGCCTCTTTGTCGGCTTCCTGTCCCAGACGCAGCAAACTCGAAGATGCCAAAGCCAGGAACTCCTTCATCCTATCCTCCATATCTCCTTGGTTGCAAATGGTGAAGAGCGCCCCGAAGATGTGGTTGACGGCCAAGGCCATACAGTGTATATTATTCGTGTGCCCTTCCAAGGAGGCTCTATAGAACGACTGCTCTTGTTTGGCCAGCTTCGGAATTGAAACCGCCACAAAAACCATGAGCAAACACACGAACAGGTGTTCGTCCACTTCCGTTTCGGGTTTTTGTAGTTTCAAGGCATTGACCAGCG
This sequence comes from Eledona agricola, assembly GCA_964023215.1. Lineage (NCBI taxonomy): Eukaryota > Metazoa > Arthropoda > Insecta > Coleoptera > Tenebrionidae > Eledona > Eledona agricola. The sequence continues at coordinate 5,809,642 of OZ026861.1, forward strand.
TCGGATCGACTTTACAGGAAATACCAGCGGCCGTCGTCATCTCGCTTACGACCTTCAAAGGATCCCCGCTGGGCAAATGGTGTCCGAAGTCGAGGATGGAGCTCAAGAGAAAGGGAATCCTTTGCTCCAAAACATCAGTCAGACACGACTGCGCCAGTTGCCTGAAGCTGAGGATGACCCCAACGATTGTCATGCGCTGTAAGACGTTCTCCACGCTCGTCAGCTTCTTGAACTGCTCTTTCATCACATCCGGCTTGTCGAAGTTGGTTCTGAGCGCCAGTAGCACTTCTTTGTTGGATTCCGCCAGCTTTTTGAGCTCCACCACTTGACTGGCGATATGCCACATGAGCGTCTCGCTCAGTTGTTTCATTCCGTAAGGCCCTATAAGCTCTGCAAGCGCGCGCAGCTCGTTCACGTCGGAATACTCTTCCGGATTGAAGGGAATAGCGGCTTCGGTTGTGATACACACAAACGAGCGCTGATTGGCTGAGAAGATGATGTTTCCGGCACTGACTCGCCTCAACAACACTTCCGAATACCACTGCGTGTAAATGGCGGCGATGGTTTTGTCGCCGTGACTGTCCACCGGTTGGGTTTGTTGCAAAAGACAGTTGTTAAAAACGCGAGTTATGTCAATGTGGACGTAGTTCTCTACGGTTTGAAGGACGTTCATGTAAGCCCTCACGCTCACTAACAGCTCAGAGGGCTTAGCGATTTCGTTGGTGTCGGAATTGTACATGACCATGCCCACTAAAGCCCTGGCGAAGCGGCTTTCGAGGTGCTGATGGAGATACTCCCTTGGGGCGAAAGTATACTCCCAAACGTTAATATTAGAGAAGTAGTTAATGGCGAAGCACAGCTCAGTCAAAGCCATGTGGAGCTTATCCATGGTCGTGAGATTCTCACGCGTCTTCCTATAACTCTCCTTGCCTGGTTTTTCCACCTCCAAGGCGTTCTTCTTGCTCTTCTCCTTCTTCTTCCGATTCATTTGTTGCGAAATCAAGTGGGCGCAGTTCTTGGGCAGCAACTTGTCGCTCATTTTGCACTGCGCGTCGCAAATCGCCGTGATAATATTCTTGGCCTCCTTGGCCATCTCGTCGAGGAAGACGTTCACCACCGACAGGCTTCGTTCTCGGATGTGGTGCCGCTCTTCTGGACACAGCTCGTGGGTGCAGTTCTGGAAGTGGGAGCAGATCGACGGGAAGGCCACGATGAACCGGTTCTGCGCCGGGAACTCCAAACACATGTGGAACTGGTCCTCGAAGATGCGGTTGTAGAAGCAGAAGATGGACAAGTCGGAGGTCTCCACGAGCATCTCGTCCAGGTTGTCCACCATCTTCGTGTGGAACTGAACGGAGTCCAAGACTTGCGCCAACTCGCGGTTGTCCATGATCTTCAAAGTGGCGCCGCTGGTGGACATGAACGCCTGCAGCCGGAACCAGTCCAAGCGGAACGCGAAGAAGTTGAAGGGTTCGTTGTCCTCGACTTGCTTCACTGAGAGTCCGGCGATGGTGTTGCAGAGCGACGACAGAATTAGGCACTCGTCGTCTCCGACGGACCCCACGCTTTTCTGGATCAGTTCTTTCATGTAGGGGGCGTCGAAGTGCGACAAGTATTGGACGTAGTAGCGCTGCATCACTTGGCTGTATTTGCGCACGAGCACGCGCAGGTCCTCCATGTGAAAAAGCAGCTCTGGGAGGTGTCTGTCCACGAGGTCCTCCGTGGATTTGCCTTTGTTTTTCTGCTGCGGGGGGTTGTCGTTGTGGCGCAGCAACCACAAGACTTCGTCCCGCGCGTAACACAGCCCCATAAACACCATCAGCGCTTTGGGGCCCAACAATCCCGGCTGATCCGTGAAAATGAGGCCGAGTTCTTTGAGCGCCGTTCTTAGGAACTTGCGCCTTTCCCGATGCCTGTACCCGGCTTTCTGAACGGCCTGACTGTAGCAGTCTTTAACCTCAGACACCTTCTTTCCATAGCCTTTGAGCGTATCAAAGTAGGAGCAAATGTATTGGTGGGTGTAAATGACTTCGTCGCGGAATAACGGAATAACCCACGACGACTCCAAGGCGCTAATCCATAGCTTAGTCAGCGCGTCATTCTGCAGCTGTTGGTGGACTAGTAAAAGCCCGAACACCGTCCACCGCTCCATGGCGTCCAAAGACAGGTGTTCGCATGACATTTTATCGGCCAGAACCGGTTTTAGCAGCGCCGCCGGATTACCGACTAAGCTCAGCCGCAGCTCCGACCGCCACTTGTCCGCGGACGAGTTCCGCGCGGTAAAAATCCCGCTAAGCGAGTTTAGAGCGCCGAGAAGCGGACGCGTGTGCGGCAAGAACTCCTCGCACAGTTTTTTGAAGGGAACCTCGTACTCAACGATCATGTTCCCCAGACGGGGGAAGCTAGAGTCGGCGGACGAGTGCACCATCTCGTAAGCGGCGTTAAACAACCCGAGGACGGCCTTGCGGTCCTCGACGCGCGACAACAAAACCATCAGGGAAACGTACGTGGTGACGAGCTCCAGGTAGTTTTTCGTCAGCTCGAAGTTGACGGCGATGTCCAGGTCGATTTGGAACGCGCTCATGCTGGTGAGCAGCTCGCAGACGTGGTCTTTGAAGTCCAAAAGGTCGACGAACGTGTAGTAGTACAACGAGAGGGATTTGATGATTTCGTTGCGCAAGTTGAAGATTGGGGTGAGGTTTTTGGACTCGACGTGGGGAAAGCGACGGACGATGTTCTTGATTGAGGACTCGAGGTTTTTGTCGGAGAGGAAGCCGGGTTTGGACTTGGCGTCGCCGCACGCTTTTTTGATGTTGTAGATGCGGGTGAGCATTCCGATGCCTCTGTCGTTGAGGATTATTAGCTTTTCGGAGATTTTACGCTCGTTGGGGGCCAGCGGTCGTGCCATTACGACGTTTCTGCAAGGTGAAAAAATTTTCAGAATGTGAACGGAATCGCCACGAAACTAACCGGTGTAGTTACGTGATTGTTTCTAATCGATTACTTCTGGATTTGCAGTCTTCTATAGTGAATAATTCGAATGTTTGGAATTGAACATTTTTGGTTAGATAAATGTCACATTGACAGTTGAGTTGTCAAAAACAAGGCGGCGACCTAGTGAGTTGGGGTTGTTAAGTTGGCTATGCTGTGCCTATTTGTACAAAGCTCCACAGATTTATACAGATAATAAAATTAACTGAAGTAAATGCAAAATAAAAATTTTAAAATTCGGTTAAATTAGCGCTGTTCAACGACTTTAGCTGCATGGATTATTTGTTTGTGGCGTCATAAAACTGGGTGCATGACTAGCTGCACCAGGCTCCAACCATTTGTCACTAAATGCAGCCCCTATTTTTGTAAATACGACTTTATTGGTCTTAAGTTGCAAAAATTAAATTACACAAAAACAACAAAAATATAGATGCGTTAATAATTAATTGATTATGTTATTTCGAAGATAAATGCAATTGACATTAATGAAAAGTCAAATGTAGTAATAATGGCGGTACCGATTGCAATTGTTGCATAGTTAACACTTGTAAACGTTACGCGCGCAACAGTTGCATGGATAGTATTTTTTTAGGAATCTGTAATCATGGTTGGAATTTTACAGGAATCTGTAATCGCATTTTTGAATGTTGGGTGTTTGGGCGTATTTTTGTAATTAATTTTCTGGTTTTATTGTGACCGTTAGTGAATAGACAATTTTCAATTTAATTCAGATTAAAAACAATGTTTACCATAGAGAGATTATTTCGAAGATAAATGCAGGTGACATTAATGAAAAGTCAAATGTAGTAATATTGGCGGTACCGATTGCAATTGTTGCATAGTTAACACTTGTAAATATTGGGTACAATAGGGTACTACAGGTCTTCGCCGTTACGCGCGCAACAGTCACGGTTCTTATACTCATACGGTTGCCTCACTCAGCCATGACCTACGCAACATGATGACGTAGCCGGACTCCGAATGACGAAACGGAGCATCATTAGCTATCGGCCAAATCGCGAAATAAAATACAAATTACGAAATTTTCCATCCATAAGCGGTTGAAATGATTGGACAATGTGTATTATTATGATAATAATCAATAATTGGTATATAAATGTACGAATATAATTTATTCTAAAATAAAAAAACATTACATCATTAATTCAAAATAACGGAATTTCTCTGGGGTATAGCATACATTTGGAATAGCTATACATTATTTTGATATATTTTTACTGGTACTCAACACTAACAGCTCGTAGAAATTAATTTACGCGTATTCTTATTTTCTCATTCTAGGTCAGATAAGTGAACTTTTGTCACCTGTATACTATGAAACTGCAAAATTCCATAAAATAACTTTTATTTGTACTACAACGACTTTTTCGGTGATCGCAATTTCATCTCTAAAAGCCATTCAACTTTTAAAGTAAGCTAAGCTTACAGTCTCTGGTCTCTAGCTGACGTCACTGCGCTGCTCTCCTCCCCACTATCCCCGCACCAATAAGGCCAGAAGTGAGGCAACCGTATGAGTATAAGAACCGTGCGCAACAGTCGCATGGATAGTATTTTTTCAGGAATCTGTAATCATGGTTGGAATTTTACAGGAATCTGTAATCGCATTTTTGAATGTTTGGTGTTTGGGCGTATTTTTGTAATTTTCTGGTTTTACTGTTCTATTGTGACCGTTAGTGAATAAACAATTTTCAATTTAATTCAAATTAAATACAATGTTTACGATAGAGAGATTGTAATACAACAATTTCGTGTTCCGAGAAGTGCGGAGATAAACAAGGTCCATTGTTTAGTTTTACCAAACCGTTTTAATTAGAATTTATGAGCTTCAAAAATGTGGTGTTTTTAGATTGAAACTAATTTAATTTAATTTAAAACATTTTTTTTACTATACAGGTTATTCATTAGTGGGGGATCGGTCCATAACTCCTTAACCATGTAAGATAGGAAATTTTTTTTAATACAATTTGTACACCGTTTCCCCGGCTGTACAACCTAAAAATAGTTTAATGCATACAGGTGGTTCCAAAACTACCGCATGCTATACAACTATGATTTTTCAAATAGAACTACCTATATTTTATTTCTCCATTAGAACCCCCTTCCACATAGATTTATGGTGATATAAGATATTTTACATTTTACCGTTATCAAATTATAATTTTTTTTTCACATTTTTTGTCATTTACAGAGGTTTACTTAAAAATTTACTAAGAGGTCGTTTTAGCAGCTAGAAGGCTGAAGGTTGGTACAAATATGAAGAAAAGATTGCTCTTTACGCCAGGCATGCAAAATATAATTTTTACTATACAGGATCTGCAATAATTCGTGTCGCATTATACTATTTTCAAATAAGCTTAACTTTAGTTTTTTAAATGGCCCCCCTATATTTTTGTATTCTATCGAATGCGTCTGTAGTCTGGCTACGATTTTTATTAAGCTGGTTCTATAGCTAAAATTTATAATTTACGAGATATTTGATATTTTTGGCTGTGATAAAGATTGAGCCAAGATAAAGAATTAGCGTGCCATGAAAACCATGTTAATCATTTTAACTCACATTTCAACACTGCACAGTTGTGTCGTCACCGACTTGTCATTTGATTATCTGTTCCATTATCCACAATAAATTCTATTTTACAAGAACAAATCGATTTGATTTATTGTCTGAAATTAAGCGAAACAACCAAAGAGAACATGAAAATAAGAATCTAAAATGCATTTAGAAGCGTTTGCCAGCAAATTTTACGAAATATTGGAAGATCATTCACCCACCGCGTGAAAGTGTGCACTGAGAGGTGGCCGCAACATTGAATATATTATTTAGTTTAGCTTACTTTATTGAATTTTTATATTTATTTCTTTAAATGTTTATTTGTTGAATTATTTAACGTTGAGCGTAAATTCTTGCCGCAAGCAAAGGATTTATTTCGCCTTCTTCCAGACAATAAATCATATCGATTTGTTCTTGTAAAATCGAATTAATTGTGGATAATGGAATGGATAATCAAATAACAAGTCGGTGATGACACAACAGTGCAGTATTTAAATGTGAGTTCTATGATTTCTATGATTTCCATGGCACATTATCTACCTTATCCTAGCTCAATCTGTATCACATCCAAAAATATCAAATATCTCGTAAATAATGAATTTTCGCTATAGAACAACCTGAATAAAAAACGTAGCCAGACTCCAGGCGAACTCGATGACATACAAAAATATAGGGAGTTCCATTTAAAAAAATTAAGTTAAGCTTATTTAAAAATAGTATAATTTGACACAAATTTTTGCAGAGCCTGTATAGTAAAAATGATATTTTGCACATCGGGCGTAAAGAGCAATCCTTTCTTCATGTTTGTATCAAACTTTAGCCTTCTAGCTGCTAAAACAAACTCTCAGTAAATTTTTAAATAAACCTCTGTAAATGACAAAAAATGTGGAAAAAAATTGATAATTTCATAACGGTGATCCAGCATGTAAAATGTCTTATATCACCATAAATCTATGTGAAAAGGGGTTCTCAGGGAGAAATAAAATACTGGTAGTTCTATTTGAAAAAACAAAATTGTGTGGCAATTATGAGTTTTGAAACAGCCTGTATACGTGAAAATATTTTTAGGTTGTGCAGCCTGACAAACGGTGTACAAATTGTCTTTAAAAATTTTTTGTATCTTACATGATTTAGAAGTTATGGACCGATCCCTCACTAATGACTCACCTGTATATCAAATGTTTTATTAGAAGCACCACAAAACTTGTTCCATGTTAATTGTGATTAGTTGTTTTTAAGACAATATTTTTAAAGGTATTTTAATAAATTGTGCTTTTAATTGATGGATTTTATGATTGTTAGGTTACAAAAACTTATTTTTTACTTACTTTGTTCATGTCAAAGTTACGTTAAACATAAGTGAATTTATCTTATCCTTTCCAATTATGCATGTAAATTTTGGTTATGTAATTTATTAGATTCTGATGTAATGATTTTAATTTGTTGTCTATCATTTACAATTTTTCTCTGGTCAGTAGTTTTATAAATCAGTTGCCAAAAAAGTTTTCGATAGAAAAATTTTATGTCCAAGCAGTACAGTTTTATTTTTTTTCACCTTTCGTTTAACAGGAAATACTATCTAACTTGCGTTCAAAAATAAAACGAAGCTGAGTTGGCCATTTATCGGCTTTCCAGTGTAGAAGAAACCGTAGAAAACATAAACATACAGATTTGAGAAATGTCAAGATCTGTCAGTTTAAAATTTACCATCAATATAAAACGGACCAATTTTATTTAAATTGTTTACAATAAATGCCATATGACAAAAATGTTACTTACGACGTCATGTATTTTTGTACAATGCCGTCATCATTGGGTTTTGAATATTCGAATCCAAGCAAACCCGAACCTTTTTTTTTTCTAATGTCTATTGTGTAATACAACTCCCTAACGGTCGACGTCCGTGTTTAACTATATATACAACGATTTTTGAAATATTAATTGAGAATGCAGTTGTTCTTAAACTGAATTGGTAGGTCTCGAGTTGCGCATAGAGACTGATGACCCATGAAAGTTGACGGGCAACTGAGTGCTGCCAAATATTCTCAAGACATTTTTCGGTTTTGAGACTGATTCTTCTTCATCGATCTATTCACGACTTACAGTTATATCAAATTAATGACCGTCCTGGTCGTGCCGATATTCTCCTCAACAGAGGAGAAGCTGTAACAGTGAATAGATTGATGTTTGGATTCACAACGATACCGGGAAATGTTTTGCACTTTTTTCATCCCATTGTCAACAAGGAAGCTAAACATGATCTAAACATCAACAGACTCGAACTGACTGAGTTCGAAATTTTGCTACACTAAATTCACGCACAAAGTTTTCCATGGCCTATGCAGCCTCGTTTTCTTTTTGAACACACGCTATATCTATAGCAGAATAAAAAACTACCTTCTAAAATACTTATTACTTAATATAAGTTTTTTATTGCTAATCTGAAACCATACACAAAATTTAAAAAACTTAAAACCAAGATATTTTTGAAAATCATTTTGAGACAACAAGAATTATCAAATTGTGCTAAATTCTACAGAATTCATTAAGTCATTTTATTGATCGATTATACCACCATATCACTGCCAAGTTGTAAACGGAGCACAATTTGAACATTTTTGGAGTCTCAAAATGATTTTCATAGATGTGTATCTTGATTTTGAGTTTTTTTAATTTTTTTATGTGGCATCTTTAAAAGTAAAAAAAAATATTTTACCATTTCTGAACGTAGTTTTTTATTCTGCATCCGAAAATATAAAACTATACTGGGTGTCCCATTTAAAAAAATTTATACGTAGAAAGCTGTTGAATAAAAAGTGAAAACAATTTCAAAATATAAATAAAGTCAATGTTTTCGATCTATTGTATTCGCACCAAATTTAAATTGATGACATTATTATTGATCGTGGTCTGCTTTTGAGTGGAGCGTGGACGGAAGGATTTTTACCAGTCCGGAAAAACTGGTGTAACATTTTTCTTGTGCTACATTAAATAAAATTTATTATTAATGTAAAAATACGATAGAAAAACTATTATAAATTTTATTAAACCTGAACTGAGTAACATGATTAAAAAAAATGATTCTTAAAGTATTACTAGTAGTCATTACGTAACAAAGTGTTTTACTCGTCATTATCAAGCTTTTCCCACCATTTCAAGCTCATCCTCCTCAACTGGCGAAGATGTAACTCTTTAATTCTCTCCCGCCTGGCGCTATCACAGAAAGACGTTTCCAGTTCCCTGCACCCCTCCAACTTCTCGATTGCCCTCAACTTCTCGCAAACTTCATCAATATTAGCGCACAACTTCCTAATCTCTTCTTTTTTCCGTAAATTAGAGTGCAGTTTCCGATAGAAAGAGTTCACCTCGTCTAACACTTCTTTCGCTCCGTCGCTTAACTTGCTGAAAACGAATTCCTGCTCAATAATAAATTAGACGGTCGACTATCCTGGACCAGGAGGTACTGGTCGACGACTCACTTGTGGCCTTCTTCGGTTTCATCCATTGCTCGAGTTTCGGCACTCGCGAACAATTTACAGCTTTGTTTACCTGCTTGAGGTGCAATAATTGACACCGGCGTCTGTTTACGTCCGTCGTTGCTAAGGAACGCGTAAGTGATGGCCAGTTGAGGGCTACGTGGCGCCGCGACGTCAATTCTTCTTCTTAAGGACACGATCTCAAACCTTTTCAAAATTTCAATGCGTTCAAAAATAATAGACTGAAGGAATTTGTTAGAGCGTAGAAAATGTTTGAATTTTGGTTGGAAGTGTATTTTGGACAATAGACAAGAAAGCACAGACAAGACAGTGGTTCTGTTCTCGTTCAAGCAAAACTGTCATTTTTTATTCTCATCAGAAATCATGATATGGAATAATCTCCATATATTATTTTTCAACTGTGTGTTTTTATGTAGTTAAGCCCTATCTCTCTTAATACTTCATCAAAACCAATGATTGAGCCATCATTTTAAAGATTAGCTACACCGCTAATGACGAAAAATAAACAAACAATTCAAAATGTTAATGTTTGTTTTAAAATTAATTAAAACCGTATTTTGGTAATAGCGCCATCTATTGATTTTTCCCATTTACTCAGCGCATGCGCATTTCAAGCGGTAACATGCTCGGGGGCCACTAGTTTTGGAATAATTCGTGTACAACTTTTTTATCTTGAGTTAGGAAAATTTGAGATTAAGTTCTCAGTTCACAACTGTGATACGTTTAGTATATATTTTTTAACAAATTCCATCTCTATGTTGGCTTAAACTTTGTTTGAGCAACTTTTTGATGAGAGTTCCTGTCAACTGTCGTAATTTGACGATGCCAAATGTCTACACTTTCTAATTTAAGAAATTTTTTTAGTATTGTTCACTTTTGAAGAGCATTTTCAAATATCGGCAGCGACTTAAGTCACATTTGCTAAAGTTTTGTCACTTACTGAGAAAATTATAAATCCGCTGTGGGTAAAAAAGATAAATGGAGGAAGTGCGTTTTTCAAAACAAAATGAGAATTTTTTGATAACAGAAAATGGAACTTAAATACTGAGTATGTTCGGGTAACAAAAGTTCACAAAAAGACAAATGTCGTTCGTATGTTCTTCAGTTATCATTATCATTCTCAAGGAGAAGTTTGATTGTTTGGATTTTTGAAAAAAATTTTTTTTGAATACAATTTTTTGGATATCGGCCGCGGCAAATAGCAAAATTTTATCGAATTTGTCAATAAGTTGATAAACCCAAAAATCTCTTGAAGGTAAATCTCGACTCCATTTCCAAGCACGAGAAAAATAATTTGATAACAACAAAGTGTATCTTAATTATTAAAAATTGAAACTTCTTCAATTTAGTGAAGAAACAAAAAATGTAAAGAACACATACATAACAAATGTACATATATCGTTTTTATGTTGTCAGTTATCAGTTATCATTTCTAATTATTCCTCTAATCTTTATCAGATTTTTTAATTTTTCCAAAAATTTACTTTTGTAACGTAAAATAAGAAAATTGTATCTGTTAAATGAAATTGAATAAATTTTTTCCGTAAACTGAAGAAATAAATAAATCACGAAGATTATTGTGCGATTCCTTATCGCCTAACGCATGAGATTTTTTTGATAACAGGAAAAATATAATGTAAACTAGTAAAAATTAAACATGCTCCTGGATTGTCCAGGAACAAGTAAAAACAAAAAATCGCAAATTGGTTTAATGTTCTGTAAAACTCGACATTTGGATTAGGTAATATCAGATTTTGTGCCATTTCAAATATCGGAAACAGAAAAGATTAAAAATCAAAACATTAAATTACTGAAAAACACAAAACGTCTACCTTACACGAGAGATTATTAAATTGATAGCAAAGAATTTTCGGTGAAGTGAATTAAATTCGTTGCATTTTCCCGCAAACGACAACCTTTTTTAGAAATTTTCTAATTTCGAAAATTAGGAATTTTATATTGAGGAAAATTTTTGCATTTACGAATTAAAAAAATAGTGACGAACGCTGCTAAAATAAAAGTATTAAATGAAAAACCATAAAATGACAAACAAAAAATAAAATATACATTGTAAAAACAGATAAAATAAAGTCGACTTACAATAAAAATATTAATTAAAAATCACATCGGGTAATTGTAAAAAACATATAATATAAAACAAGGAAAAAAATATTAAACAGAAAAGGAAAATATGATATTTTATACAAGCAACCAAGATGTATCTTAAAGACATGAGTTTGAATAAAATATTATGTAACTCTAACCCTACCAAAACCAACCTCAAACAAAAAGGAAATTTGAAAGAGAGGTGTCGAAGATTTGAATGACATTATTAACAAATTAGAACTAGTGCGATCTTTGACATTGCCTTTCACTAGTTAAATTTTATAAAACAGATAAAATAAAGTAAAGAGTAAACGTACAATAGGAAGTTGTAAAAATCAAATAGGATTCATAATAAAATGGTAATAAAATCGTCTAAAAAAAGAAAGAACATAAGATATTAAACAGAAAAAGAAAACATTTTTTTTGCAGTTGAAGGAACAAATCTTTTGCCGAATATGAAATAAAAAAAATTGAAACAAATGAAAATTAATGATTGAAGATAAATTAATCAAAAGCTTAAAATGAGGGAATGAAATGAAATCGAACATTAGAATGAACAACCTGACAAAATTAAGTTAAAATTTGTAGATGAACGATGAGATATAGAAATATATAGATGAAAAGATTGAAGAAGATGTAAAGTCGATTATGGAATTAAGAGAGTTGAAGGAATGACAAGAACTCAAGATGAAAAAATGAAGGAGAAATGAACATAGGTACATAAATAAAAAGGAATGAAGAGAAAAAAATTAAGGCAAGTCCAGAACCGGATATGGAATGAAAATAAATAAAGAGATTAAAATAAAGGAATCAAGTGCGATATACAACCGAGGATGGAATGCAGAATAAATAAAGAGATAAAAAAATTAAGATAATTAAAAAAATACATAATAGAATAAATCAAAAGCTAAAGATGAATAAATGAAGAGAAATCAAGTGCTAAGGACAAAATATGATATAATTTGATATTGAATTTTTTTTCTGTTTGCGACACGACAGATAAAAAACATTAAATTTAGTCTTTTCTAACAAATTCGATTTCCGTTGTTTAAGCATGTGTGTGTTCTACAGTTACTGTTAAATGTACACTGTAAAAAATTAAATCAATTTCTAAACAATTTTTTTTTGTACACCCGCTACGGTTTTGTTCGTGCAGCAAACGAGAACGACATTTTAATAAATTTGAAAGCTGAATGCAATAAGAGTATAAACCAGAAAAACCGAACTAAAGTGCACGCCTCGCGCCACAGTTAAATTACACCTTCTTGCAGAGTGTGTTACGTTATGAGCGGTGAAATAAAAATTTTACGCTCCGAAGTTGTGAAAATTTTATGGGGGTTGGAAGTATACGTCGGCGTTTAACCGTGACACGTTTTAATTCCGGTTTGATTTGGGTATTATCGGGGGATGAAATATATATAAAAGGAACACTTGCGCGGTAGTAAAAATTGCGGACGCGTTTCTTGAGGGCCGCATGATTGGAAATGGTGTAGCGGCGATAAATCGTCGGTTTTATGCAAATTGTGTTTAATTAAACAGTTGATTGAATCGATGTTTGGATTTATGGTCCAATGGTGTCGGTGGAAATACGCACGAGGCAAAAATCCGCGCCTGTTTTTTTGATTGCGTCCATATTCATTAATAGTGCAAACTGCATTTTTTGTTAATTGGACTGATTTATTGCAGCCTGGTAAATTGTTTTGTGATTGTGGCACACAAGCTCATCATCTCAACGATCTTTCCTACGCAAGACACAGCAAAGTCGTAATTGTACTCTGACCTAAATATATTTTCGCATCTGACACAAACCGCATGTAATTTAGAAAAAACTCACCCTGGATTATATTAGCCAAATCTGCACGTCGTGTATCCGAGCCGGTAGCTTTGTACGCTCCTTAAACCTGAGGATTTACTTGTGAAAACGTGAGCCGAGTAACACAAATGAAAGCGCTTCTGCAGGTGTTTTAAACTTTAAACATCACTGCACGTATTCGTGTTGTCTCCGTCAAAGAAAACCGACTCTCACGCTTTTTCTTATTACTGAAGTTGCAAGGACAATGAGCGACGATAAATACGGTTTGATACATGGAGGCTGTGATCACCGGCGCAACAGTCCACGTTTAAAAATTAAGCTTTTTGGCAAGTTTCGCTCGAATAACGAATTCTAAAATCTTGCCAAGGGATCTATTTCATAGTTCCCGGACGGTAAGTGAATGTAACGTCGGTCGTGAGTTTAATGATCGAATAAAAAGTTTCCGACAATAATTGCACTCCAAAGATGCACGAGCTTCTCTCAGAGTTATCGCTGCATCTTTTCAAGTCGTCGCACGAACAAAATTTACAGTTCAGGCAATAGTTTGATTGTGGTTCTGATCGACTAAAGAGTGTTTTATCGTTTAAGCGTGGAAGGTGTTAGTTAAACACATTGTCAATAGATGGCGGTATAATCAAAATAAGCTTTTTAATTAAACATGTTGTCAATAGATGGCGCTATGACCAGAATGCGATTATTAAAGGCACTACCAAGAATAGCGAGAAATTGGAAGGAAGGAGTGAAAAGAACCAATACCTTTACACTGAATGCAAAACAGACAAAAAAAAATTAATTAGGAGAAAAAATAATTATAAAGATGTCTGACCCAAAAGTCAACAAAAAACCAAAGAAATTAGAAATATGTTTCAAGGAGTGAAGAATGCCACGAATCACATTACTGCAAAGATAAAGAACAACAGATGTTGCAGTTGTAGAGGACATATTGAGTGGATGAAGAAAATATTTTGATGAGTTGTTAAATAAAGAAGAAAAACAGTAGACAAAGGGAAAGCATAAATATATAGCAACAAAATAAAATCCAACTCCGCCCAAACAATGAGCAGATTCGAAAGATTATCCAAAAATTAATAAGCGCCAGGGAACGATTGAATAACCACAGAGATATTTAAATATGGAGCACCAAAGTAAATCCAACTATTGCAAAAACTACTAAGGGACATGTGGGAAAAGGAGAAACTACCAAAAAAGGAAGCTAATTTGCCCTGTAAATAAAAAGGGAGACAAGAGTGTGTGTTATAAAAAATAAATTAGTGGAAGAAACATAATCCAAAATAGGAGAGAGATAACTGGGATTTAGAAGTACTATACAAAGTGGCCCAAAAATAGCGTATAAATACTATGTTTTTAAAGAGTGCTCAATGAATCAAGAAACAATATTAAAAATATTGAATTGTCCTAGTCTTCTTAGTTGCTATTTGTTGTTTAGTTGTTAATTATTATGAGGTATTTTTTGTTATAAATTCAAGAGTAAATTAAACTTTAACAATTTTTTCTTTTTACTCGATAGAAAAAAGGCACAACTTAATTTGGAAGACTTTTATTCTTTAAAATATTGTATTATATAAAATATACAAATGTCGTGTTCAACCGTTTATATATCTTCGGATAATTCTTGAATATTTGAACACGAAAAAAATATCGTTGTACTCTTTTTTCAAGAGCTTTTCAATGATGTATCAATTAACATATTTTTCCATTAGAGATAAGTTAAGAATTGTTACAGCTCCCCGAGTAAAAAAATAGAACAACTGATTAGGTTGAAAAGTAGGAAATTAAAAACAAAAATCTACGTGTTCCAGGAAATTATCTCAAAATCATTTGTATTCAAGATACTGAATTTATTCTAGTTAAACTTTCCACTCTGTATATTTAGGAACGGTATTTAAAATCGAACATCCCTGAAGAAATACAAACTAGGATAATGACAGAAAATAGATTCATAAGTGCCAAAATACAGCTACTATTAGAAAAAATACTACTAAATAATTTAAGAAAAGCATAAAAAACAAATAAATACAACACTTGCTTCAGAAAACTAAAAACTAACGTTGACTACGTCGTCACTGTTTTTATAAATTCGCTGTAGTGATGACCAGTAAAAGCAAGAATAATTTAAAGATTAGGATAGCCCAGAGAATAAAAATAAAAATAATAAATGGCAGTAAGTATCGACAGGGACGTGAAGGAAGTGTAAGATCAACGAAACTTTCACAATATCAAAGCTTAGTGAGGATAGTCCAAGTAGCAAAAAAGAGAAAATTATTGCCAGACATAATCTGAAGCAGCTGCCTCGAGTTCGACTCTGCGATATAAAAAGTTTAAAGATATATTTTATGTTAAAAGAGATTAAAGACATTATGCTTCGAAGAAGAAATTAGATATGTATGAGAGTAGCAAGTGCATAAAGGAAGGATTACATCGACGCAATCATTATTAGTTAGAATGGTATGAAAATAGCAAAAGGGGAAAATGTACCGAAAGAGAGTTGTAAAGCCGAAAAGCCAGCAGCAAAAGTGGGCAAAAATAAACTTGTTCAACTGGGAATAAACCTAACGATAAAAAACATAAAATTACATGTTTTATTTAAATGATATTGCAAAATACTGTAAAAAAAGAAAGAAAAAAATAAATTAAAAAGAGTTTATTATCATGATGATTGCCTTGTGAACAAATCCCTGATGGACCACAGACAAGGGAGATTGGTTTCAGTGGCCACTCTGTTTTTAGAAAGGTTCTGCTGATTAAATCCAAGCGGTCTTCACATAACATCAGTATATATTATTTTTCAAAGTTTTTTTGTCGGCCATATCTCTCTTAATAATTCATCAAAACCAATAATTCAGCCATTATTTTGAAGCTTACCTTTATCGCTATCTGCGAAAAATAAGCAAACAATTCAGGATTTTAATGTCTTGTTTAAAATTAAAAAAACGATATATTGATCCTAGCGCCATCTATCTATTTAATTAAACACGAGGCTTTGATAGTAGCGTCATCTATTGACAACTTGTTTAATTAAAACCGTAATTGAGTCACAGCGCCATCTACTGACAATCTGCTTAACTAACATCTCCCACTTCCCAAGCGAATTCTATGCGAATTATTCGCACGAGCCAACACGTTTTGCAATTCATCGCAATATATTTTTTATGTAATAAATTTATTTTAATCTGGCAGTTTGTGTATTATTTCACCCTAGTCGCATGTTTGTGAAAATAAAAGCAGCATCAATTGCAACTCAGACAATAATGTATGCATCCGCATTGAGCATCGCACATTAAAGTCTTTGTTAAGTTGTGTAACAACGTTTTGTGATGGAAATTAACAGCGGATTACATCTCGCGTCACAAACAGACGCGTTTAACAGCGCATTTACAAGGAATGTCTTATTACGCAAGTTGTCTGCGGCTGGACAACAACAGAAAACAAAACCATCATAACCGGGAGTCGATAATAAATTGCCGACTTTATATTCCGGGAAGGGTCCCTCAGAAGGGAGTACATTTCATTAATGAAACTTTCTGATCGTGTCCGCAATTGTTATCGCAGAATCTCAAGCTCAATTGAGCTGCGACTTGCATCCGAGTCCCACCAACAGTTAATTGGATTTCAAATTGGACGGGGCGTTTTTTCGAATTGGGAAGTTTTAAAGACGGATGCTGCAAACAGCAGCATCCTTGTGTTTGTTTGCATTGCTGCGTGCATGAAATATGCACATTTTCTACTAAACTAATAAATAAATTTACAAGTAGGAAAAAGCAAGTGGAAGCACAAAACACACTCTTTTTGCCAGTGATTCGGCAAAAGCAAATTCACCCCATTTGCCAATGTCACAGCGATCTAAAATCATAAACCAAAACAAAATCAATCACGGGCCCCTGCAAAAAATTGACTGATCGGATAATTCACTCGCTTATTTATACGGGGCTCTATTGATTCGAATGAATAGCAACACGCAAAAAACGCGGATACATCGGAACTGAAATAGGCGGAAAATCGACGGGCACTGATTGCATAAACAGTTTCCAATCGGTATCCGTAACAAAACTTCGGCACGTAAAGCGTCCAACTTTGGTCATTTTGGCCGGTCGAGCGCAACCAAAGTCCATTCTGGGATCAGATATTTGCTACGATAAATTGTCGCCGCTAAACCTTCCAATGCATTGCTTTCACGATCTCGTCGAGTAACGACACAAAACATACAACAATAAACATTTAACACGCTCCTAATGGTTTTCCAGCGCATGTAAACAGTATTTTGCAAAAAATACCATTTTATTACATGACTGAATGTTTGGTTGCATATTAGTAACGTGGCAGGCAACCAACATTACACCGCTGCATTTGAAGGTCGCACAAGGTCGCAAAGAGTTCAGACTCGTTCGGGATTTTTTTGCCTCGAGCTGAAAAAGTGAAAAGACGGACGGGCGAATGGAGAAAAGCGGACAAGTGAGTTGGAAACTGCTGACTCCTCGCACACTCCTTCGATCAGCATATCTCGAGATCATTAGCAAATACCCTCTTGGAAAAAACGTCGTCGGATCGATTCGGTCGTTCATTAGACTCTAATTTCATTTTAATCGGGAAATGTGCAAATTGAAAATTATTCAGGTGGAATGGAGAAGCCGACCGGAAACCATAATGGTGGTCGGAGTTGGCACTGAACACACTGGTATGCGGCCACCGTTCTAATTGAAAACTCCAAGCTCCAAGCCGAATTATGCACTGGATATGCACCTTTGCAGTCTTTGCCCGGAACATGACCGAGCGTTGTGCAAGTTATCAAAGAAAATCTGGCTCGGAATATATTTTCGCCTCTCCATTCGCAGTACAATATATAGAAACGTTTTTTGATCAAATAAATATCTTTGCAAAATAAATATTTTAGAAAGAAATAACTTGTTTACAAAGACTTGTTCTAAAACCCTTTATTTTCAATAAAGAAATTCTGGCTTAAACTAGCTGAACTTGTTTTCTTAAAACACGCTGATTTGTTAATTTTAAGTTGTTTGATCATCTTTTAAGCGACTGTGGACTACTTCTCGTTGATCACCAAAATTACAAATTTTTTTGATCAATTTTCATTTTACAGCTTGAAAGTAGAGTAGATGTAGTGCTCTGCGGGCCCCTAATTTATTCGTTAGGTCGTGCCATTAACATACAATTTTTTGTTAATGTAACAAATAAATTATTTATTTTTTAAATCATTAGAAAGTTTTGCTTAAGTATAAAAACTGAGTTGTGTAAAAAACGCTGATTTGTTCATTGCAAGTTGTTAGACCCTTCTCCTAATCGACTGTAGACTAATTCATCTTGGTCACCCATTTTTCAGAATTTTTGGATAATTTTTCTTATGGTTTCGAAAGTAGAGGGTCTGATGTAGTGCTTTGGGGACCCCTAGTTTATGTCGTGTCATATAAAATTTCTGGTGCTTTATTGTAGAGTTTATTAATGCAATAAAGATGTTACTTCCATATTTTTTTTAGAATCTATAGAAAGTATAGCGTGATTTCAAAGTTTTAAAATACAATACTGCTTTTCTTAAAAAATGCAGATTTATTAATTTTAAGTTGTGAGGCTTTTCTTCTAAACGACTGCGGACTTATTCAAAATGGTCATCTAATTTCCAAATTTTTTGATCAATTTTCTTATGGCAGCAAAAGCAGAGGGCCTGATGTAGTCCTCTGCGGGCTTCAAGTTTATTGCTTATTTTGGTTATCTAATTTTTTGTGCTCTTTTTTAATATACAGTGTGGGCTTCTAGTTTATTGCTTAGAATCCTGTTATATCTATTTTTTGTGCTCTATTTTAATATACAGTTTATTAATATAACAAACATGTAATAATTTTTTAGAAGCAAGATTTGTTATGTTGTGAGCATTTTTTTAACACTGGAGATTAATTAATGATGCTTATCTGATTTCAAAATTTAACCTGATCAACTGCTCTGCGGCCCCCCAGTTTTCCTAATTTGCAAATTGTTTTATGGCACCGAAAGTAGAGGGTCTGGTGTCAGTCCTCTGTTCAGTTCCTAGTTTATTGGTTATGTTACTGCTCTATCTAATTTTTGGTGCTAATTTTAAATGTAGAATTTATTAATGTAACAAAAATGAAATATTTTTTTAGAATTAATAAAAGTATTTTCTGATTTGTTAATTCCAAGTTGTGTCTTTTTGTTTAAGACTGGAACCTAATTCATAGTGGTCATCTAATTTCCAAATTTAGCCTGATGTAGTTCTCTGCGGGCTCCTGTTATATCGGTTATGTTTCTGCTATATCTAATTTTCTGTGCTGATTTTTAATGTAGAGTTTATTAATGTAACAAAAATGAAATATTTTTTTAGAATTAATAAAAAGTTTTTTCTGATTTGTTAATTCCAAGTTGTGTCCTTTTGTTTAAAACTGGAACCTAATTCATGATGGTCATCTAATTTCCAAATTTAGCCTGATGTAATGCTCTGCGAGCCTCTAGTTTTCCAAACTTTCAAATATTTTTAACAAATATTTTTATGGCAGCGAAAGTACAGAGTCTGATGTAGTCCTCTGCGGGCTCCTAGTTTATTGTTTATGTTCCTGCTATATCAAATTTTTGTGCTGCTTTTTAAAGTAGAGTTTATCAATGTAACAAAAATGAAATATTTTTTTAGAATTAATAAAAAGTTTTTTCTGATTTGTTAATTCCAAGTTGTGTCCTTTTGTTTAAAACTCGAACCTAATTCATGATGGTCATCTAATTTCCAAATTTAGCTTGATGTAATGCTCTGCGAGCCTCTAGTTTTCCAAACTTTCAAATATTTTTAACAAATATTTTTATGGCAGCGAAAGTACAGAGTCTGATGTAGTCCTCTGCGGGCTCCTAGTTTATTGTTTATGTTCCTGCTATATCTAATTTTTGTGCTGCTTTTTAATGTAGAGTTTATTAATGTAACAAATACATTATATATTTTTAGAATAAATAGAAAGTATTGTTTGGTTTCAAACTTCTTATATGCAATACTGGTTTTCTTAAAATATTCTGATTTATTCATTTCCAATTGCCAGGTTGTTTTTCTAAACGACTGAGGACTAATTTATGACAGTCATCTAATTTCAAATTTTTTTTAACAAATATTTTTATGGCAGCGAGGGTCTGATGTAGTCCTCTGCGAGATCCTAGTTTATCAGTTATCTTTAAAATTTTGAAATTTTTTTTAATGATAATTCATGATGTTTATCTAATTTTAAAATTTAGCGCTTTGCGAGCCCACATTTTCCTAATTTCCATTTTTTTTTGACAAATTTTCTTATTGCAGCAAAAGTATAGAGTCTGGAGAAGACTACATTTCTACGAGCTCCTAGT
Source organism: Eledona agricola (assembly GCA_964023215.1). Lineage (NCBI taxonomy): Eukaryota > Metazoa > Arthropoda > Insecta > Coleoptera > Tenebrionidae > Eledona > Eledona agricola. The sequence goes on from OZ026861.1 coordinate 5,829,980, forward strand.
ATATTGGTTATGTTCCTGCTAAATCTAGTTTTTTGTACTGCTTTTTAATGTAGAGTTTATTTTCAAACTTCTTAAATACAAGACTGGTTTTCTTATAATATACTGATTTATTAATTTTTAATTGTGAGACTCTTTTTATAAACGTCTGCGGACTAATTCATAAAGGTCATCTAATTACAAATTTTTTTGACCAATTTTCTTATAGCAGTGAAAGCAGAGGGCTTAATGTAGTCCTCTGCGGGCTTACTGTAACAAAGAAGTTATATTGATTAGAATCAACATAAAGTGTTGCTTGTTTTCAAACTCCTGAAATACAAAAAACCATTTTATTAAAAAACGCTGTTTTATTAATCCCAAGTTGACCAATTCTCCCATGACAGTAAGTCGAGGGCCTGAAGTAGTGCTCTGCTGGCCCCCAGTTTATTTGTTCGTGCCATATATTTCTATTGTGCTGCTTTTTAATGTGTGTTTTTGGGTCCGCTTCCTTGTTGTATCTGTGGAGTCCCGTCTTGATTGCATAAAAGAGCAATAAAACTCGAAACACAGTATTTGTGCGGAATAATATTTTGAGTAATTTAATGCAACTGGGGCGTTGTTTATGGCCCTTTCTTGCAACGACAACATCTAAACTTCTAATGTTTTAAAGTCGAATATACGCGCCGCTCTCAAAAACTTGGACCATATTTATGTCGCTGCACATTCATTGTAATTACCAAGAGTAAAGCTCTTCTGGCGACTGTCCACACGTTCTTGTGAAACTGCTGTCTCCATTACAGAACACATGTAATAAATTAGATATACTGCTACCGGAATATCTTAGAAGGCTTACAGCTACGCCACTGCATTTCGTGCATTATTAAATAGAGCGAGCGGAAATGGTGGAGGCGCCGGGATATTCCTTATCTTTTGAGGGAAATAATTATTGCTGTGCGTTTTTTTTTGGGGATGGGTGGACAATAAACGTCACTTCTGCTCCACGCCCGAACGTTCAGCACAAACGATAAAACTCATTACAGTTATCGCCATCACGCAACATAAATAATTTTGATGGTTTTATTTGAAAATGGATGCAGGATGCAGCAATCCACTGGCGCTGATTATATCTGCATAAATTATTTCGGAGTGAATGTCCACATTGAATTCGCTTAAATTCTCATCGCCAAAAACACGACCACACAGAAGACGCTCCCTCGTGACAATGAATACGAATCAATTTGGGTTTTGCAGTGGTATTAATAATTTTATGGGCGATTAAATAAAAAACCGTTCCGACGCTTGACGTTTGCTTACTCGTAAACTTTTCCCCAAATTCGTTTCCACTGCTTTGAAATGTCTTGTCAGGCCAAGAAGAGGGTGTAATGACGAGCAGGGAATCAATAAGAAAACTTTTGGCTTTCGAAGCCGCGCTGTTGGCCCTCACTAGCTTTTCCGAAGCCAATTTTTTTTCGTCTCAGCAACAAACCGCACATTTCCCGGCCGATACACATCTCAACCCACTTTCCATATTTCCAGAATCATTTATCGTTAAGCAGCGATGCATGAGTCCTCCCAGCATGTAGGGGCTTTGTTCGAACGGGATTGCGCTTTATTGTTCATTTGTTGGGTCCGGTATTAGATAGACGGCCTCCAGAGGATCAAATTTATTGCAAAATTTCTAAACTATCTGCAAAACTGATAGGTATTTTAATGTGGCTGAAGTCTTCGGTCTTCTGGAGGAATTCGGTTCTTGCGATCCACTCGTTCGAGTACAAAGGACACACTCGTGTGATTTGAATAAAAAGCGGCGTCTGATTTATCTAATGCTTTGTGCGACCGCTGTTTGTTCCCTCATGGGCCGATAACATAAAGCTCAATGATAAAAAATTGCTTTTTAAATATACAGGGTGATTCACGTAGTCCATGCATTAGAAAATTATAGATTATTCCCTTGAAGCTAGAAATTTAAAACCAGCATTCTCAGTCAAAGTAATATTTTTCAAAAATGGCGACACTTTCGGTTAAACCAGAAAAATTGACACCAAATTTGTTATTTTATAAAACAACCTCTTTTTTATGTATACATATATTGATTTGAACACTCAATTGTGAATCGGACAAACCCAGATTTTTAATGTTCTTTTTTCTTAATTTTATGTTAAAATATTTATTATAATATTACAAAAATTCTTATTTCTGTCGATTGGCATAATTTGAAGAAACGATTGAGAGTTATCTCAATATTTTACTTTTGGGTTTCAGGTCGTTAGGATTTCTGGAAAATTACTATAACAAAAGGGCAAAAACTCATTTTTATTTATTGTTGCCCCACAATCTAATAACGAAAATTGATAAACAAATAAAAAACAACTCGATTTTTATTCTCGATAGTTTTTACGATGTTTGATCGCTCATGGAACGATAATATGGAGCAAAATTAAAAGTTACCCAGCACAATGTTAAAACGTTTCCATTTTAAATATACAGGGTGATTTACGTAACCTGTGTACTAAAAAAAAAATTTTTTTTTTGAGCTATAAATTTGAAATGTGGTACGTGGTCATTAGAGTCGAAGTAAAATATTTTCAAGATTGCTGCACTTCCGGTTATACCAGAAATGAACACAAACTTTGTTATTTTAAACAGCAACCCCCTATATTTATGTATATATTTATTCGAGCTTTCAATTGCAATTCGAAAAAACCAGATTGTTGGCACTTACCTTTCATAGTTTTTTAAAATTATTAAATGTATGCTAAAATTTGAAAATAAATAGATCTTTCTATAAATTGATATATTTCGAACCATTTGAAATATTACATTTTTTTCTGCCTATTACTATAATTTCCAGGAACAATTTAAGAGTACTTCCAATAATTTTTAAAGTTTCAGAAGGTCTTTGCAATTTCTTGAAAATTACTATAACAAAATGGTAAAAACACGATTTTTTCAAATTGCTGTCTCAAAATTTAATAACGAAATTCGATATTAAAATAACTGAAGGTACAAGTTGAACACCGTGCAAATAATTTGTATAGCAATGATGTTTGCTTTACCGCTGGGAATTCCTTTGAAAAGTGGCAAATGTTAGTTAAACAGATTGTCAACAGATGGCGCTTATAAGCCAAATAGGGTTTCAAAAATTATTTTAAAAAGAAATAATAACATTTTAAATTATTTGTTTATTTTTCGCAGATAGCCGGTGAAGGTAATCTTCAAAATAATGGCTTAATCATTGGTTTTGATGAAGTATTAAGGGATATATGGCGTAAAGTATATACCGACAAAAAAACTTAAACAGCTGCTTAATTTTCACGATATTTCACCATTTATAAAAAAACTGCATCTTCTTTTTAGCCTTAGATATGTGTAGGCTGTCTAACAAAAACCTTTGAATAGAACAATTAAAATTTAAAAATTAAACAAAACCTTTGTTTAAAAATAACTGCAAATCAATTATTGAAAAGTACAACATTCTAATGCAAATGTCCACCATTTTTACTTATACATTTTACGACGTCATATACATTTTATACGACTTTCTACAAACTGATTTGCTTTTCTTATTTCAGCTAAATCAAGATTATCAAATCCCTAACAATTTTTCTTTGAAAATTTTGTTTATTTAAAATAGTTGCGGAGTAAACCAATAATTAAATGCCCAGGCTAAATGTAAATTTTTAACAAATGGCTCTACAATATTCCTCAAAATCTGGAGATATATTTCATATTCAACGGTCGGAAAGTTTTTTCTGATGAAAGATTCACGAAAATTTACAAACAAATCAAATACTACTTCAATCGTATAATTATTATTATTTGCTATTGCAACAATAACTGAAAATCTCAATTACAGAACAATTAACAAAATCGCGAAAATGTGATATGTAGTGATTTTAATTGTTTCATTTTCTTTAATATTAATTTCATAATTCCTGTTCCACAGCCGTGCATTTCAAAATCAAAAGAATTTTATTTTACTTAATAATTCGCATCGCAATCATGTTTGTTTTATCCTTTTATCGAATGCAATAAGCATGCGCTTTGGGAGTATAAAAAATTCAATAGATGGCGCTGCGACCAAAATGCGGTTTTTAATAATTTTAAATAAAACATTAACATTTTCAATTTTTGATTATTTTTTGCAGATAGAGGTAAAGATACTCTTCAAAATGATGGCTCACTCATTGATTTTGATCACGTATAACACTTTTTGAGTAATAATAAATAAAAATTGAAACTGCCTGGTTTCTATTTGAAAAAAACTTGTTTTTAAAAATAAAGTTTTTAATAGGGGTTTAGACCTAAAAAATAGAAAACCCAAAAAAAGCCTAAAGACTACATACATCCTTGATATTTTGTTATATGTAAATATATTCAAAAAATAGCAGCAACCCTAGAAAGACACTCAAATTGTTATAAAATACTTTTAGATTATGTTTTGAGGTTATGCAAAACGACAAAAACAACAATTGTATTATCTGTAACGAATCAAGAGATATACATTTTTTGAATGATCCTTCCATTTCAAAATTTCAGCATCGATTCAGATAATGAACATTCACCAAATTTTAACTTTGTATCTTCACGAATGTTTTAATGAAACGTTACATGTATTGTATGTATTTGCTCGACGCAAGCAGAGGAAATCAGAAAAACTCGGAAATATTTAAAAAATTTTTCTTAGTATATATTTTGTCATAAATAATTGCAGATAAAATAACTTATAATAAGATCATGGTTTACACTGTACGCTTCTTGAAGAAAATACAATAATTATGAATCGCAGTTAAATTATTTGAAATTTTATTACTACCCAAACTGCAGTTTGTGTATAAAAGAGGAAAAGCAAAATCGCAAAGTTAATTTTCTAAAAAAAACTTAACCATCCAACTAATTACGGTGTGCAAATTCAGATAAAAGCGGAGTTTTAAAGTTTTATTATAGTTGCCCGACAAAAACAAATCCCCAGCCTCTCATAAACCGAGCCCATCCGTTGTACTCTAATTACATTTACGACGAATGCCACTTTTTAAATCCATAACTGTCAAAACAAATTAATGACATCGCAGCTGCGTCCACGTGGCTTACCGAAAATTTGCATGAAAATGGCTCGCCACCGAACCGCTCGTCCTCTTCTTATCGACGAGATTAAGTTTGTCAGAAACATAAATAATAAAGTTAACCCGAGTTTACACCGAGCGGTGCATTAAAAGCAATAATTATAAATAAGTATTACAACGGGTGGAGCTCAATTAGCATAATCCCTAATTCCAAAACGACCCGAAAATTATGCTCGGCTCTCAGTTAATTGCTTTGCGAACCGAGGGCGGGTTACATAAATTAAAATAACCCATTGAAGTGACGAAAAAATGTTCCTGTTTGACATCTTGCTTCGGGAAGTTAATTGTGGTTAAAAGTTGTCTCGAAATGTATTTGTTCCGGTAACGAGACGTCCCTGATTAATGCCCGAAGGAAGCGGAACAGAAGCTTTTTCATGTCTGTATTGTTTCCGATGGCTGTTCTTGCTTACACGTCCGCTTTGCCATAACGATCAAAGCAAATGTTATTTTCGTTTTCTCGTAAAATGCCTCAGTTTCTTAATGATGCGTATTTATTAAACGTCTGCAATCGTGCAATTTTCCATCGAAATTTCGCTCACAATCCTCGTGCAGTCGTTCAACTCCCTTTTTTCAAACCCGGCCAAACAAGCCAAATCCTCTAATAACCGAAATTTCATCCCCATGTCAACGGACCCATGATTTCCTGACAATGGTTTAGGCATGGGCCGCGTAACTCTATCGGGGATATGAAAGCCATTTGTATTACTTAGTCCGACGATAAAGCTGCGGCTCGGGATAGCTTCACAATTTTCGCCAGTATTAAACATGATTTGTGACAGTGACGCTGTGCAGAGTCCTTATGTACCACTCACAAACCGAAAGCAAGAATTTTTTTGGCCTAAATTCATTTAATTTGCGCCGCCGCATGCCCAGCTTGGCTGAAAGCTTAAATTATGTTGTCCTCTCAAGTACGAATATGAGAACTTGGGAAGCATGCCGCTTTCATTACTCTCAACCCTTAAATTGAATTATTACAGTTACACTGTTTTAACCGAAATTAATTCGGTTCGTCCGTACAAAAACAATATTTGTTTTAGGCGAAAAAGTAAATTAGCTCGTGGAATATAAAATAACAAAAGTGGACATTGTAGAAAATAAGCTGTGTGCCTTAACATTTGTTTTAAATCACCAAATTTGCGGTTTTGCCCGCTTCAGAACATTGGAGTCCGCTTGCCTCGCTATATTTTTCATTATTATTTTATTGAAAATTGTAGAACGCGATAGCAAGGGCCAAAAAAAAGTGCTAGCCCGGCGCATCCACCATTTTCACCAATCTATTCAGGACTGCTTACTTTATTATGAATCGTACGTTTTGAGATGTTGAGAATTGGATTAGTTGTAAACACCCGCCAGGCTCATTTTAATAAAAGTAGATTGCGTTGTAGCAAGTGCGATACACTCTAATATACAGGGTCAGGAAAATTCGGTCAAATAACATTGTTATTTAAAAAATAATTTATTTCAAATTTGTTAGAGCAAATTTATAGATTTGTTTATAATATTAATTTTTTTCACCATCGGTTTAAGAGAAAATGCTAACAACTTTTGTTTTTTAAATAGGACACGCAGCATATTTTTAGATTCGGGTGCAAAATAAAAAATTCTCTCATGAATATTAACATAAGTTTTATTTATTCCTAAAACAAACCATACAAAATTTTTAAATTTTCGAATTGGGAATAATAAACGACTTTAGAAAACATTAACAACATTTTTTAGTTCTTAATAAAACTATAGAAAAACTTTTGAGACTACAAAAATGTTCAAATTGTGCTAAATGATACAGTTTATACTAGAACATTTGATTGATCGATTATATCACTACCAAGTTGTAAACGGAGGGCAATTAAACATTTTCGTTGTCTCAAAATCGTTTTAAAAAATATGTAGCTCGTGTTTGGGTATTTATATTTTTTTGTAAAACTTTTTTAAGCACAAAGAACTGTGTTCATAGTTTTAAAAGTAGTTATTTATTCGGCATCCGAAAATATTAAAATAAACTGCGTCTCAAAATAAAAAATGGGACCTGGAAAGATATTTTAATTGACACATTATTGCAAATTTCATTCAATAACAATGTATTTTTTCGTTCGTATTCTAGCGCCAAAATCAGTCATAATTAAGATTTAGATTTAAAGTTTTTTTTGTTAAATAGCGTATTTTTATTTAATGTCACTACTTATTTGTCAAATAACAGGTGAAAGTTAACAAAATTTGCAAATATAATTACATTTCTTGCAAAATATGGAAAAATGATAATAAACCCGCGTTGCACCGCACGAAGAAAAATAAAAACATTGAACCATCTTAAAACAGTTTTTAGGTATTTTGTCTCATGATATGACATGAAAACGTGAAATAGAATTCTTCGTTGTACTCCTTTTATCATGAGCTATGCAGTGATGTGTCAGTTGATTTCTTTACATTTGAAAAAAAGTTAAGGGTAGTTACAGCCCCCTGAGTAATAAAAATATGGTTAAGCTGAAAAGTAGCAAGTTAAAAACAAAAAAGTATTTAAAACTGCTTGTTTGTTCTATATCTGTATGTCAAAAGCTTTACTTTTGTAGGTATACCGTTTTTTCCTACCGCCATTATTTTGTCTTCTTTATGTTTATTTAAAAAAAAAAATTTGTGATTGCTGTATTCCATAATTCCAAGTTTATATGGCATATATGACATATATTATGGAAATAACGAAATTGTTTATAATACTTTTTTCACCTTCTGATTAATTTTCTGATTTTGTTTTAAAAATGCGACACTCAGTATATTTTTACATTCGAATGCAGAACAAGAAACTACCTTCATAAATATTAATATAAGTTTTTTTATTCTTAAAAACTATACACAAAATTTAAAAAACGCATAATCAAGATATAATTCAAAACCATTCTAAGACTACAAAAATTTTCAAATTGTGTTAAATCCTACAGAATTTATTAAGGCATTTTATTGATAGCTTATATAACTTCCAAGTTGTGAATGAGGCACAATTTGAACATTTTTGTAGTCTCAAAATGGTTTTCGAAAAAATCGTGATTTGGGTTTTAACATTTTGTGTATTGTGTTTTCGATTTCAATACCAAAAAAAATATTGTAGGTACTGGTACAATTAAGAGTCCACTTTTCAGTCATTGGGAATAGAGTGTTTCTTCTATACTTTATTGACAAGTAAAGCATTGTTTCTGAAGTTTCGTAACATTTCATTAGGTATCCTGCCATGTCCTGCTGCTTTAACTCTTTTTAAATATTTTATAGCATATTTTACTCCTTCTGTACTAAATTATTCTTGGTCGAACCTTGCTACACCATGTTCTGTATTACTATATTTGTTTTCTTCTTCTTCTTATTTTGTGTTTATTTATTATGCGATTAGTAGGTCCTCGAAATTATTTTTCCAAAGTGCCAAATATTATCATTATTGTTCAATATTTTACCCTGTTTTGATTTTTCGTAGCTTTGTTTATAGGTGTTGTTTGTATTTTTTAGTGTTCTTAGTACATTATAGAATAGTTTTCATATTTCCTTCAAACTTTTTCCATAATTTTTCCTTCACTATTTTCACTAGTTCCTTGACTTTATTCCTCTGCTATTTATATGCGGAGTATCTCTCATTATTTCTCTTATTTAAGTAGATTTGTAAATTGCTGTTTTGAAGCCTGATTTCTGATTTTATCTCTTCGTTCCACCAGATTATTTAGTTCTACTATTTTTTCCGGATGTTGTCTTTTCCGTCAGTAAAATTTATCCATAGGTATTCTACTGTACAACTTACTACATTTTCGTTAATTTTTTCTATGTCATTTTATAATTTTTCTGTATAGATTTATGGCGTTTTTTCTTATCTTAGTTTATATGATATAAACCTATTATTGGTTTTCTAATTTTGTTGTTCCTTTATGTCACGCGTTGTGTATGATCTCTCTGTTTTGCTTTTATTTTTGTTTCTGCTAGTTCCATGTAGTTTACATGTACAATAGTTGTATGTATATGGTTTTGGTTTTTTCGTACATGTTTATTACTACTTTTTTTAATTATTTATTTAATATTATGTAGTTTGCTATTGACCAATTCTCCTGCTTATTACTTTACGTGTCTCCTTTTGTTAATAATATTTTTTGTTATAATAATTAGGTTGTTTGGTTGCAAATCAAAAATCAAACAATATCTTTCCGGCAGTGCGATGATAGTACATTAAAGAACGAGTTCCATAAGGCGTATTTTATTGCACGAGTGGCGTTATAGCTTTATAAACAAGTTTTTTATACAATTTTTTCTACTTCGCATCTTTTAAATAAATTTTAATTAAAAATTTGGGGAATTTTGCATGGGTTGGTTGAAAATTGTCAAAATTGAAATCTCGATTTCCAAATGTCACAGCCGATAATTTTTCAATAAAATATTGTGACAAACAACCTACCTGCAATTAATTTAAGTACTCAAGAGACATCCATCGAAACGATTAATGTTTATAATAATTGGGAAAGCTAATTTAAATGAAAAAAACGTTTTATTTTGATGTTTACCTTTACGTTTGACACGACATTTCTGATCATGACATACCATACCATCCTAGAAAAACTAAATTACACTAGTTCTATTACGAAACTCAAATAGCTATTAAAACACTTGATTGAGTGCATTAACAGGTTTGTTATGGACGCGTATTAGAAGAATGCTATTAAAGCACTCAATTGAGTGCTTTAACAGCTTGTTATAGACGCGATGTATAAAAAATAGTATTCTAAAATGGATTAGTTTGCACACTGTGGATGTCGACGTCGTTTGCAGAAATGACGTGTCGAGAACCGGGGTCATACATCTTTGGCCTAAATATTCGAGTAATTCAGAGGCGAGAGAGGGCAGCCCCGATGAATATCACATGGCGACGTCATCCATACGTTGCAACGACGACCTGCATCCGACTGATGGCCTGCATAATTCATCGCAGCTGATGTGGCGGTGGTGGTGATGGGAATGGTGGAGCAACTCCTCGACGCCGCTTTTCCATGTCACCCTGACACTATGTAGAGCAGGATCGACGGCCCCTTTTGCGCAATCACCAACGCCAACGACAAATTTCACGACCCTTCAATTTCAGACGGGTCGTCCATGGTAATGGCAGGGTGCGGCTTTTGTGAAATATTACAACGGAAACGTCATCCGAGTCAAAGACCGGCTGGGACCAAGTCGCTCGACTTAGTATTTAATCAATTGTCCCGGCGCCTCCACCATTTTTACAACAAATTATATACTATTTTGATTCGTATCGAGAAAACTGAGCGGTGTTGTGAATTCGAAACAGTCGAGGTTAAAAATTAGCACTAAGCATCTTCGAGCAGTTTTTCATCGGCGCGAAAATAGAAAACAGTGACAAATACAATACATTTTTCAGGCGCTGAAGCGGTATGGAGTCTGTATTCGTGTTGTGTCCTGGAAACAAGAACCGTAGCCGTGTCCCATCCCGTATTCAACCCTCGCTTCTGGAAGAGACAGGAATTGATGGCTCTCGAGTTGACACGTGATCACGACGAATACACCTCGTGCCCATAATCAGGTGATGACGTCAGCTGCTGTGGACGTTCGCCCCTGTTCACAACACTCAGCTAAAAAAAAATACCAGCTCTGCCCCAGGTCAGTTCCCCTCACGCGACCCCCGGAAATGATTTCCACGTGGCGTGCCCGAGCCGCCACTGTTTTCAATCCCTTTTAGTATTTTTATCACCGATTCGAGTGAAGAGTGATAATCATCGGCCCCGTCTTACTTAAAACTCGCCCTTTTCGAGCGGCGCGACTTTGAATTATTAACATCGATATGAAACTTATTTTCCGAAGAAAAGTTGGGGTGTTTTGTAAGACGGAACGGGGTTGCAAACGTGAGTCTTAAATAATACAGGGGAATTATCAAACATTCAACCCCAGGAATGGAATACGTGCCCCAAAGGGAAAAACTCACTTCACTTTCACTCACAGTTTTCGACGAGAACAAAGTATAATTAATATCGCCACTTTTACTCGATAGAAACGGATTATGGAACGTGCCTTTGAAAAACTAGCGTCAGGTTCAGCACTAAACAATTTTATTGTTGTTGGTTCGGTTATCTTAATTGCCATCGTTGGAATAAAGTTATTTGCCTTCATAAAACTGGCTACACTATATTAATACACTTCCTGAAATCATTTCAGGCTTGTTTTATGGCTCGCGGAATGATTTGTGTATGCATATGGTTTTTTTAATGGAGTGGGTGAGGCATAAAAGGCGTTGAATGCTTTAAATAATGAGATCTGCGATGATATCACTTGCATAACTTTGTAATAAATAATTGCTTGACAGAAGCAAATACTCGTACGTACGCAAATGGTAATCTTTTTAAATCATTCTGTATGTAAACAAGTCTTTACACAATGAAAAAAAAGTATTTTAATTAATAAGCAAAATGGTGGAGGCGCTGGGCTAGTACTTATAGAGTTATTTAAAAAAATGTTTTGCGAGTCAAAAGTGTATACTATAATTTTTTTTCATGGAAATGATTTCTTTACTTTACCAATAAATACTGTAATTCTTCAATAAATCTCATAATTCCCGCAAATCCTAAATAATTCCTGTAAATTTTCAATAATGCCTGTAAATCGTCAATAATATTTCTAAATACTGCTATACCTGCTATTAATGCAAAAGAAAATGCACGGCCAGTGTTTTTAAACGTTTATTTTTACTTATACATACATACTATAAAACTTCAATAACTCGAAATATTCCCGAATTTTCGTGAATTTTTTGTGAACATAAAAAGTATTTATTAATCTTACCTAGCCGAATAACTATTACTCGAATATGTAGTTCTAAAACTCGAATTGATATTTAACATGTAGCCAAACCTAACTTATATTTTTCGGCGAAATACATACTGTATTTTAGAGAAGCATTTTTTTAGCACGTTTGGTGGAGGATTACGGTTTATTTTTACCAATAACGGAGGTGCAGGTTCACAAAGGGTTTCTTGGTGATATTGGAGCAATTGGTGCAAAAGTCGAAAATATCGGAGCAAGATTTAAAATATTTAACATTTTGAAAAAATTGAAATTAAGTGCTGAGGTGGAAAAGAGTGAGGTATAAATTTTTTATACTTGTTTTATGTATGTATGTACATATGTAGGTATGAATGTTGTATTATGAACATACCTGTAAACCAGTGTTTATTTATAATGCCTAATAAATTTAAGTCTTAATTCGTCATATTTTTCTATAAGTCAAATTTTTTATAACTCGAAGTAAATTTTCGTTTCCTTGAAGATTCGAGTTAGAGAAGTTCAAGTTTAGATACATATAGATAAATAAGTAAAGTAACTAAAATTAAACATAATTATTTTACATTATTAATGATAACAAAACTTCAGTCAGGCATTTAGTATGCACTTAAAACGATTATAAATCTGGTCTAGGTGCCTTAGTAAATAAAGAAAATAACCAACAAAATAAACAGTTTGTAATACAAAAAACGTAAGAAATTATCTTTGAAAATTATCCTTGAAAATTCGAATTAAAGAAGTTCCATTGTAGTCACATATAGGTAAATAAGTAATAAAAATTAGACGTAATCATTTTACATTATTAAGAATAACAAAACTTCTGTAACAAAATTAGTATGCACTTAAAACGATTATAAATCTTGTCTAGGTGTTTTAGTAAATACAGAAATTGCACAATTGTCATTTCCCTTGTATTTCTTAATAAATCCTTTATAAATTCCAATAAATCCTTGTAATTCCCGATAAATTCCAATAAATCTCCGTAATCCCGAAGAAATCCCACAATTTCTTTACAATGTACACCATAAATTCCCAGCGGTTTACCCATTGTTAGCACTTAATAAATACTACAAAAACAAAAAAAACAAGGATTTGCATCTATATTTATAAAAATAAATGTTCATTTGTACGTTTGTTTGTACAGTATAGACTTGGGAACCACTGAACCGATTGCGCTTAAATTTACAGTATTTGTATGTTTTGATGCCAGGAAACTTTTCGGAATTGTTCGGAAATAAAATTATACGTTGAGGACGTGTTTTGAAATTTTGACCGTCATCAAATGTCATTTTAGGACAATTCTATTTAACATCACATAACAACAATTGACAGCAATTATGTTTCAAACCTTATCACATAAAAACCTACTAAGAAAGGATTTTTTAACTCTTTGGGAAGGTGCGACAGGGGACGTGTTTTGGCGTTTTGACATTTTGACTGTCATCAAATGTCATTTAATGACAGTTCTATTTAACGCCAGCTATCGACATTTGTATTTGTAATTTTGTGTATCCAAAAGCACTTCAATAAACAGAGTTATAACAAAAACACTTTCGTTCTTTGGTACCGGTACTAAATATATTATCGCTTAAATTGTAAACTACGCAAACGAAGTAGCGGGCAACAGCTAGTAACATATAATTTCAATCATATTTTTCTCTAAATATACAAACCAAAAACAAATAACAAGAACCGCACAAATGGTGGAGGCGCCGGGTTAGCTAAGCTACCCATCCGAAAATTTCTTGAATTCTTTATGCCTTACTTTAACTTCGGCGTTTGGTAAATTTTTAAGAGCGAAATCCCTCCGTCAGGCGTCGATCGTCCAGATCTCGCTAAGTGCACCCGCGCTCCACTTCGCTCAAAATTAATTTGAATTTTATCCACACTTCGTGTTTGCAACAGCCGAATAAATTTGTATAAATACGAGAAATCCGACCACATCTCGACACAATTTTCTCTTTACTTCGTCCGCGCCTGATGTAAATGCGAGTACTAATAATTCAGGTGGGGCGGTAGTTTTATTATTTCGGGAAGATTAAGTCCGTGTTTGGGCAGGATTACGACGGGGACGTCGACGACGTCTCCAAAGCTGCTTACCTCAGGGGGACAAATGGTCGAACGGCTCCCTCGGTCCTTACTTGCAGCTATCTTATCAGAATTTCTCTTCGGACAGACAATGGCATTACCGGACCCGCACTTCGCCATTTCCATATTAAATGCCCCCATGCTATGTTATGATACAATTGAATTATAGCGGCAGTTGTAAATCTGATGAATTATTCAAACCGGATTCGAGGAAGAGGAGGTGTCGTTGAGTCAAGATTTCGGACGAAAATACCAATGTACAATTCGTATTCAACTCGGGGGGTTTATGTTTGTAAATTGATTGTAATTATTGCACGATTCGGTAATGTGCATATTAAGCCGTGCGTAACGACGCTTTTTCGTTAATAAATGACGACGTAGAGGTGGAACCGCCGAAATAGCGCACTGAACATGGAATTTCACTTTGAACTAATTGACATTTCAGACATTTCGCTGAAAAGTGGACTGGTTATCGAGTTCGATTTCGTAGGCAAATTTAGCATCCAACAGATCTAATTGTTGCTGAAAACAACAACGTGAGGATTTTTAAAACTTATTAACGTCACATTAGCGTCTGAAAAAAATTAATAGAGGATTTGTTAGAGAAAAAAGCGCAGAATCCTTCTCCCGCCGGGAATTCCTTAACGAGTTCCATTCGTTTCAGCCCCGAAGCCCAATTTTTGGCAACCCCGCCGCAATTAACTATTATTTATTCTGACAATTTTTCCGCTGCAAAATTCGCATAATTACCCCAAAGCATCGAAATATTAATCCGGGCGCGCTTTGTCGTCCCGGTCTTATGATTTATGACAGGGTTGAGGCAATAAGTTGGTCGGAGAGTAATGGTTCTCTTAATAAATGACCGCGTTTTTACGTCGCGACATTAACAACTTTAAATTGGAGCCGTAATCCACAATTCCTTGCCGACGTCGCTTTCTCAAAACTCAAACACTAACTGTTCGCTCCTCCGTTGCTTGTAGTTTTTATTATTTTTCTTCGGAGATAGTCCATTCCACTTCTCGTCGAGAACTTTTATCATCCACTCATATAAGAAAGACCAGATCCTTGTTTTTCATGGCGTCTGATCTTTGGATTTTCCGGACGGAACGCGATCGCTCGAGAATTAAAACGCCATTTGGCCGAACCGGGGCTTTATTGGACGCTTTTTAGACGCTCACGAAGACGGCGTCCTGAATTCGCAAACGACGAAATGGATATTGCCTCATATTAATTATTACCAAAAGAAACTTTCCACTAATTGGCAAGACGTTGTGTGTTTTATTACTCGAGAAAAGTGAAACGTCAGGCTGTTATGAGGTTAGATACATCAGGTCAATATTTCACCCTTACTTGCCAAATAAAAAAGTTATATTCGAGCTAGGTCAGGTCATGATTCGCATGATTTGCTACATTCCTTGCCACATTTGTTTCTAAGAAAATTAAATAGGTCAGGACTAGTATAATTAACTAGCAAGCAATGCCAGATTTAAGGGTATTTAAATTTATTAAGACGGGCAATAACAGATTGAGTCAGCTCAAGTCAAATTTAAGGTTTTGTTCTATTATTAGCCAAATTTACTGAAGTCAAGCCAATTCAATTGGAAGCAACCAATTTATTACTTTTAAATTTGTTACAATAAAATATCTGCTTGAATACCACTTAAATGTAAGTATGACATCGAAAAGCAGTTTTATTGGAAATATATGATTATTCTGCTTTAAAAAAAAATTACGTCTTTTCCAAAAAAATTTCTTTGGCACTATTTAAAATTGTTAATTTATTCCGTAAAATAAAACAAACAATTTATTATGCAAAGAACCATTCATTTTTTCATTTTTCTGTTTTTTTTTTTATTTTTAATGATTTTACACAATAACACAAGAATTTTGCACACTTACATTTTGATAAAGTGGCCGAACAAACTGATTTCTCGAGATCTTTAATTTTTGAAAATTTGATAATGTTAGGAGCCATACAGATGTAACGTTTAAAAATCGACAAATCAAGTTATCAAGTAAAGAATGGCTGAAGCTTGCATCTTGAAATAACTTCAACGAATAGTCAACGAGTAGTTCTAGTTGAAGCTAATTTCAGAAATATTTCTAGGACTTATTTTTTTCCTATTGCATCTAATGTGGTTTTTTAAATTTGAAACAAGTTACAATCAAGCCCTATGAATTAATTTGGCAACAAGAAGTACTTTTTGTTTAATAATATATTTATATTCTTGATAATACAAAATTAAATGCGTTAAGATATGATAACATTTCGGTCAGGATGCTAAAACTATGTGACCAGTGATCAATAAATATATTTCTCATATTGTGTATTCTTGTAAAATTGCTTTGATACATCCCTTGCATAAAACGAATAATCGATGGATATATTCGGACTTAAAACGAAAAAGTATACTGCTTGTCTTTCTAAAATTTTAGAAGGAATAAATTACACTCAAGTCAGTGATTTTGTACTATTGACTAACCTAATTACCGACAATCCATCTGAGTTTAGAAATATATTTAACATCACAAGAGGATAATTAGATAATTGTTTTAGAGCATTAGATAAAGGTGAATTAAATTTATTGATCATGCTAAATTTTTCTAAAGCTTTCGATACTTTAGTTAGATTATGCCCTACTTATAACAAAAATCTCTTTATATGGCTGTAATAATTGGTAACTCAAGCTTCCAAGTATGTTCGATCACTTTAGGTGTTGCTCAGAATTCTATTTTAGGGCCACTTTTATTCATAATATATACAGCAGAGATTTTAAACTCGGTAAAGTATTGTAAAATTCAGTCTTTTGTGGAAGATACACAGTTATATATAAATTTTTATTTAAGAAATGTTGAGCAAGCTTGTAAACAGATTACTGAGTACTTAGAACAAATGACGCTTTTAACTAAATAATTAGGATTAAACCTGAATGTAAATAAATGTAAAGTCATCTGCACGTCATCCAGAAATACAAAAATTGATAATAAGTTTAAAATTGAAACGGACGGTATTCAAATTAAAGTTGTGTAAAACATGTGTGAAAAATTTTGGCATAATGATAGACAATCAGTTGTGCTTTAAGAGGCATGTGAATTATTTATGCAAATTATCACATTTAAAGTTTTAAGTTAAGAAACAATTTTGCAAATCCTTATTTTTTCTAATTTAAAATACTGCCTTATTTATTATTATTTTTGTTTAGATAATCAATTTAAATATCGTTTGCAAAAGATTCAAAACTCTTGTAGATTTATTTTTAAATTACAAAAATTGGATCATGTCTCACCTAAAATTAATTTTTGTTTTGTTTTTTTGTAGAATTTTGCATTTTGCTTATTTTTGCCAGGAAATGTTTCCATTTATTTGTACATTTGTAAATTGTTTATTTTCATTGTCTTCATTCTATCCCATTTTATTTGTATTATGTTATTTAATGTACATATTTGTTATAATAATAAAGTCAATTTAATATTATTATTATTACTAAAATTTGGTATCGAAGACCATTAATAAGATCGGACTAAGTTTCAGTCCAATCAAATTAGATCAATTCAATTCTAGTACAAGACAGTAGGGCTTTATTGATTTCAAACCATGTCAGATTTTACTTTAGTTTCAATTGATCATAATTCATCCAGATCTGTTCCGTTTGGGTATTTCAATATTGAGCTCAAGTCAGGCCAGGTCCAAATTTCAGTCAAATTTACTCAAGTCAGTAATCAATTGTGAGCACAACTGGAGAAGTTCTGTAACTTCAAATGATTAAAATAAAAATTAATTTTGTCAAACCAAGATAAATTAGGTCAGGTAAAAATAATATATTTCATTGTTGCGTCAGTGCAAAATTTATTTTTAACTCAAATTTTGATAAGGTCTAGTAGGATTAAGTCAGCCAGTCAGATTGTTTAGCTAAGTCAGTTTGAGCAGGTTAACTAGGTTTTAGTTTGGTTAATTCAAGTCAAATCGCATTAGTTCAGTTTTTAGATTCAGACAATTAGGTCAAGTCATTTCATAATATCTCAGGTTATGTTTGTAAAATGCTACGTAGTGCTCTTAGCAATGAGACTAAGATCATTAAACTAGCATTTTCGGTCGAATGTTTGAAACGTAAAATCTGATGAGTTGGAAATAATCGATTTAACGATCCGTTAACCATTTTATTATTATTGCGTTATTTATGGCGGTTTTGGCACAACTTTTACGGATACTTTGCACGCGTTCATTATTTAAATTTTGCATAATTTACACTCTCATTTTGTGCAGCTTTTTGTGTTTGTTGTTGTAGATTACTTTGTAATTTCGTAGTTGTACTAGACTGGCGATAAATTTCCAGTTTTGTACCTGCACCGGAGGCGAGGTAAGCAAGAAATTATCTATAACAAGTTGGAAAATATCTCATAGAAATGGCACGGTGCCAAACATAAATTTCCCTCGACAACAAAAAGCAAAAGACCATCGTCCCGACCAAAAAACATCTCAGGACTGGCGGCGTAAAAACCGCACGGAAAATTGAATGCCGAACTATAATCGATAGGTGGAAACGTAAATATTGCGAAAAAAACTCATTTAAAATTCCATCGATGATAATCAACCGAAAATCCCAAATCCGCTGTTTAAAATTCCCGAGTGCATTTCATCCCTTTACATGCTCATGAATATGCATTAATGTCATGTTCCGAATTCATTTAATTTTAAGTTGCCGCGAATACTATCAAACTTGCCTGATAAGTTGAAGTGGAGAGATATGCTCCGGAGTTAAAAGCAGCGACTTTCTTGTGTGTTTCCGAATTCTGTTACACTTCAAAGTCACCACTTTTAACTTTAGATTAGTCCAGACAGCGTTCAGACTACGTAAACATTCATGTATGCATAATTTGCTTAGAAATTACGTCATTGCAACTTTTTAGTAACAGATGCAGCGAATTGGCCGTTCAGAAAATTTCGCCTCTAAGCTTTACAAAATTAAAAACGATCGGGGTTTTCGAGGAAGTGCTGTTAGCTTGTTTCGCTCGTTTTTTGGGGTACAGCTGCAGGGAAATTAAGTCAATGTTAACATCTGATGCGACTTGATAATCGTTTCCTAGTTCGATTCTGCCTTCGGATGAAATTAGAAGCACTGGCCCGGCGCATCCACCAAAATGCAAATCTTTTTCAAACCGAAAATCGAAACTGGCGGCAGCAAATAAATGAGATTTTTCGCACCGCGGAAACTCACACAACTTTGGAGCTTTTTGTCCATCAACCGCCCACACTTAATGAGCTCGGTTTTTCATTTCGGGTACATGCGTGCAATACAAAACACCACCGCTATTCTAAAATAATATAACCTATGAAAACAAGGGCTTCAAGCTCCCCGAATGCAAACCGGAACTGCGGCGCTCTGGTACGTAATTAAATTTATACATTGCTGAATGTAATTTGATTAAATTAATGAACAACGAGAGCACGTGAAAACAAGACATTGACATAAACTATTGCATAAATTACACTAATTGCTCTCTGTTTACAACCCTTTTTGTTCGGAAGCCACCCCGAAAACGAGCCGCACAAAAACTGTGCACATTTACACACAAACACGAATATTGTACACGTTTTTAGAAATACACTAATATTTCAACAAACAGGTATTTTTTTCACATTTCCTTTATATTATATTCGAACCTACTTATTTCTACTCGTTGCAAACACACTATACTGTCGTAGCTGAGCTTAAAATATGTTTTTATATAGTAGTAAAGGGGCAAATGTAAAGAACTAGCAAATAATTTGAAGAAACAGGAATAAAAATTTTAGCAATCACAGAAGCAAATAAAAAACGATGCGGAATGACTATAATAACTACAATTTATTTATGTACAATAGATTAACAGAAGATTGCATAAAAAAACGAGGAATTGTGTGTATTATTTTGGTCTGAACGAGAAACTAGTACATCAATTCTCCCAGATATTCAACAGAACGTAGAAAATAAAAAAAAATTATAATACTCTATGGACAAAAACTATGTATACCTAACCATAACTATATATGATTAAATATAAAAGGTATAAACCAAAGAACAAGAAAATGGTTGAGAAATATATAGAAAAAAAAACAAACAAAAATACTGAAAATAACCGGTATTAAAAAAATGTCAGAATATTTCAAATACCCCCTATTAGATGCAGCAAAGTAAACATGTAGAAGTAGTAAAAAAAGTAATAATAGAAAACACGCTGCTTTGTGGATAGACGAAATAAAATCACAAACAAAATTAAACCAAAAAATTTGGCAAATATACATTAACTAGTGGGATATGTTAGTTAAACAGATTGTCACAAGACGGCGCTATGACAAAATACGGTATTTAACTAAATAGAATTGTAAATAGATTGTCAACAGTTGGCGCTATGATCAAAATGCGGTTTTTAATATTTAAAAAAAAACATTAACAATTTTTGAATTGTTTGTTTATTTTTACCGGATAGCGGTGAAGGTAATCCTAAAAAGGATGGCTTAGTTAGTGGTTTTAATAAAGTATTAAGGGTGATATGCCGTACCGATAAAAAACACCTTTCAGAAATAATAATAGAACAAATCCTCTGAGGAAAAAAAAACAGTAAAATACATAGTTGGTAATACCTGCCAAAACAAAACAGTGGACAGAATTGAATACATATTAGTTTGTAAACTCTTTTGATCCTTCAAACTGTTTGAAATATTTATACTTATACTATATATACTTTATACTATAGTTTGAAATTTTTTAACTTTTGGATTTGTTGCATATTTTCCATTTTATCCATTCTTGGATTTTTCATTTTTTAGGTTTCTGGAATTCTTCATATTCTTTGGATTCTTTTGGCCTTGTCCGATTTCTTAAAATTTTTTGAATCCCATGGATCTGTTGGATTTTATAAATTCTCTTAATTTTGCGATTCTCTAGATTTATTAAATTTGTCCTATTATTTTCGTTCTCTATTTTTCTATTTTATTTTATCTTTCGGATTCCTTAAATTTATAAATTGTGGATTTCACAAAGTTTTTGCGCTTCTTGAATTCATTATTTTGTTATTAACTGTATACATAGTATTTAGTTTATAAACTCTTACGATCCTTCGAATTGTTTGAATTATTTATTTGTAGTTTGTAAAATCTTTCAATTTTAGGATTTTTTAGATCCTTGACTTGGTTGTATATTTTGAATTCTTTAGTTTCTTGGATTTCTGATTATTTGTAATACGTTCTCTAAATAACTTTTTTTTGTATTTTGATTTTTCAGATTCCTTGATATCTTGGAATCTCTTGGAGATTTGGACTGAATATAAAATCACCATAATTCCACATAAAATTTTTACTCTTTGCATTTTCAAACATGCTCAAAGAGACCCAGAAGTGGTTCCTACCCAAAATTATTTCGGATGCAAGGATTTGCAGAAAAAAACATTTTTTATTTCAAGTCTTTGCTATTACCTATTCGTAACAAGACATAAACAAATGGACGAATTGTTAAATCCTGGTATTTAAAATTTAACAATTTAGGATCATTGTGGGCGACATAATAATAATGGCACAGAAACAACTTAGAAATTTGAAATACAGTTCTGCAAGAATATGGAATACAAATGATCGCAAATAAAACAAATATTATAGTCGTAGTTAAAGTACATAAAGTAATATAGATAAAGATTCATAATGTAAATATTGACCAAGTGAAACATTTCAAGAATCTAAGAATGGTAATAGAATAAAATTGGAAACAAGGATTAGAAATCAACAGTAGAATAGAAAGAGTACCATCTTATGAATACAAATTTTACTAGTAGAAAGAAAAACTCCAAAAAATTAAGACAATTGTTTGTAAGACCACCTACCGATTCGTGAATTGTGTTAATACAAAAGTACAAAAGAGTAGGATACAGGCCAAATAGATAAAGTACCGCAAACAAGTTAAAGGGGTAACCAAAAAACAAAAAATATGAGAAAAAAAGAAAAAATTCTACAAACTTTCATAAAAAACCAACAACAACACTCGACTTTATAGAAAACAGATAATTTATTTAATGGAAGGACTTACAAAGAATGAATAATGCAATACCTGTGATAAAATATGGAAGGTAAAATCACATAAATATAAACAAAAATTAATATAAAAACAAACATTGGATAAGACAGAAGATGAAATAATAAACAAGAAAGGAGAAGAATGGGGCGAAGCAAGAATCCTCGTACAAAACAAGAAGAAGGGGGCAAAATTTGTGCATGCGACTTGAAATAAAGACAGTATAGCGTATTTAAATGTAAATGTAACATAATATTTTACACTGTTACAAATGGTAATTAGATTTTTGATGATATATTAAAATGTAAGCTGTTTAGTGGCAGAATGGAAGCAGGTGGTTATGTATAAACATTTTTGGTCCGCTGGAGGTGGTTGACAACTTTGTAAAGAAGATGTTCGTTTGCTGGAAACGTGCAGTGATCTTGCAGTTAGTTCACGTAAAATGATGTCAAGAGTTTAAAAGCGGTTTTGCCTTATCTGTAATACTGTTTGGAGGTTTAAGGGCTGTAAAAAATCAGATAATAGTTTTAATGGAAATTGTTCCATAAAGCTCGGTAGGCAAATAGCCCTCTTGACCTAGAAGTGGGACAAAGTAATAATAAAACGGCAATAATTGCGGTCGTAATGTAAAGCGGGAGTAACATTCGTTTTGAAGTCTGTTGTCCTCTCCGCATTTTTAATTAAATCAACCAATTGAAGTCGTCTCAGTATTTTGTGCTTTTTCAATTAGTCGGACGGATGAACAAGGACAACGCCACAATTTCGTTAATGTAAAGAAGGAATTTAGTCGATTGTAATAATTCGAGTGAGTGTTCAAGTGCATCTGCATCAGAGACTATCGTCGTTATCTTTCAGCACAGATGCTTCGATCGTAAAACCTCGTGCAATCTGCACCGATGTTTTGCTCTTCCATATTTCCACTTCTCTCCACATATTACGACGGCGGAAAAGAACAGAATGTTTTCTGCTTTACGGCCTTCGAACATAACGTGTGAATTATGTAAAAGTCGTCTTTTTACCGATTCTTGGCCATTCATAACGCCACGCCGCGCGAATTTTAACACAACTTTAATCAAATCGCAGATCGGGAGTTTGGAAATGCAACCGGTGCAATTAGGCCAATAAATTCAAGCGATCCGCTGAAAGATTTCCCAGCCGAGATTAAACAATATTTTCATCACAAATTGTTTTAATTGCGGCTGGGGCTACCACGAATTGGGGCGTCAAATTTGTTACAACAAGTCCCCAACAAACAGCGTCCCTGTTATACATAATACGCATTCATCTGCTGTTACGACTGTTTTGTAGTTTGTTAACCAAAATTAAATGGCACGATCAATATTTGACTGAATTTATTACAGCTGAACCGATCCAAATAAACACAACTGTGATATTTTGCTTTCAGTGTTTGTGACCGTTTTATGCTTTATTACGCAACAATCGACCGCGGATAATCCAAACGGAAAATGACAAATTGTGACAAATTTTTATTGTTGCAATGATTCTTCAAACTTCACTTTCCCTCGCTTTTGTGCGTTAAATTTTTTTTCAGCGTTTCAGTGCTTGAGATTTATTATTTTGCCCCACTTTACGTTTCGTCTTAAAAACGGCCATAAAAAATTGTTTATGCGTTTTGGACATGTTCGACCCAATTTCACCCCATTATATAATTCTAAATAAATAATATAATGCTTGCCACTGTATGCTTAAGATAAGGAAATATTCTCCCTTCGCTTGTTACTTTCGTTTTATTAGTGTCGTTGGTGTTGGGGGTATAAATTTAAGTCTGACACTTAAAAACGTTTTTCCTCGCCCTAGTTTAAATAACTTCAAGTCGGGGGTGCTGAACTTGACTGATAAGCCTCTCCCTTTAGGTGTAGAAATAATTATGGTTGTTTGTGCAAATCAAGCTAATGTTTGCTATTATTGAAATGGGACGTCTAGACCCTTGTTTTTGGGTCTAAAAAGGGGCATAAAAAATGTACGAGTACCTACAGAATTGGGTTAAGTTCGTTGGCGATGTTAGATTACTCTCAGCGAGTTGTGTTTGCTTGGATGACCCTTATCGTAGACTGGCGCAGAAAAACACATCAAGTGGATAAAAAGCAATCCCCATTCGACCCCAACCCCGTCATACCTCTCTTTCACTGAACTCGTTCAATCGTTAGCATCACTTTAAAAGTTTGCCTCTCGTAAAATTCTGCCCCGATAAAATACATTCGGATCGTGTGCAGTTATTGTATAAGCGATAATTGGGGCAATCCGAGAGGCGGTTGATGAGGAACAATATTTGCGCGTTTCGGGATTGAAACGACGCCACTCATAACGAAATGCAAGAAAAATGCAATAAGAATTTCGCCTCCGAACAATTTAAACATCAATTTGGAAAGTATGTGGAGCAGCGTGAATTTCCTGTGGGGAAGAATCCAGGCCGCGACTGTTCGGAATCCACTTTCAGGAATTTTCATGAGAATTTTTCGCCGTAATCATATCGTTGTTCCGAATTATTTCTCTCAACTCGCAGATGCACATTTTATAATACTTTGAATACGTCCGCACTAACAATAATTTTGTTTAATTTAATAAAATATTTCTGCTTCGATTTTAAATCAAATTCCTCAAGAATCCACTTTAGGACCTCTTCTGTGTCTTATCGATTAATTGTCCGGCTGAAAATGTGAGCGTATTTATATTGAAATGTATAGAACAATGATTTTTTACTACGTACAATTTGGATGATAAATTAATGTAACGCATATAGTTCAAAGAAAGAATTATGTGCGTATATTCAGTTGCAATTTCAAAAATGCCTCAGAAAAGCCGACCTGAATGTTTTTTATCTCAATTTTCAATAAAAAAATAATAAAATGTGTCTTTTTGCATTTGTATATTTAAAACGTCGTCTAAGCATCGAATTTTCAGTACGAAATACTATTACATACGATATTTTTCATAAAACTATACAAAACCGTTAGTGTTTTAATTCCATATTAATTACAGATATTATGATAGTTGCCTTTTTTAGTTGTCAAATAAATAGCGCTGTCAAATTATAATAATAAACTCGAAAATTGTGTGTGTTGTTTTTGAAGATGAAAATTAAGTGCGCAGTGTTTTTATACCTTTTTGAAATTATGTGTATAAACATGTTACTGAATAAAATTGACATACAGAATAACACTTCTTGAATTTCTAACTAGAAAATTATATTTTCAATTTTAACGAATGATTTTGAAGCTCAATAAAAATTGCGCTTTAATTTGTAAATTTAAAATCCGGTTGAGTTACACCCGAAACACCACTTTAATTATTAAGTTAGAAATAGCCTGAATTTCTATGTTGCAAAATGCTTGGACTTCAAACTTAAATAATCACGGAATTACCAAATATCAAATGTATACTCCATCTCTAATGGAGTATTTGGACACATGCGCCATGAGTACTAAGAACTACGAAACATGTGAACATTGAACTAAAGTACGGTTATATCGAACTACCGCTCATTTTAAGTTTATGTCGACATGTGTTTTGGTCTATTTATTTGTACAAAGGTACACGTAAATTACACATTTTTGTTACGACGTATGATAAATTAGCAAGCGAAGTAATTTTTGTTAATATTGCAGACAACAATCAACCTGTTTTATATATTTTGACAGCACGCGGAGAGGAATTAGAGATGGGAGTAAGGCGCTTGAAATTGGTAATTCAAAGTTTGAAATTTATGTATTTTTTAATATAGCTATCTGTATTAAACAGTTGTGTGATGTTTTGAGAAGCACTCAAGTGGATTTTAAAAGTACAAATTAAAACCCTCTTTCTAATGAACTCCTAAATAATTTGAGTAACATTTTTGAATAGTTCCAATTAAACTCAGGCAATTTAGCTTAAGAATAATTTTAATAAAAATATCAATTTTGATTCTAATCAAAGTAATGTCTGTATTAAAATGTTTAAGTTTCAAAAATTATATAATTAAATTGTATATATTTAGAAGTAAAAAATAATTGGCGCGTTATTAATTTAACAAAATGTCCGTTAAATTTGCATTTTGGTGAATTGAAAATTGCATTTGAATTGATTTCCAAATACAAACGTTGCTATTTTCAAACGTTAAAATAAAAACGAACAGGGTTAATAATTTTGAAAATAAAAAACCAATGGGTGTATTCCAAACATGCATTTTTTTAAATCTTTGATAACTGTAATTCGGACTATTTGTAAATTCCGTGTATCATGTGTTATATTTATTACAAAAAAACAATAAGATTTAAAATAATTTTATGTCATTAAAGGTGCAGAATAAAATTACATTACAAAGAATTATCAAAATCTTTTTTTCCAAACAATTTCTGTTTGAAAATTGCAAACCAATTTATTTTCCAATCAAACTGGATTGTTATATTTTTGTAATTCAATTTTTTGTTACAATATTTTGCTTTTGTTTTTGATATTTCAAATCCTTCGAATTTTTAACTTGTATTTAAAATATTGCCCCAGAGTTTCTGCATATAATTTCTAATTTAGAATTATACCGACCAACATTTGAAAGAATAAATTTGGGTGCTCTTTCTCTGTATAGCAACGTAAATAAAACGTTGAGCTAAACTTTAATACAGTAAATTTTAAATAATACTTTATTTTTCAATATTCAGTTTTGGTTAAACTCGGATGCTTTTTCATGTTTAAATTTTAAAATGTCTGAATTACTACTTTCACTGTTTATGTGTATATTTATTTTTCATATAAAATGAAAAATAAATATGCACATAAACTTTATTTTTTGTTTTTTGGTTTTAAAATTCTGAAATTAAAATAGTATATTAAAGGACTAGTCGTAATAGTCTTATTATACTTTTTTCTCTACTTTGCATTATTTATTACATTTTTTATTAAAAATTTGCAATTTTAAATTTTGGGATTTTCATCTAAATTGTCGAAATTGACAGTTGTTGGTAAAAATATTGTTTAACAAAATATAGTGGGAAACAAACTACCTGAGATTAAATTAAGAGCTCAAGACACATCAAAGGTAATTGGAAAAAACTAATTTAAATTAAAAATATTGTAACGTTTGGTTTTGGAGTTTACTTTGACGTTTGACATGACTTTTCTTGATGAGATATCACTCTAGAAAACCTAAATTACACGAGAAAACCTAAATTACACTAGTTCTATTAGGAAACTCAAAAAGCTAGTATTAACGCACTCATTTGAGTGCCTTAACAGCTGTATTATAGAAGCAAAGTAGAAAAAATACTTTGGCGTTCCAAAGTAATTCGTGTAAGCGTAAGTAAGTAATATTCTTTTTAAAGAAAGAAGAATCAATTTTCACCGTCACACTGTCGTAATTTGTATCACGTTCATGACCCACTTATTCTGAAGTGTAGTGCTTTGTCTCCGGCTTGCGCCTTCAAGGTCGTAGTTAAGGGTTGAAGGGTGAAATACGCCCGTTTGAAAATTGGCTCGTATTTAGTTACGAGCTCGCTTTAAGCTTAACGGAGCTATCGGCAGAGTGTTAAATGTCCTCATTGTAGAAAAGCTGCGTCGAAAGTTTGGAGAGTTGTGTAAGTTGAGTTGTAAAGTAAAGAAGTGGGCCCTCTTAATGAGAACTTCTTCTGAATTATTGTAGAAGGGGCGAAGTTAAGCGAGTTAACAACTGGAAACTCCAACAAGGACCAGCGTCCAGAAGTTAACGTCGACCTCCAATCAAAAATTTAATTAGAGAAACGGTGAAAACTTCCCCGAAGCGTCGGGATTAATGTAAATATTAGGGGCCGGAAATTCTCGGTCAGCGACCATCTTGAACTCGCTCGTCTAAAACAGACACTCGAGGGAGCAAATTTCGCCCTGACAAGCAAGTACAGAACCGCCAGATAAGTCGGGGTTGCACATTCAACCCCCAGAAATAACCAAAACGAAATATTCACTCACGTGAGCTTTCGGCTTAATTTCGCCCCCAATCAATGCTTTTACGACCACTTATTTTCGATTTAAAAGCGCCGAATTCTTAATTAGTCCTCGCACGCTCGACTCGACACGAACACGTGTTTTTTACATAAAAACTCCCCACGAAACCTAATTGTTTGATTTTTATTAGGGACGCGTGCAATTGGATTAGACACTAATTCTAAGCTTGCAGTCGGCACCAAACAGCCGCCAAGCAAAATCCCCAAAGATTGTCGGATTTAGAACACCATGTCAGTGTTTCTTGTAGATATCGCGAAAATGCGGCAATTACGCTGGGGGTTGATGCACCCTTTAGTGAGCGAGTGCAACTCCCTCATCTTGTCGCTGGAGGGTGCACGTCGGTCGCTGAACTTGAATCGATGACGTCATGAATGCGTGCCATCCACGTGCGGTGGGTCTTCAGGTCTGCAGGTTAGGGGATGAAGTGGTGACGAGGGATGCTCACAAAAGTCACACAAGTCCTTAGAAAGTGGCGAAATTTTAACGCAACATCACCCACTTTTTATTATATTTTTAAAGTGAAACGCTGAGTATTAAATTTCAAGGCCGCGTCACGTCACGTCACGTTACTCAACGTTCGCAAATTTATATTTGTTGGTTTTACTGTTGTGTGAAATTTTATAACAACGCTACCTTCTTTTCGGTATATTTTTGAAATGAAACGCTGGGTGTTAAATTCAAGGCCACGTCACGTCACGTCACGCTCAACAACATTCGCAAATTTATATTTGTTGATTTTTCTGTTGTGTGAAATTTTACCACAACGCCACTCTCTTTTTGGTATATTGTTAAAGTGAAACGCTGAGGGTTACGTTTCAAGGCCGCGTCACGTCACGTCACGTTTAACATCGTTGGAAAATTGATATTTGTTGGTTTTTCTGCTGTGTGTTTTCCTTTTGTATCTTTGATTAAGTTTTAGTTGACTTTAACCGTAGCCTTCGTAAAATACTAGCCGTGCTGAGAAAAAATTGGCAACACAGCTAGAATAGGATGTAAAATTATTATTATTCGTCTTTGAAGACTACGCAAAATAAATGTGGAATTAGTGTCTTCAAATTCTCTAAAAATGAAGAGGTCCAACAAAGCAATTCCTAAAAAAACTTTGCATCCTCTTCTTCAAGTGTTGTCTGCGGATTACATTTTAATCCTAATGATTTAAGTTGATAATTATTTGCAGCAGCGATGGGAGTACAAAAGAAATTTATTTAAGCAGACCACGTTTGAAAGATAATGTCATCCCCAATTTATTTCCAAATTTACCATCATATTTTACAAAATCAAAAATTAAGGAAAGAACTCGACTCAGATGAGACGAAACCATATTTTGTATAACCAAATGAAAGAAATAGATGATTTTTTAAATTCAGACATATTAGACGGTTTTAATAATTTAACAGAAGACTTAGTTTTCTGTTAAATTACCGACTATGGAATTTATATTTATGAGTAATCTGTGATTTTTAAACATTAAATTTTAATAATCATTTAACAATTCAAACTTCAATCGTAATAAACAAAAGTCTTCAGGTCAAAGTGTATATTAGAAAAATAAAATTAGCACCCAACGAATAAAATTGCGTTTTGTCATTTGATTTAACACAACCGGTGGTCTTAATTAGAGTTTTTTTTAACTTGTTATAAAAATTTAAATGAAGAATTAATCGAGTCCAGTGCAAATATTTTAAATAGAAATTTAAATTTTTATGCTCATGAAAAAGCTGCAGGCCAAAATTTTGACAAAATTAAACAATTACTGAGCAGTTGCAACAAATTGTAAATGACAACCCAAAATACTCGTCGTCCACTGTTATAATGGCTTTTATTTTGTATACTCAATCGGCGTTCTGCTATGAATTAATTCGAAAGTTTTTAATTTTAACTCATAAACGTTATTTGCAGTCAATTTCTGCTTTGTTGGATGTGTCACCTATTTCCAATTTAAATAGTATAAATTATAACAAGAATATTTCTAAAAATTTAACTTCTTTAGAACGGGTTGTTGTTTTATTAGTAGATGAAATTTATATCTCTGCTCGATTAGATTATAGATCAAAAAGTATATTAAGAGCTGTTGTAAATTCAACTTCCAATGATCTAAAAACTTTAATTTATTGGCAAAGTGGGGCTTATATTTATAATCTAATCTTTTTCAAAAGTTAAAATAAAAACGAGCACGGTTTATAATTTTAAAAATAAAAAGCCGATGCATGTTTTCCAAACATTCATTTTTATAAATCTGATTTTGCCATTTTATTTAAAACAACTCGTGGTCCTAATTAGAAAATTTTTAACTCGTTATAAAAATTTAAATGAAGAATTAATCGAGTTCAGTACAAATATTTTAAATATAATTTTAAATTTTTATGCTCATGAAAAAGCTGCAGGGCAAAATTTTGACAAAATTAGAAATAATTACTGAGCAGTTGCAACAAATTGTAAATGACAAACCAAAATACTGGTCCACTGCTATAATGACTTTTATTTTGTATTCGCAATTGGCGTTCTGCTATGAATTAATTCGAAAGTTTTTAATTTTACGTCATAAATGTTATTTGCTTTCAATTTCTGCTTCTTTGAATGTGTCACCTATTTCCAATTCGAATAGTATAAATTATCTCAAGAATATTTCTAGAACTTCTTTAGAACGGGTTGTTGTTTTGTTAGTAGATGAAATTTATATTTCTGCTCGATTCGATTATAGATCAAGAAGTATATTAAGAGATGTTGTAAATTCAACTTCCAATGATCTAACAACTTTAATTTATTGGCAAAGTGGGACTTATTTTTAATAATTTAATTAAATTATGATTTCGTGAGTAATTGTTGAATTAATAATAACCATTCTTCAATTAATTATACTGATAATATTTAATTAATTTGCAAGCGAAAAGAAATGCGACGTTGCGTTTTTCTCAGCACGGCTAGTTCTCTTACGGCGGCTACGCTATAACGTCTCCTGATCAAATCTTTACATTTGTGTAAATGTTTCTTTGTTGCGTTCAGAGATCGTTCACTTCTAGCGTCGTTAAAATTATTTTGCCGAAATGAAAATGGGCAAAACACAATTTTATGCAAGATTAACGGTTAAGAGTTTATGACCGGCGATAAAAATTTGCGGCGACATTTTCAGCGAACATAACAATTTGTAGAATTCTTCATCAGTCATCACTAACAGCGCAGTTATGCCGATCTTCAGACGATTTATATTTACGGCACATTTGACCATCGACACAGCCCAAATAAATTCGGTCGATCTGCACGAGAATCGTCCCATATTTCAGGGGATCTTACAAAGTGTCACATTTGTTTGTTTAGCAAATTGCAACAAATGTATCGTCGTTGCGATAAAACGAATCGTTAACGTCATACCGCAGAAATCATCATAAAAATCTAGAGATAAGCGCTACCAAAGCGCAATAAAACCTTCCGGATAATTCCTCCCGGAAACATAATTGATGCGAAGTGGCATAAAGTTTAGTTTTGCCGGAGGGTGTTAATAAATCTCGTTTGGAGATGTGGGCAAACTTGTAAACGTCGTCATTTCGGTACTGCTATCAACCTCACACCCGGATCCGTAACATTTTGGAGATATTAAATCAACATGAAACATGAATTGGAATTTGAGCCCAAATTCTTAAATGTATTCAAAAATTTCAAATTTTTTCAATCTGTCAAAGAGTTCTGGTTTTTCCGCCAATGAAAAGCAAACTTTGGCCAGTGAACATGTCTACTGTAGATTTGGACGAAACGTTTGCAATTTATTTCTATAAAAATTATAACTTCAACAAATACATCGACGTGCAACATTCTTTTTTGGATGTTGAGTCACAATAAAAATTAGAGCAAATCATGAATTGGAATTTGAACCCACACTTGTATTGTTAAAAAATTACATATTTTTCGATCCGTTCGTTGTAGTTTTGATTTTTACGCCAATGAAAAGCAAATTTGATCACTTTGGCATCGCTACTGATACATGCAGCCACAAAATCGGGAAAATTATAGCTTAATATTTTTAAAGATTCACGATCATGTTGATATTTTAATAGAAAAGAGAAGTGGGGACCTACTTGTAGTTAAATTTTATTGGCAAACTAGCTTCGGAGTGACAATCTCCATTTTCAGTGCAATAACAAATGGTAGACATAAACAGGTGAAAATTGTATAAAACGGCTCAGAATGTAAAATAGAGAAAGAAATGGTCCCACCTCGTCAAGCGAGGTTAAACCAGGTTAAAAATTTGCAAAAGTATTAAAAGTGGCGAAAGTCCCACCTAATACTAGCGAAAATTTATTCACGAGGATAATTCATAATTCTTCATTTAAGAGAAATGTCTAAAAAAATTACTTTAAGAATTAGGGTGGAAAAAGAAGTTTGGTCATTGACTAGGTGGAGAGAATTTGGATTGTGTAATTCTTCTAAAATTCTAAGGATTTGTAAGAAGTTTTCACGGGAAATTTGATAATAACATTCAATTGCCATTAATATTCAAACAATTCGTCCAAAGTTAATTCATAGATTTTACATGTAAAAAATGCTAATTATTATTTTGTAAATTTATGTTCCCAGTTCAACGTGAACTATAGAATCTAGTAAATAGTTCATTTTGAATTGTTATGGAAGTTCCCGAAAGGGTACCATTTCATGTAGTTATCAAAAAAAAATTTTTTTATTTCTTCTGTTTGTATCGGCGAAACACTAATTCCTGTTAATTTTAAACTACTGCAGAAAAATAACTACAAATATAGATGTATGTATAAGTATTTATTATTTTTTGTAATCGAGTTATAAAATATTTATTAAAGTTTGACTTGACGTGCCGAATCAACTAAATGTGTTATATTTTATTTATTTTATATTTTGTTTGATAAACGTGTAATTTATATGTCGAATAATATGATTCTGACTTTTTGTATGGCGCTTAAATGAAATAAAATTTTAACAGAGCAAAATTCCGTCTTTGATTAAATACCTGCAATACTATTCAAAAATAAAACACATGGCCAAGAAAACAATTGTTTGAAATTAAACTACCCGTTAACCATTTACATTCCCTGTAAGGAGAATTAAGAAATTCTCGAGGTGGTTTATCCTAATTAGCCAAAAAACGACTCAAGTCTGGACGAAGAACTAGAGGATTTGTGAAAAACAATTTATCCATCACAACAAAGCTGAGTAAATTTAAATTTAATAAAAAATACGATCTCCATGTCATTGATTATTCTCACATCGTTGACACCTAACACACCAACATTGGATACTCATTTTTGCATTTTAAAATTCGAAAATTTTAATTTTAATAGAAATTTGGACAAAAACCGAACCCCAATTGAACTGTTTGTGAAATGGCGCAAAGAAACAAAGATGACGTCGGCTAAATTCAAAATTCGACTCCTGATTGGTTCTGAGACGGTGCGCGTTTTTCAGGCACCGAAGCCACCCCATCCAAAAAACGTATCCAATCACGTACTAACAGTTCTAAAAAACACCAGCCATGTCTCTGCTCTGATTGGCACAATGAGTACATTTTTTCAAGCAAAAAATGCGAAAAAAGCGCCGGTCGGGCGTTTCCATTCAAATTCGATTGAAATAATTATCGCTAAGATCTAAAGCTGAAAAAGATATCTACAAACAAATCACATTTTTTTGTAAAATTTTTAAACTTGAAAACTCTAAAAATCTTAAATTTACAAAGTCAGTTGATGAAGGGAGGCACTACCTCTTCTGCCTCATGAAAGGAAAAATCTTGTACTTAAAATGAAGCTAAAAAGGGACCATTTGGAACAGAAAGATTAGCAATTTTCAAAGTTAAATCATGTTTTAGATCGAGTTTTTGATTGCAAAAGAATGTTTAAAGGGAAAAACATGACGAAGAGTTGTATTTAACCAAATTGCTAAGTGATCACAAGGTGAGGTGACGAAAGAAACTATGGATTTTTATATCGATCAATAATTCACCATCAATAAGTTCTGTAACTATTCAATAAATCTCATAAATATTGCATAATTCCCGTAAATCCTAAATAACTCTTCTAAATTCTCAATAATTCCTGTAAATCCTCACTAATTCATGTAGATCCTCAACAATTCATGTAATTCTAATGCATTAAGAGAATAAAAAATTAAGAAAATACGAAGATGTGTTCTTAATCGTCTATTTACATATATATACTCTGCAACTTCCCTAACTCGAACTTCTATAACACGAAATATTCTCTAACGCGATTAACCCGACTTGCGTCTATTAATAATTAATTTATTATTGCACTGGTTTCTCGCCATTTTTACAAATAATTAATAAAGTAAAAAATTAAGAAACTAAGAATATATTAATAATTATTTTTTTATTGCAGTGGTTTCTCGCCTTTTTTACAAAAAAATATTTTTTTCTCCAAAACAATACAAAAAGGTGCAAAAAAGTTGATACCATATGACACAGAATTTAATGCAGAATCCGAAAATACATTAAAAATAGGTATGTTGTATTTAAAATCATCAAAATCATCAAGTGGCAAAATCATTAAAATATTTTCGGCAGACAGATCTTATAATTTTATACAAGTATGCAATGTATTATGTATCTTTTTCCGTTCTCTTTATTTGCCTAATAGTCCCTCTTCGTGAAACACTCTTTATGTGAGTATATGCCTTAATTCGTCGTATTTTTTTAAAAGTAAAATTTTCTCTAACTTGTAACACTCGAACCACAGGAGGGCTAAATGAATGTCGGGTAACTCGTAAACTAATAGCTTTTATTATTAAACATTAAAAGAGTGGACTCAATGTGGCACCGACGCCATCTTGTTACTTGCTCTTCACGTTATTTTCTGTCGCGCACGCGTCTTGCGGTAAGTGGTGGTACCATCACGTTACAAACTCGAATTAAATTTTCGGTCCTTTGGAGGTTCGAGTTAGAGAAGTGTAAATACATATAGGTAAATAGAAGTAGTAATAAAAATTAAACGTCATCATTTTACGTTAATAAGGATAACAAAACTTCATTTAGGCATATAGATGCACTTAAAACGATTATAAATATTATGTGGGCACTTTTCTAAGTACCTTAGTAAATAAAAAAATTATTCAACAAAATAAAAATTTTGCAATACAAAAACATAAGAAATTAATAAGAACTATGGTAAAAAAATTATTTCGTTTTATTGCCAGGCAACAATCTTGTCTGGCAGATACTGCTCACATGCAGAAACGCATGAGCCACTGTAATTTCCCTTGCAATTCTCAATAAAAATCTTGTAAAACACAATAAATTCTCGTAATTCTCGATAAATTCTCATAATTCCTGGGGTAACTGAGCTACAGAAGACGGGAGCAAATCTACATGCTTTAATTATAGAAAATTGAATTAAAATAATTTTAGAATTTAGTGGAAATCAGAGTCGGAAATGGGTTTAAATTGATTGGTCACAAAATACTTTTAATTCGTTCGTTCTTTATAAAGCATATCTTAAGTGTAGTTTTAAGGCAACAACCTGAAGACCTGAGCGTGTGAGTTATAATCATTTTATAATTTAGTGGAAATCAGAGTTGAAAACTGGGGGGGGGGGAATTGTTTCAATTCGTTCAATCTTTATGAAGGATATCTTATGTGTAGCTTTGAGGCAACAACCTGAAGACTTAAGCGTGCGAGTTATAATAATTTTAAAATTTAGTGGAAATCAAAGTAGGAAAATGGGTACATATTGGTTGGTCAGAAAATTGTTTCAATTCGTTTATTCTTTTATGAAGGATATCATA
The DNA here is from genome assembly GCA_964023215.1 of Eledona agricola. Classification (NCBI taxonomy): domain Eukaryota; kingdom Metazoa; phylum Arthropoda; class Insecta; order Coleoptera; family Tenebrionidae; genus Eledona; species Eledona agricola. The sequence goes on from OZ026861.1 coordinate 5,865,744, forward strand.
AGTATGGCTTTAAGGCAACAACCTGAAGACCTGAGCATGTGAGTTATAATAATTTTAGAATTGAATGGAAATCAGAGTCGGAATATGGGTACATATTGGTTGGTCACAAAATTGTTTCAAATCGTTTATTCCTTATGAAGGATAGCTTAAGTGTAGCTTTGAGGCAATAATCTGAAGACATGAGCATGCGAGTTATAATAATTTTAGAATTGAATGGAAATCAGAGTTGGAAAATGGGTACATATTGGTTGGTCAGAAAGTTGTTTCAATTCGTTCATTCTTTATGAAGGATATCTTAAGTGTAGTTTCAAGGTATGAAAACCTGAGCGTGCGAGTAATAATAATTTTAGAATTTAGTGCAAATCAGAGTCGGAAAATGGGTACATATTGGTTGTTAAGAAAATTGTTTGAATTCGTTCATTGTGTATGAAGGATATCTTAAGTGTAGCTTTGAGGCAATAATCTGAAGACATGGGCGTGCGAGTTATAATAATTTTAGAATTGAATGGAAATCAGAGTTGGAAAATGGGTACATATTGGTTGGTCACAAAGTTGTTTCAATTCGTTCATTCTTTATGAAGGATATCTTAAGTATAGTTTCAAGGTATGAAAACCTGAGCGTGCGAGTAATAATAATTTTAGAATTTAGTGCAAATCAGAGTCGGAAAATGGGTACATATTGGTTGTTAAGAAAATTGTTTGAATTCGTTCATTCTTTATGAAAGATATCTTAAGTGTAGATTTGAGGCAAAAACCTGAAGACCTGAGCGTGTGATGGTAAGTTGTAGGTCACGAGGCTTTCCCGTTCCGCTTCTTGCACGCAGTCAGTTGTCATTGGTGGTGGAAACGCGCTTTTCCGCTTAGCGGGGAATTACGCTGGAGTATGAGTCAGCGATACAAGGGGTCCTACCCTACACCTCTTTATTGAGTAAGGGTGGCTGAGGATTGGCCATGCCTACGATGCAACTGCACAAAGACCTAGGGGACATGCTACTAGCCTACAGTGTTGGTTTAGTGTTGTGAAGGTGCAGTTGTGGTCGTTAGGTTAAGAAATACAACCCTTCAAGTGCAATATTTACCGCTTTCATCCTCCGCCACCGAACGTCGTGTTCATAGCGTATTTTCTTGGTTGTGTATTTTTAAGCGGGTAGTTTTTGTGGCGGCCGTTGATCGATCGCGGGTGCGTGAGGGCGAGAATGCTGATCCCGACCTCCCCGACTATGCACTCTGGACATAACAATCGCGACGTCATCAAACTGTTCGTGGGGCAAATTCCCCGACACCTGGAGGAGGAGGATTTGAGACCCATGTTCGAGGAGTTCGGGAAAATTTACGAATTTACAGTGCTTAAGGATAAATACACCGGGATGCATAAGGGTATGTGTGCATGACTCATCCCAGGAGATGCGCACAATCGTTGCCATAAAAATTTTTGTTGTTGGAACAGTTAGAGGGTGCTCGAAAATTTTGGCGCGAATTTATCTCAGCCCCGTTCCAGTCCGAACTACACCAATAAAAAAGAACGAGTTATTGGCGGGCTTCGGGAGAATTATGGCGAATTAAAACCCTGTGTACTATTTTCTTTTCCAAAACGAACGTAACAACTGTTATCGTTCTCTCTACACAAGCAATACTGACACTCCGCGCGCCGAAATCGCCTCGTAACTGCCAAAATTGCGCCGCTCAATCAATTTTTAAGCGATGATTCTCGTTTTTCTCACAAGCTTGGATTAATGGGTCTGGATGCTGGGAGCGCTTTATTAAAATCGCATGTGCTATTTAGTAACGGGTTATGCAAATGACGCAAGAGGGGTGAGAGCGTGTGGGTTCAAAAGAAAGGGTTGCTTTTCGAACAGTCGCATCCCCTAGAGGAGCGCCTCGCGGGCTCGGATGCAATTAAGAAGATGCCTCCCTTATATGCCCAATATGGAGGATTCAATTTAATCACGTTTATGTAACAAGCGCAGCTTGGGATTCTATCGGGCTAATTTGAGGGGTTGCTTTTAAATGGTCACGGCATTTGACCCAAAATTCCACGAGTTGAGATTTTCAATCGTTTTACTAAGTATTTTTATACAGGGTTATTAAAAAATTCAATGACTTTATGGAGACAGTGGCGACAAAAGTGGTTAGATTTTTGATTGGTTATTGTTGTCATGTGTTGGCAAAGTGCATATTTGTCAACATTAGCTTCTTGCTTTCGTTCTGTTAATTAATGATTTTTATAAACAAGTATTGCGTTTACTCGTGTTTTCCATTTATTTAACTATTTAGTAGTATTTAAATGACCTAAAATCAATACTTTGTAGGTCCGAAATTTGCACTCCACTTTTTTCATTCAATACTTCATATATGTATATTTATATAATATATAATAATAATAATATTCATTATAACATTAAACTTACTCTTTTACAAATATGGCATCATCAAATTAATTTGTCACATTTTTTTATAGTTTATGTCGAACTAGAAAAGTGATAAGCAGACTTAAAGAAAGTTAATCAGTTTTTTCATTTATCTCAAAACTGTCAAAGTGGACTTAGGCGGTGTTGATTTGAAGCCATCGATTTCTTCCAATACTAGATCGGTAAGTAATAAAAACCGTGAATTTTATTGGCATTTGTCTTAATTGTTAGTAAAAATTTAATGTTAAAATATGTTTTTTCATGTTAATTTTTTCAGTGTGAATATGCCCGGGTAAAGTAAATCAAAATAAATTTAGTGGTCAGCGTTTTGATTGGCTATTGCTGTGTATATAAAGACACAGAAAATATAAATGATTGTAGTCGAAGTGTGCCGTGCTGTGCCGCTTCATATAAATATACATATTTCTAATTTATTTTGCTGAATTCTGCACTGTTAGTTACCGACTCGTTATTCCTGTTATAATTTTTTCGTAATTTTGTACGTTTGCGTGTTTTTTGTCATTTATTGTGGTCTTTTGTTGTTTTCGCCGTTCACAAAATTTGGACGTTAAAAATATCGTTTCTTTAACACGTGTTCGGAAAATTATGCATTATCACGATGATGTGGCACGTAAAATTTTACATAGGTTTCACCACATTTATAATGAACCTGTATTTACAATGATGTTAATCTGTAGACACATTGAAAGTATAGGACCCCGTGTTATGGAACGCCAAAGTATATATATATTTTTATATCGAAATTTTAAAAATAATAAAAAAAGTGAGTAATAGTTTTACACGTGAACAATGAAAGTGATAATTACTGCATTTTTAAATTTGAAAATTGTGAGAAAACATCCAAGTTTTACCAAAAATGAATATTCTTTCTTATGCAAAAGTTACTTTTGAAGATTTTAATATGAGGATTTGAGGAAAACAAAGTATTAGTTTAAATTCACCATATTATAATAAAATTTTGCTCAACATTTTATATACGGTGCTGTGTAGAGAAAGAGAAAAATATATTTTTCTAAATGTTTTTTATTATAATTCTAAATTAGATATTACAGCCATACAAGTTGAAAATAAGCAATAGGTAAAAGAAATATACCGTAACAAAAAATTGAATTAAAATAATTTTGAAACATCCAATCTGATGGGAAAAGAAACTGATTTGCAATTTTCTACTAGAAATTGTTTTTAAATAAAAATTGATTATTGATAATTTTTTGTAATGTACTTTTATTTTGAACCTTGGATTAAAATTATTCTAAATTTTATTGTTTTATGTAATAAATAATACACATGTTCCACAGAATTTACAAATAGTCCGATTTACAGTTATCGAAAGTTCAAGAGTAAAATGCATGCTCTTAAAACCTGTTTCGGTTTTTTATTATAAAAGTTATATGCCGTGTCCGATTTTATTTTAAAGTTTCAAAAATAGCAATTAATTCAACTTGAAATGTAAATAAGAATTTTACAAAATTTTTGTGAAATCAACAGCGGCCTGACTTGTTTGCCTTTTAATTGTATACAATCAAATTATATAATTTTTTCAACTTATAAATTTTAATACAGAAACTATACTGACTAAAATTATTTTTCGAGTCATCCATGTTTATATACATTATTTTTAAACTTTATTTCTATCAATTTTATTGGAACCATTTAAAAATGTTATTGCACTTTACTTTATACTTTTAAAATTCAGTTGAGTTCGATAAAGAACGCGTTCCCTGAGGCATATTATATTGTACAAGGCCAATTTTATAAACGACCAGCGAAGCCGGGAGTTTTAAAAAAGATGAGGGCCAAAATAACCTTATAAACGAGTTTTTTTATTCTAATTTTTATACTTCGCATCTTTTATGCAAATTTTAATTAAAAATTTTAAAATTTAAGGAACTTTGCATGGGTAGGTTGACAACTGTCAAAATTAATATTTTTATTTTTAAATGCAATTAGAGGGCACAATATTTGGCGGGGATAATAATTTTCAGAAAAATATTGCGGCAAGCAACCCACCTTGCATTAATTTAAGTGCTCAATACACATCGAACGATTATTATAATAATTGGGAAAAGCTATTTTAAACAAAAAATTTTGTAACGTTTTGTTTTGGTGTTTACTTTGTTGTTTGACATGGCATACCATCCTAGAAAAAATAAATTACTCTAGTTCTATTAGCAAACCCAAAAAGTTAATAATTCACTACTCAATTAAGTGCTTTAACAGCTTTGTTGTTGACGCGAAGTAGAAAAGAGTATATTAAAGAACGAGTACCATAAGGTATATTTTATTGTACAAGTCCAAGTTTATAAAACGACCGGCGAAGCCGGGAGTTTTAAAAAGGACGAGTGCCGTAATACCCTTATTAACGAGTTTATAATTCTATCTTTTCAACTTCGCATCTTTTATGCAAATTTTAATAAAAAATTTGCAATTTTAATATTTGGGGGATTTTGCATCAGTTGTTTGACAATTGTCAAAATTTTAATTTCGATTTTCAAATGCAATTAAAGAAAACACAGTTGGTGGCAAAAATAGAATTCAGCAAAATATTGTCACAAACAATCTACCTGGAATTAATTTACGTGCTCAAAACACATCCAACGTAAAAATTAATGTTTATAATAATTGGGAAAAGCTTAATTAAATCAACAAAATTGTAAAGTTTTGTTTTGGTGTTTACTTTGATCTTTGACATTACATAATGCCCTAGAAAAAATAAATTACACTTGTTCTATTACCAAACTCAAAAAGCTAATAATGCATTAGTCAATTGATTGCTTTAATAGCTTTGTTGTAGACGCAAGTAGAAAAGAGTATATTAAAGAACGACTTCCATAAGGCTTATGTTATTGTATGAGACCAAGTTTATAAAACGACCGACGAAGCCGGGAGTTTTAAAATGAACAATTGCATTTGTATTTGCATTTTTTAAATTATTTATATTATTATTTTTATGCAACTTTAAAATTTCGGGAATTTTACATCGGTTGGTTGACAATGGTTAAAATTGAAATTTTAAGTTACCAATACAATTAAATGGCACAACATTTGGCGGTGATAATAATTTTCAGAAAAATATTGCGGCAAGCAACCCACCTGGGATTAATTTAAGTGCTCAAGACTCGCCCAACGTAACGATTAATGTTTATATCAATTAACAGCTAATTTAAATTAAAAATATTGTAACGTTTTGTTTTGGTGTGACATGACATACCACCCTTGAAAAACTAAATTACACTAGTTCCATTACGAAACTCAAAAAGCTATTAACGCACTCAATTCAGTGCTTTAACAGCTTTGTTGTAGAAGCGAGTAGAAAAGAGTATATTAAAGAACGAGTTCCATAAGGCTTATGTTATTGTATGAGACCAAGTTTATTGCATTTACCAATTGCATTTGTATTTGCATTTTTTAAATTATTTATATTATTATTTTTATGCAACTTTAAAATTTCGGGAATTTTGCATCGGTTGGTTGACAATTGTTAAAATTGAAATTTAGATTTACCAAAGCAAATAGATGGCACACGACCGGCGAAGCCGTGAGTTTTAAAATGAACAATTGCATTTGTATTTGCATTTTTTAAATTATTTATATTATTATTTTTATGCAACTTTAAAATTTCGGGAATTTTGCATCGGTTGGTTGACAATTGTTAAAATTGAAATTTAGATTTACCAAAGCAAATAGATGGCACACGACCGGCGAAGCCGGGAGTTTTAAAATGAACAATTGCATTTGTATTTGCATTTTTACAATTATTTATATTATTATTTTTATGCAACTTTAAAATTTCCGGAATTTTGAATCGGTTGGTTGACAATTGTTAAAATTGAAATTTAGATTTACCAAAGCAAATAGATGGCACACGACCGGCGAAGCCGGGAGTTTTAAAATGAACAATTGCATTTGTATTTGCATTTTTACAATTATTTATATTATTATTTTTATGCAACTTTAAAATTTCGGGAATTTTGCATCGGTTGGTTGACAATTGTTAAAATTGAAATTTAGATTTACCAAAGCAAATAGATGGCACACGACCGGCGAAGCCGGGAGTTTTAAAATGAACAATTGCATTTGTATTTGCATTTTTACAATTATTTATATTATTATTTTTATGCAACTTTAAAACTTCGGGAATTTTGCATCGGTTGGTTGACAATTGTTAAAATTGAAATTTAGATTTTCAAATGCAATTATACGGCACAACAGTTGGTGCAAAAATAATTTTTACAAGATATTCTTACAAGCAACCTATCTGTGATTAATTTAAGTGCTCAATGTTAATAAAGTTTATAATAATTATAGCGGGTGACTATAAATGATTGACTTTAATTTAGGTGATTGGCATCAGTGAGGAATTGGTACTAGATGAACAGTCGTCGTGATTTATGTCTATTAAATTTTCAGATTAGAATATTGTTGTCAAAAAGTGAAACTTACTGAATAATGGCGAACGAAAAGTGACAAATAATGGAGAAAATTGTTACAGCGAGTGATCGAAAAGATCTTCCAGCTGTAAAAACCATTTTGAAAACAATTCTGATATTGGCAATTTTTAAATTTTACGTTTATTTGACAATTTAAAATTTAAAAAATCAGTGTACCCAATGGAAGAGTTAAAAAATATTGCCAACCTAACACAAAAAATGTCAATCATTTATAAGTCACCCGGTAGGAAGCTTATTCTGTGTCTTATTGTAATTTTTTCACATTACAATTTGGATCAGGATATACCACCCTAGAAAAACTAAATTACACTAGTTCCATTACGAAACTCAAAAAGCTATTAACGCACTCAATTCAGTACTTTAAAAACTTTGTTGTAGAAGCAAGTAGAAAAGAGTATATTAAAGAACGAGTTTCATAAGGCTTACGTTATTGTATGAGGCCAAGTTTATAAAACGACCGGCGAAGCCGGGAGTTTTAAAATGAAAAATTGCATTTGTATTTGCATTTTTTTAATTATTTATATTATTTTTTTTATACAGCTTTAAAATTTCGGGAATTTTGCATCGGTTGGTTGACAATTGTTAAAATTGAAATTTAGATTTACCAAAGCAAATAGATGGCACACGACCGGCGAAGCCGGGAGTTTTAAAATGAACAATTGCATTTGTATTTGCATTTTTTAAATTATTTATATTATTATTTTTATGCAACTTTAAAATTTCGGGAATTTTGCATCGGTTGGTTGACAATTGTTAAAATTGAAATTTAGATTTACCAAAGCAAATAGATGGCACACGACCGGCGAAGCCGGGAGTTTTAAAATGAACAATTGCATTTGTATTTGCATTTTTACAATTATTTATATTATTATTTTTATGCAACTTTAAAATTTCGGGAATTTTGCATCGGTTGGTTGCCAATTGTTAAAATTGAAATTTAGTTTTACTAAAGCAAATAGATGGCACACGACCGGCGAAGCCGGGAGTTTTAAAATAAACAATTGCATTTGTATTTGCATTTTTTAAATTATTTATATTATTATTTTTATGCAACTTTAAAATTTCGGTAATTTTGCATCGGTTGGTTGACAATTGTTAAAATTGAAATTTAGATTTACCAAAGCAAATAGATGGCACACGACCGGCGAAGCCGGGAGTTTTAAAATGAACAATTGCATTTGTATTTGCATTTTTACAATTATTTATATTATTATTTTTATGCAACTTTAAAATTTCGGGAATTTTGCATCGGTTGGTTGACAATTGTTAAAATTGAAATTTAGATTTACCAAAGCAAATAGATGGCACACGACCGGCGAAGCCGGGAGTTTTAAAATGAACAATTGCATTTGTATTTGCATTTTTACAATTATTTATATTATTATTTTTATGCAACTTTAAAATTTCGGGAATTTTGCATCGGTTGGTTGACAATTGTTAAAATTGAAATTTCGATTTTCAAATGCAATTATACGGCACAACAGTTGGTGCAAAAATAATTTTTACAAGATATTCTTACAAGCAACCTATCTGTGATTAATTTAAGTGCTCAATGTTAATAAAGTTTATAATAATTATAGCGGGTGACTATAAATGATTGACTTTAATTTAGGTGATTGGCATCAGTGAGGAATTGGTACTAGATGAACTGTCGTCGTGATTTATGTCTATTAAATTTTCAGATTAGAATATTGTTGTCAAAAAGTGAAACTTACTGAATAATGGCGAACGAAAAGTGACAAATAATGGAGAAAATTGTTACAGCGAGTGATCGAAAAGATCTTCCAGCTGTAAAAACCATTTTGAAAACAATTCTGATATTGGCAATTTTTAAATTTTACGTTTATTTGACAATTTAAAATTTAAAAAATCAGTGTACCCAATGGAAGAGTTAAAAAATATTGCCAACCTAACACAAAAAATGTCAATCATTTATAAGTCACCCGGTAGGAAGCTTATTCTTTGTCTTATTGTAATTTTTTCTAATTACAATTTGGATCAGGATATACCACCCTAGAAAAACTAAATTACACTAGTTCCATTACGAAACTCAAAAAGCTATTAACGCACTAAATTCAGTACTTTAAAAACTTTGTTGTAGAAGCAAGTAGAAAAGAGTATATTAAAGAACGAGTTTCATAAGGCTTACGTTATTGTATGAGGCCAAGTTTATAAAACGACCGGCGAAGCCGGGAGTTTTAAAATGAAAAATTGCATTTGTATTTGCATTTTTTTAATTATTTATATTATTTTTTTTATACAGCTTTAAAATTTCGGGAATTTTGCATCGGTTGGTTGACAATTGTTAAAATTGAAATTTAGATTTACCAAAGCAAATAGATGGCACACGACCGGCGAAGCCGGGAGTTTTAAAATGAACAATTGCATTTGTATTTGCATTTTTTAAATTATTTATATTATTATTTTTATGCAACTTTAAAATTTCGGGAATTTTGCATCGGTTGGTTGACAATTGTTAAAATTGAAATTTAGATTTACCAAAGCAAATAGATGGCACACGACCGGCGAAGCCGGGAGTTTTAAAATGAACAATTGCATTTGTATTTGCATTTTTACAATTATTTATATTATTATTTTTATGCAACTTTAAAATTTCGGGAATTTTGCATCGGTTGGTTGCCAATTGTTAAAATTGAAATTTAGTTTTACTAAAGCAAATAGATGGCACACGACCGGCGAAGCCGGGAGTTTTAAAATAAACAATTGCATTTGTATTTGCATTTTTTAAATTATTTATATTATTATTTTTATGCAACTTTAAAATTTCGGTAATTTTGCATCGGTTGGTTGACAATTGTTAAAATTGAAATTTAGATTTACCAAAGCAAATAGATGGCACACGACCGGCGAAGCCGGGAGTTTTAAAATGAACAATTGCATTTGTATTTGCATTTTTACAATTATTTATATTATTATTTTTATGCAACTTTAAAATTTCGGGAATTTTGCATCGGTTGGTTGACAATTGTTAAAATTGAAATTTAGATTTACCAAAGCAAATAGATGGCACACGACCGGCGAAGCCGGGAGTTTTAAAATGAACAATTGCATTTGTATTTGCATTTTTACAATTATTTATATTATTATTTTTATGCAACTTTAAAATTTCGGGAATTTTGCATCGGTTGGTTGACAATTGTTAAAATTGAAATTTCGATTTTCAAATGCAATTATACGGCACAACAGTTGGTGCAAAAATAATTTTTACAAGATATTCTTACAAGCAACCTATCTGTGATTAATTTAAGTGCTCAATGTTAATAAAGTTTATAATAATTATAGCGGGTGACTATAAATGATTGACTTTAATTTAGGTGATTGGCATCAGTGAGGAATTGGTACTAGATGAACTGTCGTCGTGATTTATGTCTATTAAATTTTCAGATTAGAATATTGTTGTCAAAAAGTGAAACTTACTGAATAATGGCGAACGAAAAGTGACAAATAATGGAGAAAATTGTTACAGCGAGTGATCGAAAAGATCTTCCAGCTGTAAAAACCATTTTGAAAACAATTCTGATATTGGCAATTTTTAAATTTTACGTTTATTTGACAATTTAAAATTTAAAAAATCAGTGTACCCAATGGAAGAGTTAAAAAATATTGCCAACCTAACACAAAAAATGTCAATCATTTATAAGTCACCCGGTAGGAAGCTTATTCTTTGTCTTATTGTAATTTTTTCTAATTACAATTTGGATCAGGATATACCACCCTAGAAAAACTAAATTACACTAGTTCCATTACGAAACTCAAAAAGCTATTAACGCACTCAATTCAGTACTTTAAAAACTTTGTTGTAGAAGCAAGTAGAAAAGAGTATATTAAAGAACGAGTTTCATAAGGCTTACGTTATTGTATGAGGCCAAGTTTATAAAACGACCGGCGAAGCCGGGAGTTTTAAAATGAAAAATTGCATTTGTATTTGCATTTTTTTAATTATTTATATTATTTTTTTTATACAGCTTTAAAATTTCGGGAATTTTGCATCGGTTGGTTGACAATTGTTAAAATTGAAATTTAGATTTACCAAAGCAAATAGATGGCACACGACCGGCGAAGCCGGGAGTTTTAAAATGAACAATTGCATTTGTATTTGCATTTTTTAAATTATTTATATTATTATTTTTATGCAACTTTAAAATTTCGGGAATTTTGCATCGGTTGGTTGACAATTGTTAAAATTGAAATTTAGATTTACCAAAGCAAATAGATGGCACACGACCGGCGAAGCCGGGAGTTTTAAAATGAACAATTGCATTTGTATTTGCATTTTTACAATTATTTATATTATTATTTTTATGCAACTTTAAAATTTCGGGAATTTTGCATCGGTTGGTTGACAATTGTTAAAATTGAAATTTAGTTTTACTAAAGCAAATAGATGGCACACGACCGGCGAAGCCGGGAGTTTTAAAATAAACAATTGCATTTGTATTTGCATTTTTTAAATTATTTATATTATTATTTTTATGCAACTTTAAAATTTCGGTAATTTTGCATCGGTTGGTTGACAATTGTTAAAATTGAAATTTAGATTTACCAAAGCAAATAGGTGGCACACGACCGGCGAAGCCGGGAGTTTTAAAATGAACAATTGCATTTGTATTTGCATTTTTACAATTATTTATATTATTATTTTTATGCAACTTTAAAATTTCGGGAATTTTGCATCGGTTGGTTGACAATTGTTAAAATTGAAATTTCGATTTTCAAATGCAATTATACGGCACAACAGTTGGTGCAAAAATAATTTTTACAAGATATTCTTACAAGCAACCTATCTGTGATTAATTTAAGTGCTCAATGTTAATAAAGTTTATAATAATTATAGCGGGTGACTATAAATGATTGACTTTAATTTAGGTGATTGGCATCAGTGAGGAATTGGTACTAGATGAACTGTCGTCGTGATTTATGTCTATTAAATTTTCAGATTAGAATATTGTTGTCAAAAAGTGAAACTTACTGAATAATGGCGAACGAAAAGTGACAAATAATGGAGAAAATTGTTACAGCGAGTGATCGAAAAGATCTTCCAGCTGTAAAAACCATTTTGAAAACAATTCTGATATTGGCAATTTTTAAATTTTACGTTTATTTGACAATTTAAAATTTAAAAAATCAGTGTACCCAATGGAAGAGTTAAAAAATATTGCCAACCTAACACAAAAAATGTCAATCATTTATAAGTCACCCGGTAGGAAGCTTATTCTGTGTCTTATTGTAATTTTTTCACATTACAATTTGGATCAGGATATACCACCCTAGAAAAACTAAATTACACTAGTTCCATTACGAAACTCAAAAAGCTATTAACGCACTCAATTCAGTACTTTAAAAACTTTGTTGTAGAAGCAAGTAGAAAAGAGTATATTAAAGAACGAGTTTCATAAGGCTTACGTTATTGTATGAGGCCAAGTTTATAAAACGACCGGCGAAGCCGGGAGTTTTAAAATGAAAAATTGCATTTGTATTTGCATTTTTTTAATTATTTATATTATTTTTTTTATACAGCTTTAAAATTTCGGGAATTTTGCATCGGTTGGTTGACAATTGTTAAAATTGAAATTTAGATTTACCAAAGCAAATAGATGGCACACGACCGGCGAAGCCGGGAGTTTTAAAATGAACAATTGCATTTGTATTTGCATTTTTACAATTATTTATATTATTATTTTTATGCAACTTTAAAATTTCGGGAATTTTGAATCGGTTGGTTGACAATTGTTAAAATTGAAATTTAGATTTACCAAAGCAAATAGATGGCACACGACCGGCGAAGCCGGGAGTTTTAAAATGAACAATTGCATTTGTATTTGCATTTTTACAATTATTTATATTATTATTTTTATGCAACTTTAAAATTTCGGGAATTTTGCATCGGTTGGTTGACAATTGTTAAAATTGAAATTTAGATTTACCAAAGCAAATAGATGGCACACGACCGGCGAAGCCGGGAGTTTTAAAATGAACAATTGCATTTGTATTTGCATTTTTACAATTATTTATATTATTATTTTTATGCAACTTTAAAATTTCGGGAATTTTGCATCGGTTGGTTGACAATTGTTAAAATTGAAATTTCGATTTTCAAATGCAATTATACGGCACAACAGTTGGTGCAAAAATAATTTTTACAAGATATTCTTACAAGCAACCTATCTGTGATTAATTTAAGTGCTCAATGTTAATAAAGTTTATAATAATTATAGCGGGTGACTATAAATGATTGACTTTAATTTAGGTGATTGGCATCAGTGAGGAATTGGTACTAGATGAACAGTCGTCGTGATTTATGTCTATTAAATTTTCAGATTAGAATATTGTTGTCAAAAAGTGAAACTTACTGAATAATGGCGAACGAAAAGTGACAAATAATGGAGAAAATTGTTACAGCGAGTGATCGAAAAGATCTTCCAGCTGTAAAAACCATTTTGAAAACAATTCTGATATTGGCAATTTTTAAATTTTACGTTTATTTGACAATTTAAAATTTAAAAAATCAGTGTACCCAATGGAAGAGTTAAAAAATATTGCCAACCTAACACAAAAAATGTCAATCATTTATAAGTCACCCGGTAGGAAGCTTATTCTGTGTCTTATTGTAATTTTTTCACATTACAATTTGGATCAGGATATACCACCCTAGAAAAACTAAATTACACTAGTTCCATTACGAAACTCAAAAAGCTATTAACGCACTCAATTCAGTACTTTAAAAACTTTGTTGTAGAAGCAAGTAGAAAAGAGTATATTAAAGAACGAGTTTCATAAGGCTTACGTTATTGTATGAGGCCAAGTTTATAAAACGACCGGCGAAGCCGGGAGTTTTAAAATGAAAAATTGCATTTGTATTTGCATTTTTTTAATTATTTATATTATTTTTTTTATACAGCTTTAAAATTTCGGGAATTTTGCATCGGTTGGTTGACAATTGTTAAAATTGAAATTTAGATTTACCAAAGCAAATAGATGGCACACGACCGGCGAAGCCGGGAGTTTTAAAATGAACAATTGCATTTGTATTTGCATTTTTTAAATTATTTATATTATTATTTTTATGCAACTTTAAAATTTCGGGAATTTTGCATCGGTTGGTTGACAATTGTTAAAATTGAAATTTAGATTTACCAAAGCAAATAGATGGCACACGACCGGCGAAGCCGGGAGTTTTAAAATGAACAATTGCATTTGTATTTGCATTTTTACAATTATTTATATTATTATTTTTATGCAACTTTAAAATTTCGGGAATTTTGCATCGGTTGGTTGCCAATTGTTAAAATTGAAATTTAGTTTTACTAAAGCAAATAGATGGCACACGACCGGCGAAGCCGGGAGTTTTAAAATAAACAATTGCATTTGTATTTGCATTTTTTAAATTATTTATATTATTATTTTTATGCAACTTTAAAATTTCGGTAATTTTGCATCGGTTGGTTGACAATTGTTAAAATTGAAATTTAGATTTACCAAAGCAAATAGATGGCACACGACCGGCGAAGCCGGGAGTTTTAAAATGAACAATTGCATTTGTATTTGCATTTTTACAATTATTTATATTATTATTTTTATGCAACTTTAAAATTTCGGGAATTTTGCATCGGTTGGTTGACAATTGTTAAAATTGAAATTTCGATTTTCAAATGCAATTATACGGCACAACAGTTGGTGCAAAAATAATTTTTACAAGATATTCTTACAAGCAACCTATCTGTGATTAATTTAAGTGCTCAATGTTAATAAAGTTTATAATAATTATAGCGGGTGACTATAAATGATTGACTTTAATTTAGGTGATTGGCATCAGTGAGGAATTGGTACTAGATGAACAGTCGTCGTGATTTATGTCTATTAAATTTTCAGATTAGAATATTGTTGTCAAAAAGTGAAACTTACTGAATAATGGCGAACGAAAAGTGACAAATAATGGAGAAAATTGTTACAGCGAGTGATCGAAAAGATCTTCCAGCTGTAAAAACCATTTTGAAAACAATTCTGATATTGGCAATTTTTAAATTTTACGTTTATTTGACAATTTAAAATTTAAAAAATCAGTGTACCCAATGGAAGAGTTAAAAAATATTGCCAACCTAACACAAAAAATGTCAATCATTTATAAGTCACCCGGTAGGAAGCTTATTCTGTGTCTTATTGTAATTTTTTCACATTACAATTTGGATCAGGATATACCACCCTAGAAAAACTAAATTACACTAGTTCCATTACGAAACTCAAAAAGCTATTAACGCACTCAATTCAGTACTTTAAAAACTTTGTTGTAGAAGCAAGTAGAAAAGAGTATATTAAAGAACGAGTTTCATAAGGCTTACGTTATTGTATGAGGCCAAGTTTATAAAACGACCGGCGAAGCCGGGAGTTTTAAAATGAAAAATTGCATTTGTATTTGCATTTTTTTAATTATTTATATTATTTTTTTTATACAGCTTTAAAATTTCGGGAATTTTGCATCGGTTGGTTGACAATTGTTAAAATTGAAATTTAGATTTACCAAAGCAAATAGATGGCACACGACCGGCGAAGCCGGGAGTTTTAAAATGAACAATTGCATTTGTATTTGCATTTTTTAAATTATTTATATTATTATTTTTATGCAACTTTAAAATTTCGGGAATTTTGCATCGGTTGGTTGACAATTGTTAAAATTGAAATTTAGATTTACCAAAGCAAATAGATGGCACACGACCGGCGAAGCCGGGAGTTTTAAAATGAACAATTGCATTTGTATTTGCATTTTTACAATTATTTATATTATTATTTTTATGCAACTTTAAAATTTCGGGAATTTTGCATCGGTTGGTTGCCAATTGTTAAAATTGAAATTTAGTTTTACTAAAGCAAATAGATGGCACACGACCGGCGAAGCCGGGAGTTTTAAAATAAACAATTGCATTTGTATTTGCATTTTTTAAATTATTTATATTATTATTTTTATGCAACTTTAAAATTTCGGTAATTTTGCATCGGTTGGTTGACAATTGTTAAAATTGAAATTTAGATTTACCAAAGCAAATAGGTGGCACACGACCGGCGAAGCCGGGAGTTTTAAAATGAACAATTGCATTTGTATTTGCATTTTTACAATTATTTATATTATTATTTTTATGCAACTTTAAAATTTCGGGAATTTTGCATCGGTTGGTTGACAATTGTTAAAATTAAAATTTCGATTTTCAAATGCAATTATACGGCACAACAGTTGGTGCAAAAATAATTTTTACAAGATATTCTTACAAGCAACCTATCTGTGATTAATTTAAGTGCTCAATGTTAATAAAGTTTATAATAATTATAGCGGGTGACTATAAATGATTGACTTTAATTTAGGTGATTGGCATCAGTGAGGAATTGGTACTAGATGAACTGTCGTCGTGATTTATGTCTATTAAATTTTCAGATTAGAATATTGTTGTCAAAAAGTGAAACTTACTGAATAATGGCGAACGAAAAGTGACAAATAATGGAGAAAATTGTTACAGCGAGTGATCGAAAAGATCTTCTAGCTGTAAAAACCATTTTGAAAACAATTCTGATATTGGCAATTTTTAAATTTTACGTTTATTTGACAATTTAAAATTTAAAAAATCAGTGTACCCAATGGAAGAGTTAAAAAATATTGCCAACCTAACACAAAAAATGTCAATCATTTATAAGTCACCCGGTAGGAAGCTTATTCTGTGTCTTATTGTAATTTTTTCACATTACAATTTGGATCAGGATATACCACCCTAGAAAAACTAAATTACACTAGTTCCATTACGAAACTCAAAAAGCTATTAACGCACTCAATTCAGTACTTTAAAAACTTTGTTGTAGAAGCAAGTAGAAAAGAGTATATTAAAGAACGAGTTTCATAAGGCTTACGTTATTGTATGAGGCCAAGTTTATAAAACGACCGGCGAAGCCGGGAGTTTTAAAATGAAAAATTGCATTTGTATTTGCATTTTTTTAATTATTTATATTATTTTTTTTATACAGCTTTAAAATTTCGGGAATTTTGCATCGGTTGGTTGACAATTGTTAAAATTGAAATTTAGATTTACCAAAGCAAATAGATGGCACACGACCGGCGAAGCCGGGAGTTTTAAAATGAACAATTGCATTTGTATTTGCATTTTTACAATTATTTATATTATTATTTTTATGCAACTTTAAAATTTCGGGAATTTTGAATCGGTTGGTTGACAATTGTTAAAATTGAAATTTAGATTTACCAAAGCAAATAGATGGCACACGACCGGCGAAGCCGGGAGTTTTAAAATGAACAATTGCATTTGTATTTGCATTTTTACAATTATTTATATTATTATTTTTATGCAACTTTAAAATTTCGGGAATTTTGCATCGGTTGGTTGACAATTGTTAAAATTGAAATTTAGATTTACCAAAGCAAATAGATGGCACACGACCGGCGAAGCCGGGAGTTTTAAAATGAACAATTGCATTTGTATTTGCATTTTTACAATTATTTATATTATTATTTTTATGCAACTTTAAAATTTCGGGAATTTTGCATCGGTTGGTTGACAATTGTTAAAATTGAAATTTCGATTTTCAAATGCAATTATACGGCACAACAGTTGGTGCAAAAATAATTTTTACAAGATATTCTTACAAGCAACCTATCTGTGATTAATTTAAGTGCTCAATGTTAATAAAGTTTATAATAATTATAGCGGGTGACTATAAATGATTGACTTTAATTTAGGTGATTGGCATCAGTGAGGAATTGGTACTAGATGAACAGTCGTCGTGATTTATGTCTATTAAATTTTCAGATTAGAATATTGTTGTCAAAAAGTGAAACTTACTGAATAATGGCGAACGAAAAGTGACAAATAATGGAGAAAATTGTTACAGCGAGTGATCGAAAAGATCTTCCAGCTGTAAAAACCATTTTGAAAACAATTCTGATATTGGCAATTTTTAAATTTTACGTTTATTTGACAATTTAAAATTTAAAAAATCAGTGTACCCAATGGAAGAGTTAAAAAATATTGCCAACCTAACACAAAAAATGTCAATCATTTATAAGTCACCCGGTAGGAAGCTTATTCTGTGTCTTATTGTAATTTTTTCACATTACAATTTGGATCAGGATATACCACCCTAGAAAAACTAAATTACACTAGTTCCATTACGAAACTCAAAAAGCTATTAACGCACTCAATTCAGTACTTTAAAAACTTTGTTGTAGAAGCAAGTAGAAAAGAGTATATTAAAGAACGAGTTTCATAAGGCTTACAGTATTGTATGAGGCCAAGTTTATAAAACGACCGGCGAAGCCGGGAGTTTTAAAATGAAAAATTGCATTTGTATTTGCATTTTTTTAATTATTTATATTATTTTTTTTATACAGCTTTAAAATTTCGGGAATTTTGCATCGGTTGGTTGACAATTGTTAAAATTGAAATTTAGATTTACCAAAGCAAATAGATGGCACACGACCGGCGAAGCCGGGAGTTTTAAAATGAACAATTGCATTTGTATTTGCATTTTTTAAATTATTTATATTATTATTTTTATGCAACTTTAAAATTTCGGGAATTTTGCATCGGTTGGTTGACAATTGTTAAAATTGAAATTTAGATTTACCAAAGCAAATAGATGGCACACGACCGGCGAAGCCGGGAGTTTTAAAATGAACAATTGCATTTGTATTTGCATTTTTACAATTATTTATATTATTATTTTTATGCAACTTTAAAATTTCGGGAATTTTGCATCGGTTGGTTGCCAATTGTTAAAATTGAAATTTAGTTTTACTAAAGCAAATAGATGGCACACGACCGGCGAAGCCGGGAGTTTTAAAATAAACAATTGCATTTGTATTTGCATTTTTTAAATTATTTATATTATTATTTTTATGCAACTTTAAAATTTCGGTAATTTTGCATCGGTTGGTTGACAATTGTTAAAATTGAAATTTAGATTTACCAAAGCAAATAGATGGCACACGACCGGCGAAGCCGGGAGTTTTAAAATGAACAATTGCATTTGTATTTGCATTTTTACAATTATTTATATTATTATTTTTATGCAACTTTAAAATTTCGGGAATTTTGCATCGGTTGGTTGACAATTGTTAAAATTGAAATTTCGATTTTCAAATGCAATTATACGGCACAACAGTTGGTGCAAAAATAATTTTTACAAGATATTCTTACAAGCAACCTATCTGTGATTAATTTAAGTGCTCAATGTTAATAAAGTTTATAATAATTATAGCGGGTGACTATAAATGATTGACTTTAATTTAGGTGATTGGCATCAGTGAGGAATTGGTACTAGATGAACAGTCGTCGTGATTTATGTCTATTAAATTTTCAGATTAGAATATTGTTGTCAAAAAGTGAAACTTACTGAATAATGGCGAACGAAAAGTGACAAATAATGGAGAAAATTGTTACAGCGAGTGATCGAAAAGATCTTCCAGCTGTAAAAACCATTTTGAAAACAATTCTGATATTGGCAATTTTTAAATTTTACGTTTATTTGACAATTTAAAATTTAAAAAATCAGTGTACCCAATGGAAGAGTTAAAAAATATTGCCAACCTAACACAAAAAATGTCAATCATTTATAAGTCACCCGGTAGGAAGCTTATTCTGTGTCTTATTGTAATTTTTTCACATTACAATTTGGATCAGGATATACCACCCTAGAAAAACTAAATTACACTAGTTCCATTACGAAACTCAAAAAGCTATTAACGCACTCAATTCAGTACTTTAAAAACTTTGTTGTAGAAGCAAGTAGAAAAGAGTATATTAAAGAACGAGTTTCATAAGGCTTACGTTATTGTATGAGGCCAAGTTTATAAAACGACCGGCGAAGCCGGGAGTTTTAAAATGAAAAATTGCATTTGTATTTGCATTTTTTTAATTATTTATATTATTTTTTTTATACAGCTTTAAAATTTCGGGAATTTTGCATCGGTTGGTTGACAATTGTTAAAATTGAAATTTAGATTTACCAAAGCAAATAGATGGCACACGACCGGCGAAGCCGGGAGTTTTAAAATGAACAATTGCATTTGTATTTGCATTTTTTAAATTATTTATATTATTATTTTTATGCAACTTTAAAATTTCGGGAATTTTGCATCGGTTGGTTGACAATTGTTAAAATTGAAATTTAGATTTACCAAAGCAAATAGATGGCACACGACCGGCGAAGCCGGGAGTTTTAAAATGAACAATTGCATTTGTATTTGCATTTTTACAATTATTTATATTATTATTTTTATGCAACTTTAAAATTTCGGGAATTTTGCATCGGTTGGTTGCCAATTGTTAAAATTGAAATTTAGTTTTACTAAAGCAAATAGATGGCACACGACCGGCGAAGCCGGGAGTTTTAAAATAAACAATTGCATTTGTATTTGCATTTTTTAAATTATTTATATTATTATTTTTATGCAACTTTAAAATTTCGGTAATTTTGCATCGGTTGGTTGACAATAGTTAAAATTGAAATTTAGATTTACCAAAGCAAATAGATGGCACACGACCGGCGAAGCCGGGAGTTTTAAAATGAACAATTGCATTTGTATTTGCATTTTTACAATTATTTATATTATTATTTTTATGCAACTTTAAAATTTCGGGAATTTTGCATCGGTTGGTTGACAATTGTTAAAATTGAAATTTCGATTTTCAAATGCAATTATACGGCACAACAGTTGGTGCAAAAATAATTTTTACAAGATATTCTTACAAGCAACCTATCTGTGATTAATTTAAGTGCTCAATGTTAATAAAGTTTATAATAATTATAGCGGGTGACTATAAATGATTGACTTTAATTTAGGTGATTGGCATCAGTGAGGAATTGGTACTAGATGAACTGTCGTCGTGATTTATGTCTATTAAATTTTCAGATTAGAATATTGTTGTCAAAAAGTGAAACTTACTGAATAATGGCGAACGAAAAGTGACAAATAATGGAGAAAATTGTTACAGCGAGTGATCGAAAAGATCTTCCAGCTGTAAAAACCATTTTGAAAACAATTCTGATATTGGCAATTTTTAAATTTTACGTTTATTTGACAATTTAAAATTTAAAAAATCAGTGTACCCAATGGAAGAGTTAAAAAATATTGCCAACCTAACACAAAAAATGTCAATCATTTATAAGTCACCCGGTAGGAAGCTTATTCTGTGTCTTATTGTAATTTTTTCACATTACAATTTGGATCAGGATATACCACCCTAGAAAAACTAAATTACACTAGTTCCATTACGAAACTCAAAAAGCTATTAACGCACTCAATTCAGTACTTTAAAAACTTTGTTGTAGAAGCAAGTAGAAAAGAGTATATTAAAGAACGAGTTTCATAAGGCTTACGTTATTGTATGAGGCCAAGTTTATAAAACGACCGGCGAAGCCGGGAGTTTTAAAATGAAAAATTGCATTTGTATTTGCATTTTTTTAATTATTTATATTATTTTTTTTATACAGCTTTAAAATTTCGGGAATTTTGCATCGGTTGGTTGACAATTGTTAAAATTGAAATTTAGATTTACCAAAGCAAATAGATGGCACACGACCGGCGAAGCCGGGAGTTTTAAAATGAACAATTGCATTTGTATTTGCATTTTTTAAATTATTTATATTATTATTTTTATGCAACTTTAAAATTTCGGGAATTTTGCATCGGTTGGTTGACAATTGTTAAAATTGAAATTTAGATTTACCAAAGCAAATAGATGGCACACGACCGGCGAAGCCGGGAGTTTTAAAATGAACAATTGCATTTGTATTTGCATTTTTACAATTATTTATATTATTATTTTTATGCAACTTTAAAATTTCGGGAATTTTGCATCGGTTGGTTGCCAATTGTTAAAATTGAAATTTAGTTTTACTAAAGCAAATAGATGGCACACGACCGGCGAAGCCGGGAGTTTTAAAATAAACAATTGCATTTGTATTTGCATTTTTTAAATTATTTATATTATTATTTTTATGCAACTTTAAAATTTCGGTAATTTTGCATCGGTTGGTTGACAATTGTTAAAATTGAAATTTAGATTTACCAAAGCAAATAGATGGCACACGACCGGCGAAGCCGGGAGTTTTAAAATGAACAATTGCATTTGTATTTGCATTTTTTAAATTATTTTTATTATTATTTTTATGCAACTTCAAAATTTTGTTGTAGAAGCAAGTAGAAAAGAGTATATTAAATAACGAGTTTCATAAGGCTTATGTTATTGTATGAGGCCAAGTTTATAAAACGACCGGCGATGCCGGGAGTTTTAAAATCAACAATTGCATTTGTATTTGCATTTTTTTAATTATTTATATTATTATTTTTATGCAACTTTAAAATTTCGGGAATTTTGCATCGGTTGGTTGACAATTGTTAAAATTAAAATTTAAATTTACCAATGCAAATAGGTGGCACACAATTTGGCGGTGATAATAATTTTCAGCAAAATATTGCGGCAAGCAAAAAACTTGGGCTTAATTTAAGAGCTCAAGACACGTCCAACGTAACGAATAGTGTTTATAACAATTGGGGAAAGCTAATTTAAATTAAAAATATTGTAACATTTTGTTTTGGTGTGACATGACATACCACCCTAGAAAAACTAAATTACACTAGTTCCATTACAAAACTCAAAAAGCTATTAACGCACTAAATTGAGTGCTTTAACGGCTTTGTTGTAGAAAAGAGTATATTAAAAAATGAGTTCCATAAGGCATATGGTAATGGATGAGACCAAATTGTATAAAACGACCGGCGAAGCCGGGAGTTTTAAAAAGAACGAGTGCCATAATAGATTTATGAACGAATTATTTATTCTGTTTTTTCTACTTTTAATTTAATAAAAATTTGCAGTTTTAAAATTTCGGGAAATTTGCATTCGTTAGTTGACAATGGTTAAAATTGAAATTTCGATTTTCAAATGCAATTATACGGCACAACAGTTGGTGCAAAAATAATTTTTTGCAATATATTCTGACAAGCAACCTGCCTGTGATTAATTTAAGTGCTCAATGTTAATAAAGTTTATAATAATTATAGTAAGCTTATTGTAAGTTCGACAATTCGGATCAGGATATACCACCCTAGAAAAACTAAATTACACTAGTTCCATTACGAAACTCAAAAAGCTATTAAAGCACTCAATTGAGAGCTTTAACAGCTTTATGAAAGTATGTAGGCTTTCACGGTCGGTGTTATTAATTATAACGATCTTTCTCGGGATTTTTGATCGTGTTCCATTTGAAGTTCCCAATGAACCTCCAATTTGGAGGTTCATTGGGAACTTCAAATGGAACACGGTCAAAAACCCCGAGAAAGATCGTTATATTTAACAGCTTTGTTAAAAGACGCGAACTAGAATGTTTACAATGGTGTACATACTGTATATTGAAGGTAGAGGACTAGGAAGAGTGTCTTGTGGCCGCATTTGTTACTTGTTCTTGCGATTATTACTAATGTTTGACATGGTATTTCTCATCATGACATATCACCCTAAAAAAACTAAATTACACTAGTTCCATTACGAAACTCAAAAAGCTATTAACGCACTCAATTCAGTGCTTTAACAGCTTTGTTACAGACGCGAACTAGAATGTTTACAATAGTGTACATACTGTATATTGAAAGTAGAGGACCCGGAATAGCGGCTTGTGGCCGCTTTTGTTACTTGTTCTTGCGATTATTAATTAATAGCGGGACGACTCAAAACTGCGACAAAAGCGATAAGTGAGACGTTTATCAATCGTCAATCGGTCGTCAGATGAAGACGTGTCGGGCGTCGCACCGGCGTCGCTCGTTGATTTAGTCGTCGCCGTGGGCAGGTGTGCGGAGGCCGGCGTCTTTCGGTGTGGCGCGTGCGTCGTGGCGCCGCCGTCGTCGGCGGCGGCGAGAGACCCTCGTGGCCGGCAGCGCCGCCCGTGCTCGATAGCAGCCGCCGCTCTCGCTGACGTCAGTGCGCTGGCATGCAGCGGTGAAGAGTGACCCAACTGACCGCGATCTCCCGCGCGACTTAGACCAGACCGAACGGACCGACGCCCGACGCGAACACGTGCTCCAGGTGATTTTTACTTATGTGCGCGACGATCGATGCTGTCTGATTCGGCCCAAGCACCAGGTCCGATTCCTCTGCGGAGGTCGCACAACAGGTAAGACGCGAGTGCGGTGGTGATAGTGTTTGTTGTGGTGGAAGAGGAGGCGTCCACGTGGCCGATTTCTCCCCCGGGTTCTTGGGGCTGGTGGAGGGTTGCCAAATCGAAAATGTCCGATTTATGTAAATAAAATAACGCAAATCGAAAACGAGGGAGTGAGGGGATGGCGTCGGAGTACGGTGAAAAGTTTATGAAGTGGGGCTTTTAAGAAATAGTCGCGCCGAATTTCCCACTTTCCATTTATATACTTACGGATTTTTTCAAACAAACAAACATTTTAAAACCTACTAAAATTTGCAACTGAACCAGTCACTTTTTATAAGTTCTATAAATTCTAAATAATCGAAAGCTTTGTTGTTGTAAAAATAAATCAACAGGTGGGCCCTGTCGTTAATTTCCAATTTTGAAAATTGATAATTAAAAAAAATTACAATTTCCCAAATTAGTTATAACAACATAGTCATAAGTGCAGTGGGAGTGAAATAATACAAGATTCAGTTCGATTAATTACACCGGCAGATGTTCGTAATTACGCGAATTACGTTTTTGCATATTTTTTGAATAATGTATATTCAAACGATGGGTGAGCCTGAAAATTTCACTAGATTTCGGTGGTCCGATTACAATAATTTCGATTTTGGCACACTCCCGCTGTATGGGAAATTGATACCAGCTTCGTTATTTTTAATACGACGTCGAATACATTATTGTGTTTTTGGATTTCGTCTTCAATTCTAATGGGAACAGTGCGCTACAGTTGACTTAGTAAGTAAATAGCTGATTCTGAAACATCGATGTTTAAGGTTGTATTTTAATTTTCACTGCAATTGTTGAATGACTTTGTGTTAGTTTTGTTGTTTTCTTTTGCTGTAGGTATATATTTCCATGGATTTTATGTAATGTTCAAATCTAGCAAGAGAAATTTTATATTATTATCATTCAACCAAATTGCCAGTATTTGCTCTTCAGTAAATATTGCGTTTATGAGATAAATCTTGCATGTAGTAAGTTTTGGTACTATTGATACCATCAAAAACTACTGACGACACAATTCAAAATTTCACTATAAATCGTCCCTGGGCCAACAGTGCTCAAAGGACACCCTAAAACATTTGTTTCTTTCGCAAATCGTAAAAACGGTTAAAATTGAACTTCTTTTTACTTTTCTGTCCAATTGCGAGAAATTATTGAAAATTATAATCTGGAAAATGATTGTGATTAACTTGCTGCGTAATTGTAGACATTTCTATATTATTTCATAAATGGTACTTTCAGAAGCATAAGTTCCAACACTTTACAAACTGTGTTTGTTGTTCTTGCAGTGCGACCTTTCTAATTTTGTCATGTGAATGTGATAATTGGCAAGAAATTTATTGAGGCATCTTTGCCTGGGTATGTATGTAGCTCCTTGGAAAAACGACAGATTTTTGTATCAGTATCATAAGAACAGTTGATCTTATGTTTTGTGTAAGTGATTTCTTTAATGATTTTATTTTTGTTAAGGATTATAGTGTGTTGGAGGGTTAAAGATGCTTTTCTTGGCTGCCCCCTTTGCCAATTCGTCAGCTTTTTTATTTCCCATACACTTCGCGTGGCCTTTTATCCAACTCGGAGATTCTGTTCGTGGTGTATGGCCTTCCATTACTGACCCCAATGTTATTTTATATCTTTGGATGACCTGTCTGTGCAGATTCTTATCGTTAAACTTACTTCTTTGCGTGCAATTTCTCCGTTTTTTCCACAATGACGATTTGATGTTTTTGTGGAATTATCTTGATCACTTCAGACGCAGCGTGGGATATTTCAAATTGTTTAGAATTTCAAATTTTATTAAATTATTAAATTCTTCTGGTATAGTGTTGGAATTTAACAATGGATAACTATATTTATCTTAATGAAGATGTACAATACTTGTTTTAATTTCGCGGAGACTGCATACTCGTATTCATTCATTCAATCTTATACTAATTTATTTATCGTTAAATATTATACTAAAACCTTCAGTCAACATAATAAAATGAAATAAATACTACGATATCAAATATAAAACTGACATGACCTACTCCATGAATTTTGGGTGATTTTTTTTCTACATTTTATTTCTATAAATTAGTAAACTCATTTCTGAATTTCTTAAATATCTAGGTATATAAAAATTCAAGAATACAATGCGGAGGACGTTGCGAAAATGTTATTGTGTCGTTTTTAATAAGGCAGTAATTGTGGAAAGTAGTAATATGATAGAAAGTTGCTACAGAGTAGGTAATACATGTTTAATAATTTAGTTTTGATATGCCATATGACATTAGATTTCATATGTCAGTTGAAATTGCAACTTCTTACAATATTATGACCAGTTTTAGAATTATTATAAAAATAACATATTCAATCGGAAGTTTGTCTAATTATAATTATTTTAATTAAACAGACGACTAATGAAAACCGCCACAGCTAAATTTTGTTTTTCCACTTCTTCTTTATTTCACGTTGAAAAAACATCCCAACTTCCGTATTGAATTTTATAATTATTTAATTATCGCCATTCAGTGAGTGTAAAATTATAATTACTTTCAATAGTTGTAGCATAAAATTTATTCAAAATTTTACATAAAAAAATCGTTCTGTCATCTCAAATGAAGATAAAGGACCACATATTCGGCGCAAATTAATTTGCACAATTTTAGAATTAGTCCGTGAATTCAGCACATTAGTAGTTTGCATTAATTTGAAGATAACTTTATCGACCCGAAACAAATGTATGAATGTTAAAAAATGGGGTTGTGCCGACGTTTCAGGAAAATTCAAAGGCACATTTTTTATGTATTTTGATATAAGGAGCGAAATAAATGGGATCCTTATTAGACCATGGAATCTATTTCTTCCATTTTTTATGGTGTACATCTTTGACATTGGCATATAATAACATTTGCCACAAGCCGTCAATCAACCTAAACTGACGCCTGTTGATAGAATTAGTTAAAAAAGACACAAACAATTCGTCCATGTAATTATTAATTATTCGTTGGAGTTTGACACAAAGAAACATTTTCTATACTCTAACATCTTCTAAAGTGGATCCTATTCTATTCTGATATATTTCTGTAAGCCCGTTATTTTTATGTATTTAAGTATCTCGATTCATAATTTTCTTTTAAAATTGTTAATGTTGTTGGGAGCAAAACATTTTTAAAGGGATTTTTACGTCGACTTGAGTTAAAGTGCTTTTAAACGAATTTGCAAATTCCTGAACATGTGTAATTCAGGAACTGGTACAAACTTTACTTTTTATTCCACGTCTTTGATTGCTTTATGAACTCAAATACAAATGTACGCACATTAAAAATCGAGTTCAAATAGCGAGGTTCTAAAATTTTCAATATGATAAGTACTTTTTAGCTTTTATTAAATATAAAGCGTAATTTAAAAAAAATCGTGCATGAATTATGTTTTGTGCAAATTTATATCCTATATTGGTCAAAAAAAACTTTTTTACTTTTCTCAGAAACCACGGAATTGTGTTCTCTTTGTTATTTTAAGTGTGTCCCTGTGCTTTTTTGAGTAATAATAAAAACTAGATTGCTTCAGTTGTGATTTTATTCAAATTGTGGAAATTCTAGAAATTCTTAATTAAAATCGGACAGGATAAACACTAGTCAAAGAAAATATCTCTTGAATGCGTAGGAAAAAAAACCCTCCAAATCAAAATGAAATATCCCAAACAAGGACCATGCAAAAATCATCAAGTTATTTCGTTCACGAAGAAGTTGTCATAACGTTTAATTTTTCGTCCTTATTTGGATATTTCGATGCCAAAATTCAAGACAGCAATATTTCAAACATCTTTGACCTATAACGTTGTTAAAATTTTAACTCAACAAACTTGTTTCAGCAATATGTTCCATCAATTTGAAAAAAATTTACTACTTAGTTAATAACACAATTTTGTTTTTTTTTGAAGAATTTTTATAATTTTTTAATTTTTGGCATGAAATATTTTTATTTATTTGTACACTTACACTTCTTTATTTCTATTGTCTTCATTTTATTTATATTTTGTAATTGAATAGTAAATTTAGAAAGTCGATTTATTTATATTATCATTATTATTACTATTATGATTATAATAATAATAATAATAATAATTATTATTATTGAAAGTGAAAAGATGATGTGATAAATTAATACAAAACTCAGCAGGTGTTTTGTTTCAATTGAAGGATTGAAAGGTTTAAAAAATAAGAATTCCTTATCGTTATCCTGTGGAGAAGAACGAAAAAACTATTCGTTCACTATAATGCCGAAAAAGCCCAAGAAAACGTTGTAGAGGACAAAAATTCCAGTTAAGACTTCTGATATGGACTTTGAAAGCTTAGACTGGCTGAAACACCGTTATGTTTCAATACAATATTGGATGCATTCTTTCAGGAAGTGTTTTTCCTGAATTTCCAAAAATCAGTGACTTTAAATGTAGGGCGTAAATTTAAAAAAATCGTGTATAAAATTTACTTTGTGAAACCATAGATATCTTAATGTATTACTGAAAAAATTTGCTAATAAAATGTTTCCTCTCTAAAAAGGTTTATTTCTTAAATATTCCCTTTTGAAGGACAAAACATTCGACACAATTACAACAAATTATGCATAAATATGGGACGATCGTGAAAAACATACGCCATATTTGGAAGTATTCGTTTTTTGCAACACAGGTCTTGTTTTAAATGTTTTAAATTTTTTCGAAGTTGTTGATTGCAAATTAGCGTGTGCGTGTTCGAGTCATGCTCGTTGACCTTTAAAAGAATTCTACTACGAAACAAGAGTGTCCGGTTTAACACTTCTTAGCTGAAACACTGTGAAACTGAAAGGTTTCACAATCCTACCTTAAAGCGGCCGCCGTTGTATTTCACAATTTGAAATAAACCCAACCCGGGGAGTAATAAGGGTGGAAACATTAATAGAACCAGTCATCATTTACGCGCAGACAAAACGCTGCATTTATCCTGGACCGAAATAAATTCTAGTGCGACACTAAAATGTAATTATATAGAACGTTGTGATAAGAGTTGCCAAATACTGGAGGGAGCATCTTTTCGTCGCTCTCAGGTCATTCCTCACTGTCTCCGAAGTGTGTGTAATAATTGGGGGAGGATCGTGAGGAGAAGTCATTGTTTAGGGGCGCTTTTCGGTTGCACCTCCGTCGGTATTCCACAAACGTAGTATTGTATTACAGTCAATCAATATCAGCTCGAGCTTTTGTCATCCGAGCTTTTTGTCTCGCTGCCAACTTGCATTAAATATACTCCGGATTTAATAATCCTCCAAGTTTAAGCGGCGTGCAGAATTGCAAACGGGCGATTATTAGGGATTTTTTTAATTAGGGGCGGCGCGCCCGGTAAATAAAACTGCTGGAAATGGAAAACAATGGATGGTGGAGGAGAAAAAAAATTTGGGGGAAAAAAAACGAGGCGAGTATTATCCGGCCATCAGCTGCAGGCGGCTTCGACCGGTCTGGCCTGAAACACATACTCCTGATATGAACACAATGCCAAATGCATCGACCCTCGCTTTTAATGGAAATAACGCGCGAATTTTAGTTTGCCGGGGTGATTTTATGAGCTATTATTAACGAAACGCGGACCACGGAAAATATTCTTCGAGGAACAGTTGTTGGCCAAAATTCAGCTTCTGCACGGAATAATTAAGGAATTTTTGAAAGCAAAAAGGCGCCTGCCGGAAAATAATTACAAGCCTGTCGTGTTACACGATACAGCATCAAAAAGATGTACTAGAGAGGAATTTTGTAGGAGTAGCATAATTGGAAACCAACACTAATACTCTTAAGCATTTTTTTCTTAGTAAGTTCTGAAGCTGGTTTAAATAATTTTGTACGTAACTGCATACAGACTCATTTATAGACATAATTTTTTTACAACGATACTAACAATTGATAATGATTAAATTTCGAATTTTTATGAAGACGAATAACAAACAAATAATTTATAATATGTAATCGTCAGAACAGAAGATTTGAACGAAATACTAAATAATGTGAATTATATTAATGACGTGAAAGATGTAAGTGAAATAATTTTTTTTAAGAATTTAAGCATCTGCTGAAAGATTACAGCAATGTGAGAATACGACAGATCTTGTAAAGGTGGCAAGTTTCTTCAAAATAAGAACCATCTGAAAGTTTTGAGGAATATCGAGAATATAAAAATATGTATATAGTTTTTTGAAGAAATTTCTTACGTCTAAGTATCTGATGGATTTGAGCAATCGCAGCATTTGCAGAAACTCCTAAATGCTCGTTTACACCATGCGAATTTTAGATTCAATATTCCAATTCAACAAGATTTTGGTAATAGTTGCTTGTATGCACCATTCGATTTTTTGTTCGATTTTTTGTGTTTCCAATTTGGAATTGGATTTTTGAGAACGGATATTATCGTGACAATTCATGTCAAAGTCAAAATTTGCAGGATGTGAATATACAAATGGACAAACATTCGTTAAAGCTTGCACCAAAATCGAATTGAAAAATCTCGCGGTGTAAACGAACTTTAAAAGATGTGAAAGATATGAGATAATTTTTTGAAGCGATTTAAAAAATCTGAACAGCAACTGAAAGATTGAAAGAATCAAAAGATACGACAGATCCTTAAAGGTTGGCAAGTTACTGAAAAATATAATTCATCAGAAAATTTGTCAGAATATCGAGAATCTGAAAAGGAGCATTAATCTCAAAAATTTTAAGAATTTCATTTGTATCTGAAAAGTTTGACTTATAGAAAAATCAACACCTGAAGAATGTGTGGACTTTTGAAGCACTTTGGAAGACCTGAGCAGCAACTGCAAGATCGAAGGAATAGAAGGATACGACAGATCCTGTAAAATGACAGGTTCCTGAAAAATATGCAACAAGTTTCGTATTCGTAGTAAACATATAAAGAATTTGAAAAAGAGAATTAATTTGAAATATTTTATGAAATGTGTAATTCATATCTGAAAGAATTGAATAATGGATCAGCACCTAAAGAATGTGTGACATGAAATCATTTGGAAAATCAGAGTAATATAACTGAAAGATTGAAGGAATCAAATTGTACGATATATTCTATAAGGATAGCAAGTGCCTGAAAAATATAAATCATTTGAAAGTTTCAAAGAATATCTCGAATCTGAGAATGAAACAAAATGTTTTAAAAATTGTTTAATTTAAAATATCTGAAAGATTTGAATAATCGAAGGATCTGCAGCAGGCAATTGAATGTAAAAATATGAAGTAATTTTAAAAATCTGAGAAGCTGCTGAAAGATTGAATGATTCAACTGATAACAGATTCAAAGGATTGTAACACTGAAAATTATTAAAATGAAAATTGTGACGAATATCGAGAATTTAAAAAATATTTAAAGAATTATGTAAGCCGAATGATATGAAGAGTATCAATGATCTGAGGATCTACAGCAGCATCTGAGTGATCCAAGAATTTAAATCATATCAAAGTGCAAAAAACATTTATGAGTTGAACGAGTTTAGTAAAATTTGTTTATATAAAAGTGTGTAAAAACAAGTAATCTGAAATGTATCCAACAGCATCTGAAGATGATAACAAAGATATGAAGTAATTTTTTGAATTATGGAATATCAGGACTTTGAAGAATTTGACTAAAAATTGAAAGATTAACGAAAATTAAAATAGATATGAAGATCTAAAGTATAAAACTAAAAAAGGACTGCAGCAACATCTGAACGATGTGAAAGATATGAAGTAATTTTCTGAAGTATAGGATATAAGGGCTTTGAAGAATTTGAACAGCAATTGACAGATTAAGGAAAATGAAAAGGATAGATTTGAAAAAAGCATTGACAGGAAACAGTGTAGTAGTTTAATAGTTTATTAAGTTTATTAAGTATCTGAAAAACTGTCGTAATTCAAACGATATTTTGCATTACTTAAGAGAATCTGCAGAACTTAAAAACTGGAGCAGCAACGAATATATTAAAGAATATATTCAGAATATGCAGAATTGAAACGACATTAAAGATATAGTCATGAGTTGAACTACTTGCAGGATTGACAATGTGGAAAGTTTAGGGAAAACTGAGTAAGCCGAAGTATATAAAAACATTAAGTAATCTGTAAGATCTGCAAAAGCAACTGAAATTATGGGATCTGGGCAGCAACTGAAAGATTGAAAGATACGAAAGGTAGAACGTCTGAAAAGTATGAATCAATTGAAAGTTGTGACAATTATGACAAGATTTGAAATCGGCAATTTTATGACACATTTTCAGGATTTCGTAAGTCGAATCATATGAAATTTTTTATAATCGGAGGATCCACATCAGTATCTAAAAATTTAAGAATCTGAACTATATCAAAAATCAAGGATACAGTCATGAGTTGAACAGGTTGAAAAAAAAATTTTGTAAAAAGTTTGTAAAAGGAGTAATCTGAAAGATCTGCAGCAGCATCTGAGGGACGGGAAAAATATGAAGAAATTTTTTTAAGTGTGTGATATAAGTGGTTTAAAGAATCTGAACAGAAATTGAAAGATTAAACAAAATGAAATAGTTATTACGTTCTGGAAGCAGAGATTCAAAGAAAATATTGACAGGAAAAATTGCGTAATTTATTAATTATTGTAGTTTATAAATATATCTTGCAGTAGCATCTTAAGGATTGAAATATCTTGTATCTGGAATGTAAGAGACCTAAATAATTGGAGCAGCAACGGAAGTATTAAATAAAATGAAAGATATGATGAATTTGAACGACATCAAAGATATAGTAACAGCAATCTGTTAGAACGGGAAAATAAACTGAAAAATGTGAAGTGTGAATGAATCTGAAAATTATTAATGAAATGAACAACAGCATCTGAAGGATTTCAGATATGAAGTATTTTTTGAAGTGGGTGTTATAAATCTGAAGAGAAATTGAAAGATTAAAGACAATTAAAAAATACATGACGGATCTAAAAAATGAAATTAAATAGAAAGCAGAGATAATAGTGCGTAATTTGAAGTATCTGACGAACTCAAGTAGGATTAAACGGTCTTATAAAGGATGTAAGAGATTTGAAGAATCTGAGCTGCAACTAAAAGTTTAAAGAAATTAAAAAACATATAACTGATCTGAAAACAAAAGAATTGATAGGAAATAGTGCGTAATTTATTTAGTATTTCCACGAGTTTAAAAAATTAGCAGAAAAATTTGAAGGACTGGACTATTTTATATTTGGGATGTAGGGTATTTGAGGAATTGGAGCAACAATTCAATGTTGAAAGAAAATCAACGATGCATCTGAAATCAAAAGCATTCGTAGGAAAAAATGCTTAATTTGAGGTATCTGAAAAACTGAAGTAGTCTAAATAATCTGCAGTAGATTCTCAATGGCTGAACGATATAAAAGATATAAAAACGGAATGATTTGAAGGACTAGAACTTGATTACTTTTCCAAAATTTGAAACAGTGTTTTCGCAAATCCAAGGAACAAATATCAGTTTTTGAAACTTGATAACCATGTATTATGTCCTAATGTCTTCGGAACGGAACTATTAAAATCCCTTGTTAAAGAAAAAAATTAACAACCCCCACATGCGGATCTCGCCCATTAGCCCTTCCTGCTGCTCCTCCATTTACGATCCCTTTCTGGTCCCCATGGACAGCACCAAGAACATAAACCACTTATCTAACATAACGCGCCTGCTCCAAAACCCTTAAACATTCGAGAAACGAGTCTTGTTTGATAGAACATTGTGCATGTCTTTGCTTAATTCCGTATTATGTTTCTATGTACCGAAAGCTCCACTCGAGTTGCATAAGTTGTTGCATTCCCGTCGGGAGTTCCGGTCTGCAGAATAATCCAATTGGATTAATTTTCTTAATTGTCCATTCAAACAAACTCGTAACACTCAATCAGCAACCGGCGCTCCTTTGTTATCACTAAATAACCATAAAAGCCACGGAAATTAGGACAAATGATCGTATATCTATGTCTCCAGCACTCCTCACTTCTTCTGGTGTTAAATGCGACACGATTATCATAAATCCCGAAACGAACTCCCAAATGACCGAATAACGGCGGGGAAAATTTCGAAATGGGCCTGTTCCCAAAATTGCACATTTCACACAACTAATTTATTGTCATTAAAAGATTAG
Source organism: Eledona agricola (assembly GCA_964023215.1). NCBI lineage: Eukaryota > Metazoa > Arthropoda > Insecta > Coleoptera > Tenebrionidae > Eledona > Eledona agricola. The sequence continues at coordinate 5,899,983 of OZ026861.1, forward strand.
TCTTGTCTGAAATGTCTTGTTAGTTATTGCTAAAAGCCGCACATTTCGAACTGTTTAATTCTAGAATTAGAAGTGTTAATACTGGACAATAGTAATAGTTGCGTCCTCTTGTAGCAATTAGCGGTCGTTTTATTCTTCTGTGCGGAAAATTGCAGAAATCGCATTTAAGTGATCAAATATGCAAACGCAGTAGTCATTTCTATTTTTAGCGCAGCCATTGATTGTGGTGGAAGTTAGTTAATGTTTTAGGCGATTTAACAATTCATATGAAAGGGTGAAGTTGTGTGTAGCACATGTTTGATGTTTATGATTGATCCCTTAATTAATTATCGATCGGAGGAGCGTTTAGTCGTCGTCAAAGCACCATTCTAATCATCCCTCAATGTGCGAACCTGTCAATATTTTTTCGCAACTCAATTACGGTCTGAAGGAGGCGAGTGAGTTGTCGGAGTGGCGCGTTATTGACGCGATTTCGGTTCCGATTTTAATTAAGTCACCGAATCGGGGAATCTTTTGAAAAGTTTTTCCAGCGGCGACTCGATTCGGTGAGAAAAATTGAAGGGGGAGAGGTATGCACCAAAGCGGCCTAGTTCTCGTCTGCGAGTGGAAGAGTCGGAGGGAAACTTTGTCCGCTCGCAAGGGTGAAGCTGAGCCCTGATCAATAGTGCTGGCGGAGGAACCCTCCGGCGTCTTATTAAAGCGGACGGAACGAGGAGAGCGATGATGATCTCACCACCACCGAACCACCACCTAGATTGCTTGCCGACGGAATAGTGCTCTCGTTATTGCCTCAAAGGGGGAGGTTTGTGCTTTTGCAGACTGGCACAGGACACCACATCCTAGACGAATCAATACGCAATTATTGGAGCGTTTGGCATTCAAGAGGTCGAAGCACAGGTAGAAGCCAACCCCTGAATATTCCGGCGCCTGGGTCTGAATACCAAGAATTGTTAATGGCGATGCACTTGAACCCTTAACCCCCTTTAGCTGTGAAAATAACATTGTGCTCTTCTTTCTTCTTAATTTTACTCACTTTGTCTTAGTTCTCTCCTTTCTGATTAAAGTGAATTTTTTTTGGCCGCGGTGAGAGTTCATTTCAAGGCTGCGTCACGTCACGTCACGTTTAGCAGCGTTGACAAAATCAGTATCGTAACACAACTCTGAAATGTCGCAAATAATAGCACATTAAAATAGCCCAAAAAAGGGAAAAAAATGTTTGTGCTAAAGTTCACTGTATTTGAGTTTCAATAATTGTTAGAATTAGTTCTAATCGTTTTTGTACTTATCAGCTGTCGTTTATTTCCGTTACTACAGTTTTTTATCTATTTAAATAAAAATGGATGTCTGTTTCGTATAGATTTATTGGGATTTACAAGGGATTTATTGGTAATTAGCCCGGCGTTGCCCGAGCGTAAACATAAACACACTTGTCGTCCGTCGTTGAAATTGTTTAGGTTAAATAAGTGTTTTTAATGTAAACAGGTCGCCCGTCGTCGAAGTTGTTTTGGCTAGATACGTGATTCTAACATAAACACAGTCTCCGCGAGCCGATCATTTTTTGGTAATTTATCCGGTTTTTATTGATTTACAAAGAAACCGGACCGAATTTCGTTAAATCCCTTATTAGCGTTCACTTTTGGCACATGATACACCCGTGTCTAAAATTTCAAGTTGCTAGCCCTCACGGTTTGGGCTATGTGTTGATTATGAATCAGTGTGTCAGTGAGGACACTTCGCTTTATATATATAGATTACAAGGGAATAACAATTGCGCATGCGTTTTTGCACATGCGTAATATTTGCCAGACAAAATAGTTGTCTAAGGATGCAATAAAACGAAATAATTATTTTTGCCATAGTTTCTGATAATTTCTTAGGTTTTTGGTATTGCAAAATTTTTATTTTGTTGAATATTTTCTTTATTTACGACAAGTGCCCACATCATATTTATAACCGCTTTAAGTGCATACTATATGCCCAACTGAAGTTTTGTTAGCCTTAATAATGTAAAATGATTACTTTATTTTTGAGTTACTTTTCTTATTTACCTATATGTCTCTACAGTAAAAGTTCTCTAACTCAAATCTCCGAGGAACCGAAAATATACTTCAAATTTTAAAAAAATACGCCGAATTAGGATTTATTTATAATAGGAATGCTAAGAAACACTGGTTCATACTTAGATATGTACATAACACAAAATTCGTATTTACATAGGTATGTATACATAAATGCAAGGTGTCCCAGCGCTACGGGGTACTAAGATTACCCTAAAATGAAAATGGATATCCAAAAGTACAATCCAATTAAGAGAACACTGAAAATATCTGCTTATTTGGTATTTTCGGATTCCTTATCAAAATATATCTATACTTTGTAAAACCAATTATCGACCTAACTTCAGTTGCTTTGCTATTATTTGACATTAAAACGAGAAAAATCCCATTTTTAAAAATCACTTCTCCCAAACTAATTAGAATTTTGGCTTGAAATTTTGACAGAAAATTTCTAATAGGTATAGTCTAGTTTATAGTAGTCAAATCAAGCTTTGAATTTTAATAATTTATTATACAGGCTGGATCATGAACGCAAATTGTTCATTTAATCGATTTTTTTTAATGAAACGATTTGTATATTTTGGTATCAATCGATCACATTTTTAATAAGCCATTCAATGACGTCCTTCTGACTCATCATTTTCAACTTCTTAACCAATTTATTGATATTCCACTCTTCAATTATATCATTAAAAACCTCATCAAAAATGTATTCGATTGATACCAAAACATATATGTCCACACACAGAGTGGCGCATCAAAGTTAGGTTTATTTAAATGGGACACCTAGTACAGTGCGCTATTTTTCGATTTATTATTAAAAAATAATTATACTTTGTTTATATTATGGACCTAACTTCAGTTGTTTTTCTATTATTTGACATTTAAGCAAACAAAAGCCTTTTTTTTAAATTGCTGCTATCAAACCAATCAGAATTTTGGCTCGATATGATTACAGAAAATTTTAAAATATCTTCTAGTTCATAACGATTTGCATTGTATTAATTTAATATACAGAGTTGCTTATGAACGCAAATTGTTCATTTAATCAAATTTTTCAAATGGAAGACCCTGTATATTTTGGGATGATTCAATAACATTTTTGACGAGGTATTTATTGATATGATTGAATAGTGGAATATCCATAATTTGGAAAATATTTGGTATTAGAAGATAAAAAATGATGAGTCAGAAGGGCGTCATTGGATCGCTTATCAAAAATATAATTGATTGTTACCAAAATATATTGGGCGTTTTATTTGAAATATTGGATTAAATTAACAATTTGCGTTCATAAGCCTCCCTGTATATTAAATTGTTAAAATTTAAAATTTGACATGATCACTATAAACGAGACGATATTTAAAACATTTTTGAGAAAATTTCCGTGCCAAAATTCTCATTGGTGTGGGAGCAGCAATATATTTTTTCATATTAAAGTAATCTTACTTTCACGCAGCGCTGGGACATTCTGTACATAAAAAACAAATGAAAAAAATTATACACAGTCTGATTATTTGAAAAAATCAGTTTTTTGGGGTCAAATTGGACAATTTCAAAAGTTATTCCTTGTTTTCTTAAATAGTCGATAATGTGTTGGGGGAATTCCAAATTGTTCTGCAATATATTTCATTTGCTTTTCACTCTTTCCACCTCAGCAATTAATTTGAATTTTTTCTAGCTGTTAAACATTTTTTTCGTTTCGTTCTTCTTGACTTTTGCACCAATTGCACTTATATTACCAATAAATAAACCCTTTGTGAACCTGCAACAACATTAATGCAATTGATAGAATCAAACCTTAATCCTCCACCAAACGTGCTAAAAAAATGCTTTTCTAAAATACAGTATGTATTTCATCGTCAAAAAAATTTTCAAAAAAATTAATTTAAAATGGCTGCATTTTATGACGTATGTCTGTTAAACATACAGAACAATAAAGGAATCTGCCCCCATAAAGGCAAAATTTGGAAGTTTTTGTCGAAACACAGCCAAACAGCAATAGCGCTGTATGTCCATTTTCCGTTATTGAAAGTATCATTACTAAAATTCGCTTCCATGGTGAATTTTTTATGTTTCAAAGGAAAAACCATTTTTGCGGTAAAATTTGTTTAATAGTGGCAGTTGCTTGACGATTATTGGTTTAAAAGTTAGCAAAGATACGAAAAATATGACACTGTCAAAGTCACGGCCGCCTTTTATGTACATAAGGACATATAAGAGCAGACATTAATTTTTATACATATACAAAGTGACTTAATAGAAAGCGGATCACCTTTCTAGGATTGTTATTTGTTGGTCGATTTAAACGTTTTTTTAAAGGATAGAATCGGTACATCTAGAGCGGTGCCAAATTTCAGAAAAACATTTTTTCAAGGCCGATTTTAAATTTAGAATACTGTCAAATAATCACAAAAAATTTATATTTGTTAGAAATATTATAATTTATTTATTTTTTTCAAAATTAGGTATAGTTTCGAAAGTTATCAATTGAATTTAAAAAATTTCAAATCAACAGTTATTCACGAGGTTATTCATAATATTGGCAATGTTTGTTCTATTTAAACATGTTTTAATAACGCTCTATTGTAATAAAAATTTTGTTTAATAACAGACTTTGCGATTATTTGGTCCAATATGATAATAACATGAGGCCCTTCTAGTCACAATTTTCCCCTTATAAAAATATTAAAAACAGATTTGACATTTTTTACAAAATGATTGTGATTTATATGAAGACTATTCGAAATATTTTGAAAAAATTAATAATTTTGAATTATGCTATATTTGTTTCAGCAACTAGGAGTAATATTTTTTGTAAAATTTTGGTGACACCCATTTGAACGTGTTCTCAATTCAGTGCGTAGTCAGATTAGAGATAAAAATATTCTATCCTAAAATAGTTTAAACCGACCAAATAAAAATTTTAGATAGGTGATGACTTTCTATTCGGTAACTCCGTATATTGATAAATAAGAAGAATCTGTTTAGTACATCTGTAACCCGTGCAAATACATTTGCTTGTAAAAAATAAAATGTCACAATTTTTTCGCAGTTTCGTATTTTGTCTTATGGGCTTTAACTTTCGTCCAATTACTTAAACACTACAAAAAATCATTGTAACAGCTTTAACCCGCAACTAATTCGATTCCATTTTCATTACTTTCGTGCTGAAACAATTAGTAAATGACGTTCGGCCTGAAATAAACTGAAATTGCGTGCGGTGCGTGTTAAGAAAGTGCAAGTAGTTCGATTAAAGGGGAAACTTGCTTCTATTAAATATTACTGAAACCCATAAACCGAAGCAAAGTGGTATGTCATGAAAAACCTGATTGTTTGTAAAATAACAACAACCATACAAGGGTTAATCAACAAGTGCGTGTTTTTGTCCTGCCAAGGAAAGATGAATCCAATTAAAATATGCAAAGGGTGAGATTCGAAAGAATCGATTTAAATTTGAACGCGTCTTCGGGGTTTTTGGCCGATTGCCTGATTAATATGGGGTGAAATGGCGTTGGCGAGGCTTTAGAAGGGATGAGTAAATACATCAAAACCTTATTACCACTTAATCGTGAAGTGCCACTCCGCAAATTGGATTAAGATATCTGATGGTGGTTTTAACATATTCTCACCCACACAAGCACTTGACCCACCTTCCGTTTTCAGCATTTTCGGTTCGGGCTTGAATCATTTCCCCGCGATGCTTCTAATTAAAAGTGCATTATTAAAATTGTCAAGATTAGCGAAAGCATTAATTAGAGCGAATTCCGGGTTTAATTGCCTTGTAATGTCTCATAATTACCAAAAAGGTCGGCGCTTTTATTTCGACTTGTCCGCATCGGTTTGTGCATCAACTCGAGCAGAATTAGTTTATTATTTTGCGTGCTGTAAAATTGTTAAAATCAGTTGTTGCATTGTGACAAATCCGGCAATTCAAGTCCCGTGGCTTTATTAGGACGATATGAGCCTAAACAAGTCCACGGAAAGAAACAACAATATATCAGAAGTGATTTACAACTGACAATGATTTATTTGCATAGAAAATCCCAAATGCGAGGACCTGCAAAGCTCCCGAAGGAGGCGTTCCGCTTTTTATAATACAGAGAGCGAAGCACAGCAAAAGCTTCTTTTTTCCACGCCAAAGCTCGTGTGCGTACGTCAAAGGGGACCCATCAATTAATTTAAGGTATTTTAATATGTTGGAGATTTCGGCGCCTACAGAATTACTCAGGGGTGTTTGATTAAAGGCCCAAATGGAGCCTAACAACGTTTATGGACTATAAACAACGTTAATTAAAATTTTAATAGCAAATAAAGTCACACGTTGCGAATTCTCTTTTGTAACTAGCAAAAAGTGGAACGAGCGACTAGAGGATGGGTTTTTAGAATATGCAATTTTACAACAAATTGTTAGTTTTGTAAAACTTTTGCAAAATCTTTCATATTTCAAACAATTTTATTTTTTTGTTTCTTCTTATATTAGAGTCTTTGTTTCTACAATAATTATTGTTTATATTTCTATTCTTTTGCTAGTTTTGTCACTGTTACTCAAAATTATTGACTATTACATGTAAATTCCAATCTGTTTTAAATTCCTATTCTTTTCGTGCCCAAATATATATATAATGGAATTTTTACTACAGGCGGGAAAGTAATATTCCTTATTACTCTAAAATAAAAAAGATATCGAACTGCGGTTTTTGACAAAAAGTACAATCCAGTCAAGAGAACAATCTGAAAATATCTGCTCTTGTACAGTATGTCCATGTCCACATACAAAGTGGTCCATTAAAGTTAGGTTTTTTAAAGAAAACACCCAGTATATTACGCAATTTTCCGATTCCTTGTTAAAAAATAATTATACTTTGTATAACCTATTATGTGTCTACTTCAGTTGTTTTCCTAGTATTTGATATTTAAGCCAACAAAAGCCCATTTTTTTTTAAATCACTGATCTTAATCATCCAATGACAATTTTGGCTTGATATTTTGATACAAAATTTTCAAAAATCTCCTACATGATCAATTCAAATTTTAAATTGTATTAATTTAATATACAGAGTTGGTCATGTACGCAAATTTTTCATTTAATCGAATTTTTAAATGCATCACTCTGTATATTTCAGTATCAAACGATTACATTTTTGATGGGGTTTTTAATGATATGATTGAATAATAGAATATCAATAATTTGGAAAAAAATTGGTTAAGAATTTGTCATAAGGACGTCATTGGAAAGCTTATCAAAAATGTGATCGATTGATACCTAAATATACAGAGCGTTCTATTTGAAAAATTCGATTAAATTAACAATTTGCATTCCTGAGCCACCTTGTATACTAAATTATTCAAATTTAAAATTTGGCTTGACCACTATAAACTAGACAATAATAAAAAATTTCTGACAAAATTTTAAGCCAATTTTTTTTTTTTTTGGTTTGATATTAAATAATAGCAAAGCAACTGAAGTTAAGTCTATAATAGGTTATACAAAGTATAATTAAATTTTGATAAGAAATACAAAAATGGCGTAATATACTGGGTGTATCGTTTAGAAAAACATAACTTTGATGCGCCACTCTAAATCTCGACATTCTGTACGTAAGCAGATATTGCCATAGTGTTTTCTTAAATGGATTGTACTTTTTGTTAAAAACCGCATTTAGATATTCTTTTTCGTTTTAGAGTACTTTCCCGCAGCGCTGTATGTGAATTTATTTCTTATTGTTGTTGTATCATTTTCATTAGGACCAGAGCTTTATGTTATTATTTCTTTGTTATTTAGTGATCATCAAACTGTATTAGAGTATATTGTAAATTGACTAGACTTGACTCGTTTTGAATTTGAATGGCTGCATATATCTCGTTGATCTGATTTGATACGAAAATATTTTACCTCGTTGGTCTTGACTTGATTTGATCTCCTTTATTTTAAACTGATTGACTGATTTTGTGTATTAAAACTGTACTGGAACTTATTGACTTAAATCTAGATTTGAATTTAATTGACTTCTCTTATATATGAATGAATCCGTCTGAATTATGAAAGAGTGAATTGACTTGACTTGATCAGTCATGAACTCATATTATTTTGATTTCAAATCGTTTTTATGGAATGTTTTAGTACGCATAATGTGTTGGAAGTAGTTGTGTATTGTTGTGGTCATTTTACCTCTGACCGGTCGTTAGCAGGTCGGAAAATGAGGGAAATTTGGGAAAGCACAGCTAATAACCGTTGAAATTTTCCAGCGACATTAATCCCACATTAACGCTAGTTTCTTTGTCTTTGCCAGATTAGTGTTCTAATCCTTTAACTATTAAACGTTCAGTGCGCGCAAAACCCGCCCCTAAAGTGAATCCTTGGCAATATTTTAGTTGTGGACTGCATGCGGTTACACTTTGTGTATGAATGGATATTCCAAGCGACGTTTAACTCCGACCCATAAAACCCACCACCACTAATCCTGCAACTTTGTCCATATAACCTCTAATATATTCGGCCGTTTCGATTCGGTTCGCGAGAAAACTTTCCTCCACCTCTTTCACGTAAACAGAGATATCATTTATGCCATCGAAGGCGTGCTTTATGGCTCAGATAAGCCAATTCAATTAGTTTTTTGGTTTGGGCGGAACGGTGTTTGTGTCAGAATTGTTTTCGACGATGGCTGCTCAGAAAATGACTATTTTATTGATTTCACAAAATTGTCGGTTTTGTAGAAAAGAAAATTTTGATATTTCCAAAATTCTTGTATGTCGTCGTTCCTTATTGATTGCTGACACATTTTCTTTGTTTTTATCCTTGTTGTACTTTCCTAAATGTTTCAGTTTCGAAGATATTATCATAAAATATTATAACATTTTACAAATCTCAGAAATATGTGCTTATTTATAACTTATCTGGTTTTTATCATTTTGTATATTTCATATACATAAATCAAAATAATTTTAATTTTTATTAGAATTCAGATAAAGTTCCTGCATATATAAAAAACAATTCATGCCTTAATTTTATCTTTGCACTGTTTTGTCAAATATTTTCGATCTCGTAAACTTAATTAAATTTTATAACATTTTAAAAATCTCAAAAATGTGTCGTTTCTTGTTATTGTTTGTTATTAGCTCATTTATTGTTTTTTCTGGTCCGTAAATTTTATAGATTTTTTTAGATTTTAAAAATTTCAGAAAAGTTTTGTTTTTGTTCTTTCTGTGTTATATCTTATTTATAATTTTTGTTTTTTTTATTATTTTGTTCTCTTTATGAATATTGCAAATTTTATTTTTTTAATTTAAATTTTAGATAAAATTGTTTTGGTATTTTGTCATTTCGCCATTTTTATAAATATTGGTTGGTTTATTAAAAGTCGTTGCGTCATATTTTATTTATTGCCTTCCAAGGTTCTTGTTATTTATTTTTTCGTTATTTTACAACAAATTGTCAGTTTTGTGGAAAACTGTATAAATATAATATAAACATTGCAAAAAATTTAAAATTGAAACGTGTTTAGATACTTGTACTGTTTTCTTAAATGTTATTATTATAAATTCCCAAATTTAATTGTCTTTTATGACATTTTAAAAATCCCAGAAATGTGTCGTTTCTTGTTTTTTTGTATGGTATTTGCTTATTTATTATTTTTTAAATTTTTTATTCTGAAATTTTAATAAATATTGTCAGTTTACTTAGGGTCAGCTAAAATTTATGCATACTATTTCAAAAACATACATAAATGAAAATCATTTTCAGTTCTTGCTACATTGCCCACAAAGCTTCTTGTTATTTATTTTTATGTCATTTTACAACAAATTGTCAGTTTTGTAGAGAACAAAAATCTTGAATAAGTATATAAAAACAATGACACGTGTTCATAGTCGTGTCTGTCTTAATTGATATATTACTGCCGCATTTTAATTAATTATATCCTTGTGATATTTTCTTAAATATTGTCAGTTTAGTCAATTTTAGTAAATTTTATAACATTTTAAAAATTTCAGAACGGTTTTGTTTCATGTTAATTTTGTGTTATCGTAAATTGTACTACACTAGTAGGAATATTTGGTGTCAAAGGCTTTAAAAAATTGTAATGTAAATTGAATCAAGAATTACATATAATGTTCAACAGTTGAATAATTGGAACGAGAATTTAGAAAACAAAAATAAAACAGAGAAATGTTTTTGGTCATGATTCCCAATAAAATTAACAATTTCAAATGTGTATTATAAGATCAATCATAAATTTCAAAATAAACAATATTTAAAATAACATAAAACGATAATGTACATAAAATATATATATTTTTTAAATTAAAATTCTCTACAAAAATATTCTTCAGTTCTTTCATACAACAATGTCCTGGACGGGATTTGATAAACCCTGGCTGCTTCGTTATTCCCATTTCCTTATCTCGTTCCTTCTGGTATTACTTTGTGGTCGAATTGCAACAATTCCATTTTCAAGACAGTTGATGTCAACTTGGAATAACTTCTAAACAGAATGTAAAACAAAAACTATTTGTTTGGAAAGGGGATTTGCATTATGTTTATAAAAGCGATGTACAAATGTCCGGTATTTATTAGAAACAATTTAAAGAAAAAATTTATCATTCTTATTTTAATAGGAAATTTTTTGACATATGTCAAATGTATATAGTTATGTGCTCTATGGTTTTTACATTGGAAAGCCGATGAATTCCATGGCACTCTAAGCCCCGTTTTTTTAACGCTCCTAAAATCCTGCCTACTGTTTTCAGATTGCAATTTTTCATTTTACTTTCACCATTTTGTAAATTTGAATATCGACCGCCAAATTTGTAACAAAACCGAATATATATAAATAATTTGTTTGATGAGTTGCATCAAACAAATTATGATCTGCCAATTACGAATTGGAATAAAACTGAAAAGGTGTCCAGGCGCCGATTAGAATTTAGCCATGTTTTAAAGTTTCAAGCATTTTAAAAAGTGGATAACTCCTCCTACCTGCACCCCGAACATACTTTAACTTCATTTTCTTCATTTCAATGAACATAAAAGTTTTTTAAACACAAACATATCGAAACTGGCAAGTATTGGCACTCCGAAACATAATTAAAATGCATAAAACCACAAAATTACACTTTAATTATCACACGAACCGGGACCCGACGCGAAGGAATAAACATCTGAAATGACATTATCCGATTGTACAGTCCTGTGAAATGTTTTGTTTCACCCCCAATCCTACCAACTTAAAAAATGCACTAATCAACTAATATATTTCATAAATTTCAAAATAACCAATTTTTGAAATCATATAAAAGTATATAATCATTTTGAACATAACAAAAAAATATATAAAAAAAAACATAAATTCTTCAAGAAAATAAATTGAAAATTATTTTGATTTATGTATTTCAAATATGCAAGAATTTTATCTGAAATCTAATAAACTGACAATATTTACAAAAACAACAAAATAATAAAAAGCCACAAGAATAATAAATAGATAACACAAAAAGAACATGAAACAAAACCGTTCTGAAATTTTTAAAATGTTATAAAATTTAATAATTTTATATCATTACAAAAATTGGTTATTTTGAAATTTATGAAATATATTAGTTGATTATGCATTTTTTAAGTTGGTAGGGTTGGGGGTGAAAAAAACATTTAACAGGACTGTACAATCGGATGATGTCATTTCAGATGTTTATTCTTCCGGGTCGGGTCCCGGTTCGTGAAAACCGGTTCGTGTGGTAAATAAAGTGCAATTTTGCGGTTTTATGCATTTTAATTATGTTTCGGAGTGCCAATCCTTACCAGTTTCGTTATGTTTGTGTTTAAAAAACTCTTATGTGCATTGAAATGAAGAAAATGAAGTTAAAGTATGTTCGGGGTGCAGGTAGGAGGAGTCATCCATTTTTTACAATGCTTGAAACTTTAAAACATGGCTAAAGTCCAATCGGCGTCTGGACACCTTTTCAGTTCAATTCCAATTCGTAATTGGCGGATCATAATTTGTTTGATGCAACTCATCAAACAAATTATTTATATATGTCCGGTTTTGTTACAAATTTGGCGGTCGATATTCAAATTTACAAAATGGTGAAAGTAAAGTGAAAAATTGCAATCTGAAAACAGTAGGCAGGATTGTAAGAAACGTTAAAAAAACGGGGCTTAGAGGGTCATGGAATTTATCGGCATTCCAATGTAAAAACCATAGAGCTCATAACTATATAGATTTGACATATGTCAAAAATATTCCTATCAAAATAAGAAGGATAATTTTTTTATTTACATTGTTTATAATAAATGACAGGCATTTGTACATCGTTCTCATAAACATAATGCAAATCCCTTTCGGATTCACTCACTGAAATTTGTCCAAACAAATTGTTTTTGTTTTACATTCTGTTTAGTAGTTATTTCAAGTTGATATCAAGTGTTTTGAAAATGGAATTGTTGCAATTCGACCACAAAGTAATACCGTAAAGTACGAGATAAGGAAATGGGAATAACGAAGCAGCCAGCGTTTCTCGAATCCCGTCCAGGACATTGTTGTATGAAAGAACTGAAGGATATTTTTGTAGAGAATTTTAATTTTTTTATGTACAAAATCATTTATTACTAGAATTCTTCATTTTCAAATTTATAACTGAACTTATAATACAAATTTAAAATAGTTAATTTTATTGGGAATCATGGCCAACAACATTTTTCTGTTTAATTTTTGTTTTCTAAATTCTCGTTCTAATTATTCAACTTTTGAACATTATATGTAATTCTTTATTTTTTTGTATACATTACAATTTTTTAAAGCCTTTGACACCAGATATTCCTACTAGTGTAGTACAATTTTTCAAAGTTAAGGTGGTTCGAAATTATTTTATTATTATTACTGCCACATTTTTTTTTATTTTATCCTTGTGCTATATTTTCAAGTGTTTCCGATTTCGTAAAATACTTTTAATTTTATAACATTTTTAAAATTCAAAAAATGTTTTGTTTCTTGTTATTTTTGTATGATCTGTTTAATTATTATGTTTCTTGTTTTTTAGCATTTTGGTATTTTTATAAATATTGTGAGTTTACCAGAATTCAGCTAATTCTTGCATATTTCCAACACTTAAATCAAAATAATTTTTGGTTCTTGCTCGTTGCGTCATATTTTATTTATTGCCCACGAAGCTTCTTGTTAGTTTTGCTCCTTTGTTATCTTACAACAAATTGTCAGTTTTGAAGAAAACAAATATCTTGAATACTCGTATATAAAAAATCAAAACGTGTTTAAATTTTTGTTTTGTGTAAATTTATTCATTACTAACACGTTTTATTTAATTTTATCCTTGTGCTATTTTCTTAAATGTTGTCAGTTTCGTAAATTGTATAACATCTTTTATTAACATTTTAGAAAGGTTTCGCGTTTTGTTCTTTTTGCCGTATCTGTTTATTTATTATTTTTGTGATTTTTTATCATTTTATTGTTTTTATAATTATTGTCAGTTTATTAGATTTCAGGTAAAATTCTTGCACAGTTCAAATTCATAAATCAAAATAATTTTCAATTTTTGCCCACAAAGATTCTTGTTATTTTTATTATTTTGTTATTTTACAACTAATTCTCAGTGTTGTAGAAATCAAATGTCTTGAATACTCGTACATAAAAAAGCGAAAGGTGTTTAGATTCTTGTTTTGCGTTAATTTATTTATTACTACCGCGTTTTCTATAATTTTATCCTTGAGCTTTTTCCTTAAATGTTTCCAGTATCGTAGATATCATATAATTATATAAAATTTTAAACATTTCACAAATGCTTCGTTTTAATTCTTTTGGTGTTATGGGTATATTTATTATTCTTCCATTTTTTTGTCATTTTGCCATTTTTATAAACATTGTCAGTTTTTTAGAATTAATCTTAAATCCTTGTCTATATCAAACACATATATCCAAATAGTTTTTAATACTTGAGTTGTTGCTTTGTGTTTTATTTCATATCGACAAATTGAAATTGTTATTTTTTATTCTTCCGTGACTACAACAAATTGTCCGTTTTGTAGAACTTGTGCAAAATCATTAATATTTCCAACAATGTAGATATTTTCTCGTCATTTCTTGTTCTATATCGGTTTATTTGTTCCTACATTTATATATTTTATGCTTTTGTTACTTACGTAACTATTGTCCCAGATTCTTGAAAGTTACAAATAAATCGATTTTTTGTAATTCCTCTTCTCAGTATTTTTTTTGGTCCGACATATCTCCCTTAATATTTCGGCAAAATCAATAAATGGGCTATTATTTTGAGGATTACCTCCACCGCTAATGACCAAAAATAAACAAACAATTCAAAATTAATGTTTCATTTAACAAAATTTTAAAAACCGTATTTTTGTCGTAGCGCCATCTATTGACAATCTGTTTAACTAACATCTTCCACTCCCAAGCAAATTCCAAGCTGTAAAACGGTAAAATATACATGATTGCGATGCGAATTATTCTAGTTTTTAGTTGTTTGTCTCAAAGGTTTATTAGATCTTTTATTGTTAGTTGTATCGAGAAATTCTAAATATCTTTCTTGTTCTTGTTTTGTCTTTTTGTTGTTATGTCTTTGCTATTCAGCAATCACATTAACAATTCGTTGGTACTTTTTGTGCAGTTTCAAGGCGGACTTTTTGAAGACAATTAGAATGAAAGATGTAAAGCACGAGGCGGTGAGTGGAGATCCATAAATTCGGGGCAAACCTCTCCAGCTGGGTTTGCAAGTCATTTGTCGTGGTGTCTGCTGTCACAAAGCCCGATTTTTAGTCCGGATCATAGAATATTACATTCCACATGCACATAAAACGTTCTTTTTAGCCAACTGCACTCACTCGCCTTAAGCTTTCCGCTGTTTGTCTTATTGTCGCTGTAAATTCGACTCTTTTATGTTGGCAACCTTTTGTATCGCGTAATTGAAGATTTGCCCGATAGTTTATGGCGTATTTGGGTTGGACCGCGGTCGTTTGTTTTTTCCGCGGCAAAAACTCGACAAATACGTTAATATTAACGGAGAAGGTAACAGCTGACTGCAAACCTCTCCCTCTTCAACCCTTGGAAGCCGTTCCACAAAACAAAATGTTAATCCTTTTGAAAACAGTCATAACTTGTTCTGGGAGCGACTAAAAGAGAGTTTGTTCAAAAGCTCAAATCGCTTTATTGTACCAACAACAAAAGATTTAATTCCTTCAAATTTACCCAGCTCTTGTTTATCTTATCGGCGGAATTGCTTTATGACCCATTTTATTGCGCGAGTCTGTGATTAATCATCGGAACTCAAAACTTAAAATTTCACAAACAAAGTCGAAATCACCGGATCGACGTTATTTTTCAGTTTTTTGATTAGTTCGAGTTTATCCAGCGCTGACCTTAATCAATTTTCCCGGCGCATCCGCCAAATATCGACACGTTCCAGTATAAATTTTAACTCCGGTCGAGATTTATTTTTATTTAACGAGAAACCCGGATCTATGGTCGGAGCTAGATGGATGGCACTTTTTATCGACTCCAACAGAAAGATGGATTTGGGAAAGATCACTGGACGGAGCTCCTATCAAGCAGTACAACAAAATTTAAAAAAACGAATGTAATTTATTCACACGTGTTTTATCGCCGCAATTATAAGTCGAACCCTTCAAACTGCATGATTTATTGTCGCTCACGTTTGCCAGGCTATGTGTACTATAAAAATGTTGTATTATTATTATTATTTAATCTCTCACGCGACTAGTTTGTTCAAACTACAGCAGTTTGACTCTATGAAGGACTAGTCCGGCATTTTTTTACAGATTGTATGTTTTACGAAGTTTTGAACGTTACGACACCAATTATTGAAGTTTAGCTTTTCGGTATTTCTTATCTCTTGTAATTAGTCCTAACGGCCCCAACCAGTAAATAATAGTCAGAACTACTAAACCTAATAGTCTGTCTAAATACACTTGGGACTACTAAGGTCGACCCTCAGAACCTGTCATTCCGGTCCCAAATTTAACAACCCTTTAATTCAAACTTTGTTATTGTTTTTCTTATCGTGCTGGTCGTTACCCTTTGTTATCTTCCGGCGTGTTTCGTGTGCTAAAATCCACTTTTAATACAACAAGAAGGTGTTGAATCAGGTGGGTAAGGACGATTAGTGGTAATGTTATCAAACGGGCGATTAATAATGGAATTGGCGTTTCTTTGTTGGATTTCTATTGCTGGAAGTCGACCGATAATGGAGCTATTCTCACTTTTAATTAGGGTTTGTGTTTGACCTTTATCGAGGTGTCGTGACGTCTGATGACCCTATAAGGTACGACAAATAATGGTCACGAACACGATGCACATTATAAATCACATTGGTATCGTTCGTGCATCTATTGTCTCCGATAGGAGGAATTTTTCTAACATTGTCTGTTGTAAAATGACAAAACTCCGTCGTCACGCATTCTAACATTTCCAGGTTGAGAATTGGTTTTATGCATTGGCCATTTGCAGGCCAATTTCGCACGTATTTTGAAGATTTTGCATTATGATCTTGGACATTTGGATTACTAATTGTTTCATGCATTTTGTGCAAGTTTGTGCTTTCTGTTACTTCAAATCCGATCGTTTTGGCATTTGGAGCACAATTTCTTTGCAAAGTTGTAATGAATTTATTATTCCAGGACGTTACAGATAAAATTTAGTCCATTTCGTTTGGTAGAGATGTCTGGTTTTTGTAAAAAGATTTACTACTTTTTCCTTCGTATTCACATTATTTTTGTTTTGAAACAAAGTAGGTACAATTTTTGGTAATATTTTTTAAAATACAGGATGTCCCAATTATGGCGGATAAGCTGTTCACTACGTCTTTAGAGAGTGCTTAGAAAGTCAGGAAAAAATATTACAAATATTGTGATGTAAAAAATTTAACATTTTTTTAAATTCAGCAATTAATTAAACTTTGGCAATATTTTATTGTTATTATTGAGAGAAGAAAAAAAGTGTTTTATTGTGAGTATTTTTTTAAATACTGCATAATATACAAGTTAAAAATTGTCGTTTCAACCGTTTATATTTCTTCAGATTGAAGATTTTATTTTACTACTTTTCTCTGAATAAATATTTTTGCAATAGTTGTTTTATTTATAAAAATAAAAATTTTTGATGATTTTTATAATTGAGGGGTCCAATCAAGTCCGTCTCAATCAATTTACAGAAAATAAAAATTATTTAAAAATATCTGTATTATATTTATTTATGAAAAAATGACGGTATTGTTCTTAAATATTTAATTTTATTATTATTTTAATTTAAAAAATGTATAGTGAATTTTTGGTTTTTGCACAAAATGGCTAAATTTGTTTTTTAATTGATGTATCAGAAAAATAATACTAAGGTTTTAGTAAGTTTTATTGAAATGTACTCAAGATTAACTAATATTATAAAAATACTGTTAATTTGAAATTTATGTTGCGATTAATCGCTAAATTCTAACACAGAACTAGCATTGTCATCTGCTTGAAACAGGGAGTTTAATAATTATGAGTACAGTCTTTTTTTGACATATTTTAGCTTAATTTTTATAATAGGTGGTTGGTTCTTAGATTGGACTAATAATTTATCAAATAATTTTATACTTATAGATAAATAACGGTATAATAAAAAAATGATTTGGAGTAGGCCATGGAGGCAGTTTGAAAGATTAGAGCGTAGCAACATTTTGAGTTGAAAAAATCACGATTCTTTGTCGACAACCGCTTCGGATATTATAAGATACATTTATCGGTATTTTTTACAAATTATTATATAAAAATATATATCAATATAATATAAATTACATCTCTATTGGGCAGGTTTTTGATTGATAATTGTTGTCAGATGATATATGTCAATGTCAATGATTTACCTAAAAAACTAAACAAAATCTGTGTTTAGCTATAAACAAACTTTGCCCATTTCTTCTTTTCTCTTGCTAATTATTTTTTTCTGCCTAGGTTTTGTTGTTTTTCTGAGATTTTCCATCACTACGTTGTTCCCTATTTTTTTTGATCGTCATCTTTTTCTCGTTATCGTTGTTTTTCCTGCCATATTCTCTTCATCTGTCTGTCTTCCTTTATCCTTACCGGGCGTTTTTAGTTGTCATTAAGTGTAGAGTCTACCTTAATTTCATCTTTTACTGTTTTATTACGTATTTTGTCTCTACTGCCTGTAATTTACTTTTCTGTTGTTTTGGATTTGCATCCATGGATTAGTATTGCCTTAAATATTGGCTAGAATACTATAATTTTTGCTATATTTGTTACATATTTCCTTTTTTCTTATAAATATATTATACAAAAGTAGTATAGTTTTAATTATAACAATCTGTTTCGGAAGTCTACATACTTTCATAGTATAGTTTTGTTGCGTTTTCTATTCTATTAATTATTTCTGCACATTATTCCTGTCGCTTTGTATTTTTAATTCTAAGTATTTAGAACTGTTTGTTTTATAACTGTCAAGCGTAATTTTGTACCGTTTTCCCCTATCACCATTATTTTTGTCTTCCCTAACGTTATTTTTAAATTTCTCTTTCTGAATGCTGTATTTCCAAATGCCAAGTTTTGCTGTAGTTATTTTTCGTTTTGGCATATATCATCAGATTGTTGTTATGTATATTATTTCCATATATTTGTATCCTAGTTGTAACGTTCTAGCTTTTTACTTCTTCTAGTATTACATTGAAGAGTGTTGGGGTGAACACACGCCCTTCCTTTAATCCTTGTCTTGTCTCAAATTCTTCTGGTTCCAAATTGAACATTTTCAATTAGTTTCTTGTATGTATATGCTTGCTATATTTCTGATCAACTTGCTCTTCTTCTTTTCAGACTTATTTATTTCCTTGGTACGCTCTCAAATGCCTTTCTAACGTCTTTGAATATGTAGTTGAAGTCCTTTTCTACCATTATTTGGTTTTTAGTTATTGTGTATACAGTATTTCCTTCCTAACTATATTGAGAAGGCTTGTTAGTACTAAATAATTTTTTCCATAGTTCCTAAGTTTAGGAGTTGTTTCGTCATGTCCTGCTGCCTTAGCCTCTTTTAAACTTTTTACTGCCCGTTTTATTTCTTCTGTTCTACATTTTTATTAAGATGTTCATCATCTTCTTATTTGTTTATTTGTTTCGTAGGTCGAAATACTCTTTCCAGGGTGCCATTATATTCTCATTATTCTCCAATATTCTACCCTTTATGTATTTTATATGGTTACATCTGTGTTTTTTTTCTTGGTGTTCTTAGTACTTTATAGAATAATTTCTGGTTTTCATGGCTATCTTGTTCCGTTTTTTCTTCAAACTTTTCCCATGCTCTTTTTTTCGCTATTTTCATCAATTTTTTACTTTTTTCTTCTGCTTCTTATATGTAGAGTAAATCTCATTATTTACATTGTTTTGTTACGAATAATTGGTCTATAATGCGCTTGGGAAGTGGGAGATGGTAGTTAAACATATTGTCACTAGATGACGCTATGACCAAAATACGTTTTTTTAAGAATTTTAGTAGAAACATTAACATTTTGAATTGATTGTTTATTTTTCGTCATTAGCGGTGAAGGTAATATTTGAAATGATGGCTCAATCATTGGTTTAAATGAAGTATTAAGAGAGGTATGGCCTGCCAACAAAAAAACACCTATGAGAAATAATATAGGGAGATTATTCCAAGTTAAATATATTTTGTAAATAAATGGAATTCCAAATTTGAACAGATTTTTAAGATTATTAAATCAATGTCAGAATAGATGCTACAATTACATTTAAATACAGGTTATGGAGTTCAAATTGAGAAAGATTTTTTGACCTTAACTAATAACTGTGGTTATTTCTTATTACATATTAGTTCATGAAACAATGTTTAAGATTTACAATATTAAAATAATGTTTGAAAAGCTAAAATCATTACAGTAACTTGTCAAAGTTCCATTTAAAAACCCAACTTTGACGCATGGCTTTTTTCAAATCCAAATCAATTTCAGCTTGCACTGCTAGAGCAGCCGAAAAAGACATAAATTGAAACATGTGACGGCTTTATGAAACATGTATGACAGTGGATCTAATTTTTACAACAGCCACATCGATTTGTAATGTTCGCATTTTCTCCCCCGGTTCCTTGTGATCGAATTTCCGCCTTTGGCGCGTGCACAAATTAAACTTTTCGTGTTCCTTATGTTTCGGAATTAGACTTGTACGAGCACGTCGTCCACAATCGATAGTGCATCTTGGAGTGGTGGTCATAAAACGCCGAAATAAACCAGTCAAAGTATGAAGTCGGTGCCAACGGTAAATTAAATGACTCCTGCAGCGGTCGAATTGAAAAGTTTAGCGAGGGAGGACGGAATTCGGAATTGGAAATTCGTTTCCCTTAAGAATTTTCATATATAATACACACACAGAGAGAGGAACTGGAGGCGGAGGAAAAAATCCAGCGCGCTTTAAAGCTCGCTTGTTGCAATATTTTACATTGTTGTCTCTGGAAAACAAACGCTTTTTTGTCCGCTGCTTTTACTTTAATCTTCTGTTGGAGAAGCGGCTAATGCGTTCCGCATATGTAGCTTTCATTTTCCTCTAAGTATTATTAGCTTTAATGGCTTTTGGTTATTACTTCAAACGCTGCGGTAATGTCACTATTTCCTACCGCTTTTATGCCCAAGTCAGAGTAGGTATAGTAAGTTGACTGGTTGATATGTGGCCCCGAGACTTACCTTAAGAAGCTTAAAACTTTGCGCCTCTAGTCACGAGTTCGGGAAAGCTGCGAAAAATAATAATTCGCGTCGCCGCTCGAAGCAATCAGCGGTCATTTCCCATGTTAATTCCCAGATTTATGCCGGGAGAGGACAACCCCAATCCTGCATTCTAATTTAGCAACAGAACGGACGTTGGACTCGGATAGATTGAACTAACGAATGCCCCCGAGAACCCAGACTAATTTAAAATACGACAAAAACGACCCCTCGCCGCTATGACCGCTTCGGGGCGTCGAAAAAATCATTACGGGCAAAAGTGGACCGCCCTTACATTGCTGCAACCCCAAATCGTGGCCTACGCTCGAAATAAATCGGTCCACGAAACTGGAAGTGTGTAAACGCAAAATTACACTTTTTAATCCGTGATTGTCGTCCATATTTCACCTCATAAATTGTGATCGAATCGCGCCCAGACACGGAAATTGTAATTTACAAAACATTACAAAAATGGGCACTTATTATAACGCAACGTTTTCGGTGTACAAATTACGACGGTGCGAGTGCAGCATTGTCATTTTTGCGATGATTATCTCTTGTGATGGATTGTCAGTTCGCATTTGTACAAAACTCCCCGTGAATTACTTGTTAATTATAAGGTTAGACAGCACTTCCGTTGCATGCCGGCTTTTGTTTTCGTAATGGGGTTGAAGCGGCGTCCTTGGATCGCATGCAAGTTTGCAGACTTTCTGTTGTGTTGTTGTTGTTGTGGCGTTCTCTTCAAGTATTTTATTAAAAATAAGCGGCCGAGAATATTCCCTCGTCGTCTGCAGTCATTGTTCGAAAACAGACTTCTACTTCACCGGAAACCGTTATATTGTATATTTATCACACATATGTGGAGGTGCTTCGTGTGCATTCATAAATTTCTTTTATTCGCATTTCATGCTCGCGTTTTGCTTCAAAAAGCAGCTTCCTGGTGCATTCTGTTCTGCACGTTAATAATGATGGTTGTAATGAAAATATGGATTGTATTTGGCAAGCAAATACAACTAATTGTAAGTTATGTACCAGATTTCAAAGAGAACTAGTCCCCTTTTATTTAGTTCATAACTTGCAGTATAAATTATTTATAAGCATTGATACAACATCATGTAATGAAATAATATATTGTACTTGATTCCAAACAATAAAAAAATTTTAGAATTTATTTATATCATTACAGATCATGCTCCTAGGCAGAATCTATTCTAACATACTTTTAGATCGTCTATAACATATTTTTACAAGATGTAACTCAAACAATCATGTTATTGAAAAATATCAGACATAGAAGAGGTCTTAAGTCAGAGCCTTGAGGGACTCTGGTTGTGTGAGAGTAATAACACTCAAACTCACGTATCTTAAATACTTGAAAAATTAAAAATACATAAACATGTTTCACTTGCGCACTCTTTTTTAAGATGATTACAGTTCTTACCAGAACCTACAAAAGGTGGAAAAAAGTAGCACTTTTAATTAGCAAAAAATTTTTGTAAATGACAATATTAAAGTTTTTAATGTTTAGCTACAATATTTTCCTGCAGTTCCGCTTTCAACTCTGAAAAGCTTTCACTGTCATTTCATGAAGGAGTAAAGCTTTCAATGTTATTTCAAGAAAGAATATTTCATTTATTTTGTACAATTTTCCCAATGAGTGGTATTAATATAAATAGTATTTGCTTTTACTTCGAGTATCTTTTAGAATATGCTCGTACTTTTCGTAAATACTTTTAGGAGAAGCACATATTAAAGTAAGTAAATACTTATTTGTGTAGTATATGCTAATTACTTCTTTGTGAAATAAGTATATTTCAATCGGAAAACCTGGCTCTTGCAAACCTCTTCAAAAAATTTGCATTTTGAGAGTGTTTGATAGTGCCCCTCCATTTTTATTCTGTGATTTCTGGAGCCAAAAAATGATTTAATTAATTAATTAATTTACTTCTAGAATTTTCACATTAAATCTGTGTACATGGTGGTTTATTTTTTATTGCCACACAAGAGATCTGGGAAAGTATTTGACTAATGAAAGAAGCTAGTGGCATTTTTTCGGGTTTGATTTTTGAGAAACTTATTTTGGTGAAAACCGCATTCCGCATTTCTCGTTTTCGGTATATAAGCAAAAGTTGACATTTCTAATTTTAATCTTTCTTATTTTATTTTTAGTTGTGTTATTAACATGAAATGAACACATTATGCATTGGGGAAACTTTAACTAGAATAAATTCGGTAACTTGAATACAAATAATTTGCGAAAAATTTCTGAAAACGTCGATTTTTGCTTTTAACTTGCTACTTTTCAGCCTCATCAATTTATCTTTTTTTTACTCAGAGGGCTTAACCCACCTTTTTTTTTAAATGGAAACATATGTCAATTTACACATAATTGCAAAACTCATGAATAAAGAGCACAGCGATTAACGTTTTTTCTCGGTTTCATTTATTTATTAATTTTTTTGTTACTTTTTTTAGCTTGGGGCATCGGTTGGTCGCCAAAACCAATCATAATTACAATTTCATATTTAATATCGTCTTTTAGATAGCGCAGTTTTATTCAGTCATAAAAATAAGACATGAAAATGTGAGAAAATGCATTGTTGTAATCGATTTTTCATGAACTTTGCGATAATGTGTGATTTGACATATGGAAAAAATGTTAAGGGTAGTTACAGCCCCCTGAGTAAAAAAATTAAAATTGATTAGGTTAAACAATAAATAAAAGCAGGTTAAAAATCGACGTGTTTCAGGAATTTTTCGCAAAAACATTTGTATTCAAGATACATAATTTATTACAATTAAAGTTTACAATCTGTATAGGCACATTTTTACTCAGAATCTAGTCAAATTTTGTTGCAGGCGTAATAAATCAAACTTGTTTTAAAATAAACAATCTAAGACAATTGTTACCCAATTTTTTCTGATTTAAAAAATATATACATATATACATTGAAAAATTGATAATTTGCATCTATTTTGCCATTTGCATCTATTTTGTTATAAGTAGGCTATAGAAACAATACATCGAATTTAATAAAAATGTGGCAATCGCAAGACGCATTTATTTCAAAGGAAAATAAGTCATTTTCATTAAAGGAACTGCGACTCAAGAACCCAAAAATGATAAGTATTTTTTTGGACAAAATAGGATAACTATGTTTTCACAAAGTACACTTCATGCAAATTTTTTTTAAATTTGCGCCCTATTGTCATAAAATAGCCAAAGGGCACTTAATTTATTGAAAGCTTGAGAACCCCACTACTATAACTGGATTTGCTACAGCCATATTGATTTATGTATTTCAATTTTCCTAAAAAATATCTATTTAACTTTTCCCCGTTTTCCGACAAACCACGGAATAATCCTAAGCGTTTTTGACCTCTTCAAGTTGACCAATCTTGCATGATAGAGAATCAGTAAGTTTTTCCCATTTCAGGATAAAATTCAACAATTCTTACTTTCACTAGCGCGTCAACAGTTCTTTGACGCGCGTATTAATTTTAATGTTTTTAGATTGTCTGTACATTTTTGCAAGATTTAAATTCAACAATGTTGTCAGTAAATGTATGAAATATAAAGTATGGGACCAAAATCAACGTCTTGGGGGACTCCCGGAAATATTCTCTTATTGAATATTTTAATAATTTTCTAATGCAATTAACAATTAAACAAATTGTCAATAGATGGCGCTGCCACAAAAATACGATTTTTAATAATTTTAAAAGAAACATTAACAATATGAATAGTTTGTTTATTTTTCGCAGATAGCGGTAAAGATAATCTGCAAAATGATGCCCCAATATGTGGTTTTGCTAAACTATTAATTAAAGAATTTCTTATAAATGCTTAATTACACAAAAACACCCTTGATAAAAAATACACATATGGATATAAGATAATTAGGACAAGTAAACAGCATTTATGATCTTTGGACTTTTTAAATTTTTGCCTTTATTGCCGTACCGCAAGTTTTATTTCGAAATGGTAATTTTACGTTTGAAATATCAACAGATATCGGATCGGGTTAAAATGTCTTCTCGTACGCTCTACTAAACCGATGCTAATAAGAGATCTGGACCACACTTGCCATTTTCGTTGTGTATTTGCAGGACGAGCACGTGACTCGGCTTTTAACAGCCGCCTGAGGTCTTCCAAACTATGTTAGATCGACTTTATAACTTGGATATCGTGTTCCTGTAATGCGATTTAGTTGTTGCAAGAGTCCATTTTTTGCCCATATTAACTATCGGACGTCATGTCCTACTTAAAGGGAATTCTTAATGGAGCCGCCATATTTAAGAGGATCGCACGAATTTTAAAACTAGGCGCGCGACCTAACTTGGGGCTTGAATATTTCAACGCCGCGCTTACTAATTCATGGAGATTGAGGGGTCCATTATGACGGGGAGAACTTTACAAAGATGTGTGCTATTATGGGAACATGCGATCGACGTCATATGTGTGACAGACAACATGAAATAATAATTGTATCGGAGGGGGTTTGATCGATTTTTATTTGGTCGGAAAATGGCACGGGTTTTATGGTTGGGGGGCTAAGAAGTGGCAGTTGGCGGTATTAACGATAACGGTCTTGGCAGGACACAAAACTCTTATTGTTCTATGAAAGCAATCAGTGTGGCCCTCTTTGGCTAGTTGGTGTTCGAGCCATATAGTCGCCGTTTGGTGGAGACGTGCCATGGGTTTCAACGAAATTTTGCAGACAATCGTAAAATCCGAAGGGTTTGTTGCCTCTTCTACATACAGAGAAATCGTACAGAACACGATTTTCTCGTTTTAATCGTTTTATATGAAAAAGAATCCTAACAGTCGATAATTTGGTCAAGGGAAAAATTCGTGGCACTGCACGTGAATGCAAATTACCGATTGATCATGTATCTCTTAACTAATGCAATATTGGCATAATTAGCATGAATATAAGCTATTAGCATGAAAATTAATTCGGCTAATGGACATCAGAACAAGCGATCTATATCAATTCAAGCCGACATCAATCAGCGAAGTAAAGGCGACGAATGAATTCACTCGACCAGAACCAGAGATAACTCAGATGAGAAACGGACAATCATTACTTGCCGCAGCCTTATCACCGGTCATTATCTCAGCTGAGATCGATCGGGTACATTCAT
The DNA here is from genome assembly GCA_964023215.1 of Eledona agricola. Lineage (NCBI taxonomy): Eukaryota > Metazoa > Arthropoda > Insecta > Coleoptera > Tenebrionidae > Eledona > Eledona agricola. Next base: position 5,925,923 of record OZ026861.1, read on the forward strand.
CTTCCGCTGTAATGTCTTAATTGCAAATCGGATCAACACCTGGAAAATGAATTAGAGGGAAAAGCGAGTAAAAGTTTAGCAAATGTCAAAACATTAAGCACATGAACAACTTAATTATTTTACTTGAAAAAATCAATGAATAATAGAAGCGGAAGTTGGGAAAAAATAATGAAATACGTATCATATTTCCTTGACGAAAGGCAAAAACTTGAGTAACTGGTGTGACCTTCTCTACTGTAGGTACTATATAATTTGCACCAACGAATCAATAATACCCCCTTGGACAACCCACTCGTTTTATGAATTTAAAATATGCTTTTTGCGACTTATTATTTCATTTTTGCAAAATGGCTCGATGGGTTTAAGTCCGGGGATTAAGCTGGCTTGAATTCAAGAAATCCAGATTGGGATTTAAATTCTATTCAATACAATACAAATGATTCGCAGCGTTTTGACCTTGAGATGGAGAAATTCGATATTAAATTGTCTGTTGGCAACAGCTTCGAACACGAAACATAATATAATATAGTAGTTGGCAATGGCAATTATGTTTGTTTTATTGTTTTGCCGCTTGGAATGCGCTTGCGTAGTGGGAGATGTTAGTTAAACAGATTGTCAATAGATGGCGCTATGACCCAAGTACGGTTTTTAATTAATCAGGTTGTCAATAGATGGCTATATGGCCAATATGCGGTTCTTAATAATTTTTTAAAAGAAACATAAATTTCAAATTGTTTGTGTATTTTTCATCATTATCGGTGAAGGTAATCTTCAAAATCATCAATCAATTAATTATTAAGAGAGATATGACGTACCGAAAATCTGATTGGGTAATATTTGAGTAATATTTAATATACAAAGATTTAATTTTTTTAAACAAATTTCATCTCCAAGTGTGGCTTTAGACGTCACTAATTTGGACAAATATTTGATTGGCAGTTCTCACATCCGCTAAAACAGTAATAACGCAAAAAATACAAATTTATGTTCAGGGTGATGTACCAATTTTTATTTGAAGAAAAAATAATCTGAAGCCTTGTGGTTTGAATAACAAAAAATATAGTTCGGAGAAATTTAGCTTTGAAAATTATTGCTGCAATCAGTTGAAGATTGTATTATGTCTATTCAATATTGTTTTTCCTGGTATCATTCTTAAAATTCTCATTTCGTTGATTTGCAGTTGTGCTCTTGTCCTTTTTGTGGCATTATTGGTCTTGTCTTTATTGTCCAAATTTACTTGCTTGCGAAGAAGTACGTCACTTCGGACTTCATATATTTTTCTCCAATGAAATTTCATACCTAAACTATATTATTATTATTATTATTATTATTAATAATAATAATAATAATAATAATAATAATAATAATAATAATAATAATAATAATAATAATAATAATAATAATAATAATAATAATAATAATAATAATAATAATAATAATAATAATAATAATAATAATAATAATAATAATAATAATACATTTTCTCTTGCACATATATTTATTATAAATTATTATCCTTTCTATTCTATACAGTTTTCCTTGGTATCATTCTTAAAATTCTCATTTTGTTGGTTTGTAGTTGTGCCCTTGTCTTTTTGTGGCATTAGTGGTCTTGTATATTCTGTCTTTATCGTCCATATTTATTTGCTTCACTTCTTTGGAATTCATGTATTTTTCTCTAATGCTTTCAACGCTGATGTAGTTTCATAATCTGTCGTTAGGTATGATTTTGCATCTGAATCATAGATACCACGAGAGACTAAATAAATACGGTTCCTTTTTAATTGCAAATTATGAAACGTTAAGTCTTTCTCAGTCAAATCTATTTTTTCCACATTGTGTATGTCTTGATAGCGTCGCATTCTTCTGTCTCTGTCCTATCCGCTATTGCCTATTAGTTCCACCAGTTTCAATCGTCTCCACAGCTCTCAAAATTTATTTATTTGTTAATTTAACAGAATATTGCATGCAAGGCAGACGCTTCAGCACGAACCCCCCCCCACCTAAATCCCTCCCCCCACCTACATTCCCCCCACTACTCCCTACGCGCATGCGCATTTAGTGCCACAAATTATTGCAAAAGAGCACATTCTCGTTGAAAATTTTCGAAATCTGATCTCATTTGCGAATAAACGCTATTCGTTAATGTTGATGTGTTGCACATTTTCTGAAAATATGCTTTTGAATTGATGTTCGTTTGGATTTAAGAAGGAGGAATGGTTAGGTTTTGTTTTGTCGTTTTGGCTGGGGTGTTTGTATTCGTTAAAGAGCGATTCCTTCCTCAAGTCACCACACTTGAACTGAACTGAACTAAAAAACCTAAACGATTTTACGTTGCATCCACATTTCGGTGCCCCAACAGATATTTTTTTGCAGTTGAGCGAGATTTACAAAGTTCGAAATAATAATTTTACAACTTTAATCAAAACTAAACTCGTATCATATCAGAACCTAGAAACCGGATAAAGTTGGAAAAAATGGGAAGAAAAAACAGGATACACTTGAAATATTTTTTGTGTACTTATTGCACAGAGATCTTCGTAAATATTCACCCATCCAACAAGTTTAGTGTTCAGATCTTGTTAGGATTGTCGATTAGCATACTGCGGACGTTCTTTAGAAAATTATGTGCCCTTCCGTATGGGGCGGTATGGAATCAAAGCGATAATGCATATACATGCATGTACGCATTGTCGTTAGCATAGTCAAGTGAATTTGAATGAGACAAATACCGCATTTATGCCATTGTAGAATGGTACCGAATGAACTATAGTTTCAATTTACGTTCAGAATGGGAAATTTGCGTTCTCGGATGTAACCTCCTATCAAGATGAAATAAAGTACACACATAAAGCAAGTGCGTTCTCGTGGAATCAATACCTTGAACTAATTCCCATAAATGAGATTTACAATTTTACAAGCTGTTCGTGTGTCAAAAGCTCGGCGCCTTGATCGCTTAAGAAAGCTGTTAAAGCTGAATTCCGGGAATTTGTAACACATACTTATGTAAATGTACGAGAGCTTAACAATAGCAGCGAATTTGTATCTGATAAAGCTCGACTACTATAAATATTCAGGAGTCATTTTTGACATCTGACCCCTTTCGCTAGTTTAACATCCAAAGCAAATAGCAAATAAGTGAAGCTTTCGAGCTCCTATTCAAATAACACTTCTGACACTGTTCGTGCGCATTATCTCTCATTACGTCAGGCGAGCTTTCGTGGATTTCCGAAAAAATCTCAACGCTGTATCTGCTTCCCTGCCGATTTGTTAATTAGGCAAGATTAGTTCTTGTGTAAATTGGGAAAGTGCACAAGTCGCGCGACAAAGTCCTGCTGGGCTTTACACGCTTTCGGTGTATAATTAAAAAAGCACGCCTGAAAAACGATCGCGGTCTCAAGTTCCTCATTAGATTGTCGAAAGCGCGCTTAAGGGTAGCGAGATCAATCATCCCTTATAACAGCAGGATATCTTTTATCGTCGGCTGGTGGATGGGTTCAAGTGCAAGGGTGCCGTGCCGTAATCTATTTAAGAGAGATAACGTGTGATAACGCCTGTTCTGTGTTTTATTTCTCACGCAATAATTGTTCGTCGTTCTCCTCAAACGCGGTGTCTCTTTCTCGCGCAATAAACGACAGAATCAAGCGAGTCTCCATTTGGGCACGTGACCACGAACGTATGTCATCAGTTCGGAAATGGAGATGGAAATCGATCGGGCTAGGGTCTCAGGTGAAGTTATCCAGTGTACATTAGCACATTAATGCAACGTGAGCTGATAAAGCCGTAGGTAGCCAGAAGCAGGGACGGAGTTTGGCTTATCGCGTCTATTATCAGTTTAGGTTTAGAGGAGATGGTGCCCCGGAAGGATATCATTATCAGCCATACAAACGACTGTATTCAGATCGGCGCCGTAATACAGATACACCTCTATTAAGGAAATTCGGTTGAATATAGGGAGAAGGGGGAGGTAGGGCGTATTTTTGGTTGAGTGTTTCCGTAACTCGCTTCTCGCAATGGAAAGTGGTGGGGGGAGGAGCGGCTTATACACACGGACGCGATTTGTAGTAGAAATATGGTTTTAACGACAGAACCCTTGGGTTTTACGAGAAAATTTCAGATCGCAATTAAACGAAATTATGTATGTCTTTTCTGTGGCCTCCGGCGCCGAAATTAATTTAAAAAGTTGCCGTACAGTGCGGAATTGTGCGCATATTTGTGTGTTATTAGCGAGCACGTGGATGAAAAGGGCCGTTGTGATTGCAGGTTGCGCATTCCTGACGTACTTCAACCCTGAGAGTGCCCTCAACGCCCAGAACGCTCTGCATGAGAAACACACGTTGCCAGGGGTAAGTTATCCATGCTCATTACCCACCTGCGCCGTTTTATTCCCCTCACTTTTTACGCCAACGGCTCCCTCTTCGACTTTATGGGCGAAGATGGATGGGGAAACCACTCGGCAAAGCCTTTCTATTTTATTAGACGGTTTATACATGTGTTTCTTTCTTTCCATCTTACGCTTAACGACCCAGAAATTTGTCCCTTTCTTTTAAAATCGACCGTAAAAAAGATTATTGTCAACGCTTACGGATCCCGCAACCTCACATCTCTCATATTTTCTTTCACGTCATCAACTCATCCTCAAACAGAACTGTACGCATTGTATTTGATATAAAAAATATCGTAAACAACAATATTTTGTGCGGAGGGTCGAGCGTGTTAATTCCACCCAAAGCAACCCCACCATTTATTAGGTAATTTCTAAGTAATAGTGCAAGCTACGTAATATCGAAATAGTAATAATGCCAGGACACGCTATCTCTGTATTATGCGTGTACAAGTTGATTTGTTTCTGTTTGCCCACTAAAAAAATATTACTTTCGTCCTTCGTCCTTTCAAATTAACGTTTTATCTTCGTTATTTATCGCCGTAATTTTTCTTTGTGTTTAAACAGAAGACGTAAATGGTAAATTATGGGGCTAGATGAGTGCTGATTGTAGCGTTTCAAAAATGTATGAAATGCGGTTGGGATTTTGCTAGTTTTATGTTTGTTGTCAACTGTAAATGTATTGCGAGGGACTATAAAAGCTAGATTTTGTTAAATTTTTTACAGTGTAGAGTTTTGACAATGCCAGTAAAAGTTGCCCAAACGATGAATTATTAGTGTTTTTTTCGTGTGAAGAATTTGCTTAATTAATATTGGTATCACTCCATCTGTTACTAAACTAATTACTAAGGCCACTAATTGGCTATTATAAACATAACTGTGGATGAATTTCATCATGTGTTTGAAAATATGAAGGGACGAGTTAATTTATGCATAGCTGCTATTAAATAGTTTATAAAGCTATTAAATCAGAACTAATTTTCCCGTGCAAACAATTCTCATATTAACAATTTTTTTTCTATTTCACCACTTGAAATGCGCTTGAGGAGTCGGAGATGTTAGTTAAACAGATTGTCTCTAGATGGCGCTGACAAAAATACAATTTTTGGGCTTCTTTAAAAAACATAAATTTTGTATTGTTTGTTATTTTTCGTCATTAGCGGTAAAGGTAATCTTCAAAATGATGTCTCAGTAATTGGTTTTGATGAAGTATTCAGATAGATATGGTGTGCCGAACAAACAATAACCTTGAGAAACGATATATCCAAATTGAGAAGGAACAACTTTAAAACGTTACATTATTGTTGTGATTTTTAAGCGATATGGCTGTTGAATTTCAGCGATTGCAGCATTTTTAAAATGTTTTAAATAATGAGGTTGGATTTTTGTTTGTGTAAACATTTTTGCCAACTTGGGCGCGTTTGTACATTTCAAACACAGCTTTAGTCAAATTAACGACAGATGCGTCTATAAATCGATTAAGCTAACAATGTTGGGAGATAAAACTTTCAGCTTTGACGGAGATTTAATTTCATGCCTCCCTGACTTTCGGGTTTGCTCAAAAAAATTGTTAAATTTTAGAAATGCAAATTTTGTTTTCCTATAAAATATCGTATATTGCTCGGGTCCTTCGTTCTTTCGAATTGGCGTTTGATTGCTTTTATAATGAAAAAAATGTAAATGATAAATTACAGCTTAGATGAGTTTTAATTATGAGGCCTTTTTAAACTGCATGAACGCAGCACTTCTAATTTAACAAAAATTTATTTTTGCAATTCTGCTTTCTTATTATTATGAGACTACTAATGTATCAAATATACATACAAATGTACTAAAATATCGTCAAATAAGATCAGCGTTTGTCGCTACTAAAAAGCGTACAAAATACTAATTATCATTTGATCATTGAGTCTATCAATTGTTTTATTTTTACAGTGTAGGCATTTGGCATCAACATAAACTATTGTCGTTCAAAAATGTATTCAAACAACAACGCTTGAACTGGAAATTATAAAAAATTTCTAACTTTTAAAGTAAACCATCTTCTACATTCTGGCGAATTCCAAATATCCTACGCTAAATACTTTTTTGTACGCCCGTTATATTTTTACGCTGAGATGTGTAACTTTGGATTAAACATTTCTAAAATTTCTTTCAAATCTCAATTAAAGCAATACAAGAGGCTATGGATGACAAAACCTTTATCTTTTGTTTAAATTAAATTTCGTCGTTTTCTGACTTTTTATCCGCCACTGCTTGCTTGAAAAAATTGTTAAAAGTGAAATTTTGCGTAGCTTTGAGACAAGCTTTTTAAAGTAATACCAAGTTCTTTTCTTTCAAGAGCTTCGATATTTCTGCCTCTTTCAAATCTTTTAACTTCCAACACTTTTGTATGGAACGCCAAACTATTTTTTTAATATTGGAATTTGAAAAATAACTATAAAATAAGAAATAGATTATGAAATAATATGGATTTGAAATATCAAAGACAAGTGCAAAATACTGTAACAAATTATTTATTTAATAAAATTGTAAAACATTTTATTTGATTGGAAAATAAATTGGTTGGCAATTTTCATTGGGAAATTGTTTGGGAATAAAGATTTTGATAATTATTTTTATTCTGAATCTTTAATGTGACAAAACATTATTGTAAACCTTATTGTTTTTTGTAATAAATAATACACATGTTCCACAGAATTTACAAAGAGTCCGAATTACAGTTATCAAAAATTCAAAAGTAAAATCAATGTTCGGAAAACATGAATCGCTTATTTATTTTCCCGTGCTCGGTTTTATTTTAAAGTTTGAAAAAGGGCAAGGTTTGCATTTGAAAATTAATTGAAATTGGATTTTCATTTCCTTAAATACGAATTTTACGAAATTTTTGTGAAATGAATAAGACTCCAGTTTTTTTGACTGTCAAATGTATACAATAAAAATATTGAATATTTTTAGCTCATACATTTCAATACAAACATTATTCTGAGGGAAATTATTTTTCAAGACGTCAATTAAATTCGTTACTTATGTGCAAAGTTAATTTTCATCTTCAAAAACAAACAATTTTCGAGTTTACTAATTTGACAACTAAAAAAGGCAAGTAACGTTTAATTTAAAAAATACTATTAAGCTCTTGTACGGTTTTATAGAAAATCCCGTTTGCAGTGTTATTTCCTACTGAAAATTCGATGCTTTGGCGTCATTTTAAGTATAAAAATGCATCAATTTACATTATATTTTAATAGAAAAATGATATAAACAAACATACAGGACATGGATATTTCATAGCATTTTTTAAATTGAGAATAAACTTACGCACATAATTCTTTCTTTGAAATCATTTGCTCTAGGTTAATTTGTAATTCAAATTGTACGAGTACATAGTAAAAAATATCTTCCTGAAATACTCTCCTGATTTTATTGATTCTCTTGCTTCCTTGACTGTTTTAATTACATATTTATATTCGCATTCGTTAGATTGGCTAGACTGTTCAAATTTCGAAGTATTCTTGGATTTGTATTCCTTCGAGTGCTTTGATATTTCTGCTTTTTCGATTCTTTAATGTGTTTGATACTCTTCGTTCGTTTGATTGTTCTGACTGACCCGATTCTATGGACTCTCGCAATTTCTGTGATTATGTTGACTCTTTTCACTCGCTTGACATTCTTCACTTTCTTGATTTTTATTTATTGGATTAGCTTGACTCTTCGAATATCAAAATATTCTTGCATTTCTGTATTTTCAATTGCTTCGATATTTCTGCCTATTCCGAATCTTTTAATGATTTTGATTTTTTCTGTACTGTATTCAATGTACACACTTGAACATAATTATTGTACACGACTGCAGTGGCTTTGGCATATTGTTATGAAAAGTTGCTGAAAATTTAGAAAACAGAAAATATGTTTGACGTGTGTTTTGCTGAAACTCGACACGTGTTACTTGCGCCCGAGTCCATAATCCTCCACTTCTTGGAAGAAATTCAATTACTTTCCTGCCCCATATATCAAAATTTCAGCTTAGCCGAACAATCCGTATTAAAAATTCAAACCGACGTCAATCTTCTCCATTGACCGACGTCGCTTTTTCATTTCCTGGAGGTGCGAAAACCCGACGCGCTTTCGGCGCTGCGTATTTCAGACCTGAAACCGTGCGCATTGAAAACGCCTCGTGCTTACTTCAGACGCGCTAACATAAACAAACATGTCGGCTTCCGAACTGAAAAACTAACAGAATTTAGTGTATGTGGGGCCGCTGGAGGAAGTCGCGTTTATACAAGACGGGGGTGGTGGTGTTTAGTGGCAGTTCTTCGGGAGATTTCCAATATGGATTACGAGATGCTGGTGTTTCCTGAGCTTCTGGCTTATTACGACACGTCTCTGGTCGGTAGGAACGAAGTAATTTCATTTTTATACCAATCAGTCAAACGAATGCAGTTGGACCGATTGAAAACTTATTTTTTAACAAAAAATGGAATGGAAAACGCCAACGCATAATATTATTTTAATGTGGTTTAATACATTTCGTATTGATCGACGATTGAAAATGCCCGAACGAAACTAAATTACTGGTTTGTTGTTTTGGCTTCGGATAATGTTGATACAGTGCATAATTAAATGTGCATTTACGAATTATTCGTCCAATAATTGAAATTTCCAAGTTTCGTGTGCACACAACTCAAAACCGACAATTTTTGGTAAATTTAACTCGAACTTGCACATAGAAACTTGCAGTAGAAACCACAAAGTAATATGTATTGAAAATAAAAAAAAATCTGCAAATTGAACTCATATTTGTGTAAATGGTCCCAAAAGTAAACGTAGTTCAGCTGGACCTAACCTGACTTAATTCCAGCTGACTAAGTATAACCTGACATGACGCGTCTTAACTAGATTATTTTAACTTATATTACCTGACTTAACTTAATTTAATTAATTAATTAATTTAAGGCGCGAAGATTGAATTCGTGCCTTAAAATGATTGACTTGACTTGACCCGACCCGACTTCAATCGACTTCACCCGACTTAACTTAATCAGATTCAACCTTAAATGTCTTAAAATGATTGATTAAACAATTTGCAATAATCGAAAAATAATTTTAGTTTGATGGATAGCGGCAATTTGTAAAAAAGTGTACGAAAAAAGAGTTTTATTGTAGGATATGGAATCACTTCGAAAATAGTTAGAGTGTAGCAAAGTTTTAAACGCGAGTTGAAGAAATTTGAAATTCGCGGGTTGACAATCATTCAGATACGATGCATAAGATACATTGCGTTTTTTTAATTTTTTTTGTTTGGTAGCTCTTGTTAAAAGTCGTGATATGTTAGTGTCAGTCTTACACTGTAAAAAATAAGACAACAACTTGATTCTAAGACCTATTGAGAATCAATTTTTCCCTCTCTACACATTTTTCAACTATATTTCGGAAAGCATCAATTGTATTTCATACTAATGACTTGTATTTCAGAATGTATCAACTGTAAATCAGATTAATCAATTGTTTCAGGATGTGTCAATTAAAATACAGAAAATAGCATTTTACAATTCAGAATGTATGAATTGTAATTCTAAAAAATTTTTTTTTAATATTACAATATACCATGAAAATGAATCGTAAGTGACGAATTAATTGACATAAAACGAAGGTTTTCTGTTTATTAGGAAAGTTTACATACATTGAATTTTAAAGATAACTGATTGCATGTTAAAATGTTTCATGTGGTTAAGATTACTTTCTGAAGTAGGTATAATTATGTATTGATTTTTTTTTAAATGAAATTTAAATAGCCAGTTAAGTTTTTATGAATCTGAATTACAGCCAATTTCTAAATTACAATTTACCTTTTCTGAAATACAATTTACCCTTTCTGAAATACAGTTCACCAATCTGAATGACAATTGGTACATTGTGAATTCAATTAATTAATCTGAATATCAACTGATATTTTTTGAATTACACTTGAACAAAGTGTAGGACTAGTCTTCGAACTTGGATTGGCCAGATCTGGCTTAATTTAATCTGAAATGACTTGGTTCGATTATAAAACGAGTAACTATATTATATGCATTTAGTATTAATAATATTTAATATAATTATATTAAAAACAAGTTCCATAAGGCATATTTTATTGTACTGAACGAGTTAAAAATACTGTAAGGTTCTGTTTTGTTGTTTCATATGACTGGACAATACATTTTTCATCACGACATACCACACTAGAATAACCAAATTCCACTAGTTCCATTACGAAACTCCCAAAGCTATTAACACACTCACTTGCATGCTTTAATAGACGCGAAGTATAAAAAATACTTAGTAGTAATAGTAGTTATAAAAATTGTTTATTAATTAGTTTTGTCCGCTTTTTAAGAAGTAAAAGTGGCAATTCCAAGACCTGGAAGTCAGTTATATAAAGCGCAATTATTAAAAGTATTAAAAATCAGTGAAATGAAATTTCTGAGCGAAAACACCCTTTCTTGGATCCATTAAATCCGATGTAAAATGATTCGTAAAAGCCTCGCGCAATTCTTTCTTCTTCCATAGGTCTTATTTACGGGCCGGAGGAAAGTTATAGCCTGTCGAAAATAACTCCAGCGTCTGCATTACCGGAATAAATTCAGATAATATTCTAGTCGTATTATGATAACACAGCAGATGGCCATTATTGCCGCTCGGATGAAGCATGGCCGACGAAACGTTTCACTTTGGAAGTTTCCAAGAGTACTCTTCGTCGTTGTCTGGAATTCGTGCGTCATTTATCAAATACTACACCGTCCTAAAATAAAATTAATGTCGAATTTCAATTCTCGAGAGGAATCTAGTCAAAAGAGAGGATTATAAAATTATGACGACGACTTCTCGGAGCTCGTTTCGAGTGGCATTCCATTTGAAATCGAGCTGAAAAGAATCGTTCGTTCGTTCGTTTCAATGCTTCGGACTATAAATAAGTTCAATTATTATTAGAGCTGATGCTTTGTAGCGTTTCCTCATACTCCGCAGATGAAGAAGTGATAAATATCGGCTCGCTTACACAAAACACATGTACGACCCAAAAACTTCACACCTCCAGGTGCAAAATCCAAATTTAATACTCTGGGTCTTAGCGAGTTGTAAATCACGCAAATTAAGTGGGATAAATGTGGTTTCGGGGGGAAAATTGCACTAATTGACGCAAGTTTATGATTTGTAAATATTTATACAAGATGTCGCTTAGTTGGGTAAAAAGTGCAACCAATCCAAGTCGTAATAACTAGTTTCGTCCGTTTCTTTTTCGGACAAATAAATCCCACGAACCGGCGACGACACGTTCGCAACATTTTCATCGCTTTCCTTAAATCACTCGATTTGTCGGTGGCAGGGCCTATATTTCATAACCTGGGGCTGTTGCCCATACACGAAAATTTTTCGGCTGAAAGAGTCGCTGGGCAATTCCCGCATTTCGCTTCCTAAGACAAGAGATTTATCGGGCGATTTGTTGCTCGATTGATTCCGAGACGCGCAATAATTGCTTCCCGCGTATTGTACGAGTTCCCCTCAACTGAGCACGCAATCTGCGTTTTTAATTTTAGAATGTCGAACATCATGGATACAGATGGTTCGGCAAGAGCTGAAATATGTAATATCAATAAACAGAGGTCGCTATTTTCGGCCGGGTTCGTTCAAATATTTTCAATTGGCCAAACAGAACCGAAATAAAATAACAAATAGGCTCGCAGAATGAAGAAGTACAAAAGTGGGGCTTGGGTAAATAATCCGGGGCGCGCGGTTTTTGAAAATAAATAAGGCTCGGACCCGGATCGACTTTATCGCCAGAAACACCTTGGATTCTATTTCGGCTCCATCAACATCCGAATTTTTGTACACCAGGTTCAAGATGGCGGTATCGATTAAGCGATCGTGGATTTATGAAAAATTTGGGAATGTTTAGCGAACAGCTGCACTCGGCATTCCGTTCACTTCCTAGGCGATAAAACGTCCAGAATTAAAGCCGCACGAGGGGAATAAATATGCATCAGATCGTGGTTAGGTTCGCCAGCGTTAAAAATGGATTAGAAGAGGTCCCATTGTAAAACCATGGCCGTAATTCGGACGTGACTGCAAAAAGATACAAAGAGCATCAACTGAACGAGATTATGCGATTAGCGCATACACGTGTACTCTTTATTTCCTCTTCTTCGTCGCCTGCAGGACCCTCGCGTAATTAAAATGCAGCAAAAATTTATTTGGCAAGAGAAGCGACGAGTACCTCTTTTTTTTCGCCACAATTCCCCAATGTTGAAGCCACTGAAATCGCGCCGCAAATATTTTGTTGTTTTGGTGGTTTTCAGAATGCATCTATGTCATATTGTTATTTGTTGCACACGAGACGAGGGCACGCAGTCCCATTTATTAATTCCAGGTGGCCGGAGGATTTTTTACAAACCATTTCTCCGTCCGGCCAAATCCAGCGCAGAAGATGACGTAAATTGCCTAAACGTACACTTCAATATATCGGAATTTATTAGGAGTGACGTGTGTAAACACGGCACCAGTGCCAAAATTCTAAACGACTCATAAACTTCAATTCAAGGGGCACACGCCCATAAATAAAAATCGCAAACAAAGAGCGGGGCTTGTATCGATTTCATATTCGGAAAAAAACAACCAAAATGGAAACAGATGCGCGCTGTCGCGCGTTTCGGCTATTTTAGCATTTTTCCAAATTCCCGCCGCTTGCAGGGACGTAATCGTAAAACTTATTTGTTTTAGTTGAACGGATTGTTTGGGAGGCAGGAACGGCACGGACGGTTTTAAATAGAAACGGCGATTAAGTGGAAGCTGCGCTAATAAATTTTCCAATTAAGATTTCGTAAAATGCAAGTTGTGGGCGTGAGGTTACACACAGGGGGACCCCGTCTTGCTTCTATGTACATACGAGGGTTATTTGAAAAGTTCTCAGAATTAAACAGAATTGAAATGAATTATGTTTTATTTTTTCCCATATTATCCCTACTTTTCAACACGTTTTGGTAGTGTCAAGTGACTATAAAGACAGTCAACATTCTGATTGATCATTTCTGTCACGTGGTCTTCGCCACCGTTAAAAGGCAAAGTACATATTTGTCTACATCCGTTTTTTTTTATGAATTTTCTGTTAATTACTGGTTTCTGTAAGTGAATGTTGTATTTATTTGTGTTTTTCATTTTTCTCAAATTATTTAGAAATTTTTGCAATATTAGCTATATTATTGTATTATCCAAGTTTGTATTTTTTCAGAGCCGATCGGGTTTCTTGTAAATACAGTTCCTAAATAGATGAATCTGTTGATATGTCTTGCTATTTAGTGTTTATACCTCTCTACCGTTTCTCCGTAATTTGTACATATCTGTGTTCATATTATAAAAAAGGCTATTTTTTAATCTTTCAAGTTAATAAAATTTTACAAATAAAATTGAGTTGCCTTTAGATCTTAACAATAATTATTTTGACTACATTTGAATGGAAACGCCCGACTCGCGCTTTTTACGCATTTTTTGCTTGAAAAAATGCACCTGACTGTGCCAATCACAGCAAAGGCATGGCTCCCGAGCTATGACTTTTTAGAACTGTTCGTGCGTGATTGGGTACTTTTTCGAAAGGGGTATAGCCTTCGGTGGCGTGAAAAACACGGGGCCGGACTCCCACCATTTCAGAACCAATCAGGAGTCGAATTTTGAAATCAACGCCTATCATAATTGTTTAATTGCTTCATTTCACCGTTGGCAAAACATTTTGTGTGGGTTCGGTGTTTGGTCATATTTGTATTGAAATTAATTGCTTTATGTTTTAATCTCCCGTGAGATTTAACAACTTTTGTTCCTTCTTTTCAGTTTCTGAAAAAATGTATTTGGTAACAATCTTTCTTTATTTCTGTCTTTCTACCCTATTTCTAAGTAGGTTTTATTTTCACCTCACATTTCTTATTTTACTATCTTTCTTGGTGCTATTTTGTTGCTTTTGAATTTTTGTAGTTGTACATATACCGAATGAAGTTTGTATGTTATTTAGCTAGTTTATATCCGGGGCATATGTATGTAAGTGTGTACAAATAAAAACCAAGACTCAGGAGGCAATAGAATTTGTTGTCTTTCCAGTGTAAACTGAGATTGACATTGCCACATTTTTTAAAGATAAGGCTTGTATTATCTTGTATTTTGACATATGACAGTAAAAAATTTACCTATCAAAATATTAAAGGACAAACTTTATTTAATTGTGTGTAAGAAATCGACATCGGTCTATAAACATAATGAAACTCTACTTCTCATTCAATGACTGAAAATTCTCCGAACAAATTGTTCGGTTTGGAACGGTTGTCCAAAAAGAACTTGAAAAAGAAAAATTTGATCTTGAAGTTATTCCCCGGCCTGCGCAGCTTCGTTTTATTATTGTGCGCACGTTACGTGTTTATGTAGAGTTTTTTAATTTTTATATCCTATTTTTTTATCTCAAATCTACTGATTGTCAGTTTGTTCCTAATTCTTCCAATATCACAATCTTTCATTCTCTTTCCGCGTTTTTAAAAATCAGTTCATCAGATTATGCTCTATATTTACCGATTATGGTAGGACTAAATAATCTGGCATGTCTTTTCTCGATTAGTTTATTACGTTCTCGTCGTAAATTCTCTGTATGACCACTTCATATATTTGTTTTTCTTCTCATTGAAGGCATACATTCTTTGTGCTGATTTGGTCTATAGTACTTCTGAACCGCACTTGTCTCTGTCTACTTTAGATTCCGTTTTTTCCACTGTTTTATTTCTTATGCGGGCGGCTAATCTTTGATATGCTACATTTAACAGAGCTATACCTCTAGAGTTATTCAAAGTCTTGTCTTTTTTTTATGTTTGGGGCAGATTTGGTTTTGGCAATTTTTACCATTTTTCATATGTCCATTAGCAGTTTCTGCATGCGTTTCATATTTAATTAGCTTGTGGTTATACTATTTTTTAGTTTTTGGAAAATCTCCCGAATATGTTCATTGTTTGGAGTATAGTTGTTTCTGATTTTGTTGTTCTATATTTATTTTATTTTTTGTTTTTGTGTTTAATATTCTCCATTTAAAACCTGATAAAAATATTCTCTTCATGAACTCAATAATGTCTGGCCTCTGCAACTGAAAGCATCCGTCCATCTTTATCTTTGTAGTAAACTTTTTTGGCTTGTACTCTCTTGTATTATTTTTCCCTCCTTGTACATATTTCTAATTTCGTTGGTTTTATCGTTGATCCCCAGTACCTTTACGGCATTTTCATGAAGTTTCCCCTTTTTTTCCCCAAAGTAACTTTTTAGTTTTTTCTCTAATAATCGCTTCATGTGTTTTTTACGGCATATGTAGTTTTAATTTATTTCTATTCTCTGTGTGTTTGTTGTACCTATTGAGTGTAAAGCCATTCGCTTTTTACTGTAATTTTTTCCAATTTCTCGCAACTCTTGACAGTCGTTTCAATTCTATTGATATCCAATCTTGTCTCTTCTACCGAGTATTCTTTAATAACACTATCAAACTCATTGTTAACCATTTCATTTTCTCTTCTATAGTTTTTACTCTGATTATATTTTCTTCATTCCTTTTATTGTATGTCTGGATTCTTGACTGTGTTATAATTCGTTTCATGTGCATTTCAACCATTAAATGGACAGAATCGGGGCCTTTGTTTGTACTTTTGTAATAGAATTGTTTTTTTCATTTTTCAGTTGCAGTAGCAACCTGATTTGTAGGTTTTCTATAAAGGGCTTTCCATGTATTATTTAGATATGTATAATCCATATACTTAGAATTTTAATAATATTACAAATTATTAATTATAAAATTTAGACGAAGACACGTCTGAATTTTCGTTAGTTTTTGGAGTACATCTTTGAAATTTTGCAGGGACGTAGAACTCGATAAGGCACATCTTCTCGAGTATTCAGATCAAATGTCAAAGGGCCTGTTTTTGTATGTTGCTACTTGTCATTTGAAATATTTTGCTTCGCAAATTATTAATAAAATCTTTCTTCAATATATTCTTTTATTTTTTTCTGAATTACCTTATTAGTTTGACAAACTTGTTTCCATGGGGTACTAACGACAAGTAATGTAAAATTTTGGATTTTTATAAAAAATCGAAAGACTAATAAACATGCAAATTTTCTGATGAAACTGGGTATCTGTAACTTGACTCAGATTCTGAATAAATTACAAACTAACAATTTGATAGCGTAAAAAATTGGCATTCCGCGTACCATTTTGTGCTATATTCAATTACAAATTATTAGTATTTGTTTCCAAATTAAGTAGAATGAGGAACAAAATGATTTTCATCTAGTTACTTTTGGAATTTTTTCACATGTAAATTTTCCTACTATTGTTAAAGTTTATAATACCACAGATAATACTGTCCAATATTGTCAATAAATACCATCAATCAAATTGACAGTTATTACAATCTATTGAAGTGAATTGAATTAACAAAGGTTAAAAATGTATACCGCGCAAGAGAACACCTATATCATTGAGGCGTATTTTCGATCTGGACGCATAGTTTGAAATTTTAATGTATTTTTTGAGGTTAGGATACCGCCCTTCTTTTTTTGTAGAGCGGCACTTCGTATTTTTACAAGGGTAATGCAAAGGTAACTAGATGAATCATTTTGTTCCACACTGTATTTGTAAGAGTTTGCAAAAATCGATACCGCCATCTTGGAAATGATGACCAAAGTTTGGTGGAAAAAAGTATCGGTTCGTCGGTGTCGGAGGCGCGTAATTTGGGAGGAAATAATGGAGTAGTGGGTGGTTGATGGCCGACAGCTCATCCACTGAATATTTTATTCCCTTTCGATCCAGTCCCGGGTCATTTGACAAAGACGTGAATATCCGAAAAGGCCCACCTCTCCCAACTTAATTTCCAATTAAAAACGTCCTCTTCTGTGCGGAATCGATGCTTTCGTGCCGGTTAATTAAAAGGGGCGTGCTCGCGTAGGCACCATCTGGGAAATTGTTTTTAAATTAAATCTTATGGTGGTGGTGCCTACAAATGCGGCTTTCATCAATTATTTATTTAGAGTGCGAGTTGTACGAGGGCGCGAAATTAAAAGCTGTCGGGGAAATATAATTGCTCATCGGAGGCGGACGGAGATGAGACCGAGTGGAAGATGCCAGATTGCTTGAGGATGAGAAAATTAGTGGAAGCCGTCTGAATGGTCGACAAGACAGAAATAATTAATTTGGTGACGGCGTCTGGGTGCCCGGATTACTTATTCGATCCGATTGATAAGGACTCCGAGTGGTTTGCTTCTTGAAACTGTTCTTTCTCCACTTCTTCCTCATTCCTTTACATTTTCATCATCATTGCTGTTTGGTGATGGGTTTAATCGGGGTTAACGCGGAATAAAGTTGGAAGTTTGTCTGAAAACACGTCCCGATCCGTACAAATGGGCCTGACATAATATGGTAATGGGCAGCGTAGTGTGCAGTAATGTCGTTACATGCACTATTGCCCATCCAATATCGCTCAGACATGTCCCGAGCCTCTGATGCATCGCCTTCCCTGTCAAGGTGACACCCAAATGTATCGACTTCTCTTGCAATAACACTGTCGAGACGAAGGAGTGATTGATGCCTGCAAGAAAAGCTGCACCCGCCCCAATGACCCTTTTGCAAGGTCGTCGCCGATGCGGATCGATGCAAACTGAAGGGTTTGCACTGATCTATCGAAAAACCCTGCAAAGAAATGAGTTTTGCATCGTCAAAGTCTCGAAGAAAGTTGCAAGCATCGAGCGACTTTAATCACCGATCAAATTCCGAATTTCGGCATAAATTGGAAGCCGATCGATCCGGTAATTGAGATTTTATGTTTCGCTCCGGGTGCCGTTGTCTATTTGGAAAATAAAGCCCGGGACATGATTTCATTTGTGGATTATCTCGAGGCTGGTTCGCGTTTCGTCAAACGCTGACACGGCCAGAAAGAGGGAAAATAATGAAATATGTAGGACGTCAGTGTCGACTGACGGACCCTTCCTATGATCTCGCTAAGGGAGGGCCCGCATGCAATATTCACCGCTTTGAATTCGTTGTCTTGATTTTTATCTTCCTGTTTTTGTCGGCGGAGTTCCACGGAACCGGATTTGTTGTTGTTATTTGTTTTGAGCCATTACGACACGGAATTTATCTCTTCATAAATGAGTTTTTAAAACTCGTATGAAACGTAAGTTATCAACGTGTTATGAATTAATATTACAGAAGACGAATTAAAGTCAAGTCACACATAAATGTATCAAGTCAAGTCAGTGTAATACAGGAAATTAAGTCGGATCTAAATGATTCAATTTGTTAGAGTGTAGACCAAGGCAGATCAGACCTGCATATACTCAGAACAGTACTATATCAATCAAACCAGTTATGACCTAATTGCAGCAATAAATCTTTAATAAAGTCAGTTCGGGTCTAAATAAATCAGGTCAGATCAGACCTGTTTATCAAATCAGGTCTGACTTAAATGTATCAAGTCAGGTCGGGTCTAAATGAATTAAGTCAAGTGAAACCTGAATGTATCAAACCAAGTCAGATGAAACCTAAAAAAATCAAAGCAAGTTAGGTGAGACCTAAATGTAGATATATAATATCAGATTAGACCTAAATGTGTACGAGGTTAGATATAAATGTATTAAGTTAAGTATTTTCTAGGTATATAAAATCAGATAGGAGCTGCATGTGTAGATATAGTCAGGCCAGGATTATGTCAAGTCATTATGGACTTAAATGAATCAAGTCACGTCAGACATAATAATATATATACATATATTTTTCATTTTATATGAAATTTTCAAAAATTATCAAATTGAAAATTTCACATACACGAAAACTTAACCGCCAAATTCCATCAAAACATCAACAAGGATACCGTCGGAATCATGCGCCGTAAATACGATGGCTTCTATCTATTATTTATGTATTAAAAAAAAAACAATTAATTACTCACGTCCTTCATACAACCGAAGACGGTTTTAAAATGTACTCTTAAGATGTAATTGACTAAATAATTTTAAATTGCGTATAAATGTCTAATTGTACTCCTCCACAATTGATCTTGTTTTAAATGTAAATTGCAGTAACCCTGATGATGGAATAAAATTATTTCGAAAGCTCGGTGAAAGAAAAAATAGTCTCTCTTCAACACCCACATCGATCGAAATCCCTAAGTTCCTTACACATAGAAATAAAAGTACGATCGTTATTCTACCACTATCTATATATATATTTTTTTTGGTCAGACTTATATCATAAATAATTCGCGTTTAGTTCGACTTATATATACCAATGCAAATCACACTTAAGCGTATTAAGTCAAGTCAAATTTAATTATATAAAATCGATTCAGGCCTAAATGAATCAAGCCATGTCATTAAGAATAGTCAGAAGTGTCAGTCAGACACGATATATCAAATTACAGGTATACTTACCTCAATTTAGGTCAACTTTAAATCCACAAAGTCTAGTTAGACTTAAATGCACCTGGTCAAACCAAGCTTAAATGTATGCAGTAAAGTCAGGTCAGAATTAAATATACAGGGTGAGTTTGTAACGGCGCATCATCTCTTTGGTTTGTTCTGGGGGCCATTGAGGAAAAATATTTAAAAAATTCCTACTCGACAATTCACAGAGATATGAAGAGGTAAAGTTGAGAATCCAAATTTTTAATCTTTGAAAATATGGCATCTTTGCACCATTTTTAATAAAACGATGTGTCAATTGTTATTTGTGTTAAAAAGTACTCAAAACAATATTTTTGGGTTTATTTCCACAATTTGAGAATCCAAATTTTTCTATTATTAAGCTGTGAATAAGCATTTGGCAACAATGTTTGGAAATGTCAATAAACAATTTAAACATTATTGCGGTTTGATTGACATTGACATTTCATTAAATTAAAATGTTGCTTCAAAATATATTCCAGTCGCGAATACACTGACATATTATTGGTCTTGGGTGAATTTCTTAATAATGCACATCCAGCGGCAACGATATATGCGGAAATATATTTTATATATTTTTTCATTCGATACAACAAAGGAACTACTAGCACTTTTATCTATATACCAACATTCTCAATATGTATGTTACAAAATTTCCGATTCTATTTTTAACGAATAACTAAAAGAAGGAAGAAGTTAGATTTTTTTAATATTTTTTCTAGACTTCTTCAATGGTGCCCTACAACGTATCGAAGATTTGATGCGCCATTAAAAATTCACTCTGTATATGTAAAGTCAGATCAGGCTTAAATTTATCAAGTCAGGTTAAACTGAGAAGGTGAATTCGGACAGTTTCTACACCATTTTGATGTCAGATATTTTTTTGCATATTTAAGGTGACCAAATTTACCCGAGGAAAAGCCAGGACATTATGGAAAGAAAAAAAAAAGCAAAAAAAAAACAAACTATTTATTGCAACTTTTCATAAATCTTACAATTCTTACAAAAATAGGACGTTGACGTTTTAAGTTGAAACTCATGCTAAAAAAACAATAACAATCTATAAAGCCAAATTGTAGCGAATTCACAAGACAAAATATTCAGTTTTTCGTTCTTTTGTAAGCATATTTTTTAGAAAAATGTTACTTACAATTTATCGCGTTGTTTTGTTGTAACATTTTAAAGAAATCTAAACAGTCTAAATCTAAACTAATAGGTAATAGAATACAATATCGACACCTCACGCACACAACACAATGCAAGAACAGATTTGTTCACGTCTTTGTTGGATTATGACTTTGAAACGCAAAAAGACATCGATTTAAAGAACAACAAAGTTCTCCGAATGACAGATAATAAGCGAAACTATGGCAACAACTGTCTGTTTTATACATTTTAAATGAGTGGGGGACATCTTGACAATTTTAGTGTTTTATTTTTAGGCATCCTTCAACAATTTACGACTAAAAACTCTAAACATTATTACTTCAATTTAATTGCGTATTATTAAAAAGTTAACGAATCTTTTACAGTCACATAAATACAGTATCATATATTATGTTTCTAATGCTCATTGTAATAAACCTGATTAGTATAATATAAATTTACCGCCACATCACTTTATAGTCGGCTGACAGTTATTTGAATTTTCCGCCATAATAATTCAAATAAAATGGCCGAAGTCACTCTCCCCTCCACGAAAACCTCAAAGGTGCCGAACGCCTTTTATAAGTTTCTACTCTTTGGTATAACTATAATTATTGAAAAAATTTCATGTTTACTCTTGAGGAAATATTATATTTTATCGATCGTCATGGATTTAGCATCGAATGAATTATCGTCGCTGTCCGTTCCCCCAGAGAGAAAACAATAAGAAACGAGAGTAAAGAAGTAAATTACAAGCTATTTGGTCGGTAAAGAGAGAACGAGATGAAGCTATATAGGCGCTCTACGTTGCATACTGACTGGCCAATGAGAACCGAGCAACATTCAGTTGTAAATGCGCGGGGTTTTTGAAGTGTTGTTGCTTCTCGTACAATGCAATTATTGTATTTTACTTATTAATTATTACTTACCGTACTTTTTATATAGTAAACCTTGTAGCATTTTGAATACAAAAAGGTGTAATTTTTATATACACAAAATTGAATAAAAGTAAATTCTTGTAACAAGACAACAACAATAACACACAACAAAGTTCTATAAAACAAAAATTTCGAGTCTTCCTTAAACAAAATAAAAATGTTGATGTATACGAGATTTTATATACTGATTTGTGTTCACTTCAAAGTGTTTTAAACTAAAACTGGTCTACTTCTTCACCACAATTTATTTACATCATGTTCTTTCGTTGCTAAACTTGGTATGGCAGGTACATTTTTTAGTAGCTCTCATCATTTTCTAGCAGAAAGAAATTTTTTATTAATTCTTACCAATATCATAGTTTTTAATCAATCAGCGGCCCAGTCAATATTTTGATCAATACGAGATTGTCAATAATACGAGGGGCTGTTGATGTGTTCTTAGCCTACTATTGAAACAACTAAACTTTAAAACTGCTTTTAAATTAATACACTTATTACAGCGATCCTGCAACGCCTCTAACCCTTAAAAAAAAGAATTTTCTTGCTCAGAAAACCAGCCTTCCATTGCTTCTATTACCTCTTCGTTACACAAACATTGATGTCCCTTGAGGCTTTTTTTCAATCGCTAGAATGCTTATTTAACACCCCTTCAAATACAGGTACATTTAATGATGGCCGATACTCAAATTTATCCATTTTCACAATTGTGTTTGACATGCTTTCTTTCACATTTTTTTCCACAACAATGCTTCTACTTGTTGCAGTAAAATTTCAGAAGGGCATTTATAATAACTCATTGTTTGTTGCCATGGTTTTGTTGAAGGTAAATGGCCTAGGTTAACTATATATAAATACCCACTGTTATTGCAGTCACTTAAATTTATTAATAACTCTTATGTGGGTCACAAAATCATTCAAATTATATTAATTTCTGAAAACACCTAGTTTAATTATTACAATTCTGACGTTTGAACTCCGCGATTTTGGCCCGTCAGAGTGCAACAAAGATATATTATACCTGGATATGAGTAAGAGAGAATGGGAAAGTGATGCAGGTTTACCTATCCCATCGTCCACGCTCGTTTACTACTATTTTCACCTTACTGGTCCTATTAGTAATTATCTTAAAAATGTTACAAGTCCAAACTTTTCAAAAATAAATCAAATTGAATAATTACTGTTACTAAATGAAAACGAAATGGTTTTTAGGGGTTTGAGAGTATTTTATGATGAATACATTTTTCTGATTAATATAAATAAAGAAAAACCTTTTTGTAACCCCATCCGTGGACATACTGTAAACTTGTTTCTGTTTCATACCGAGAGCTTTTAGAACGACCCTCGTACATCAACTCAGGTCAAACTGGTTCCACCTCATGCTCGTGGATTTTGAATAATGTCCATTAAATCGAGTAATGCAGAACTAAGTTTGGACGGCATAAATAAAATTGATGACTTCTGTGACGCAATCCCCATCCCCGAATCAAAAAAGGGTTGAAAACAAGAGCAGCGATCGCTCCCATGT
The DNA here is from genome assembly GCA_964023215.1 of Eledona agricola. NCBI lineage: Eukaryota > Metazoa > Arthropoda > Insecta > Coleoptera > Tenebrionidae > Eledona > Eledona agricola. The sequence continues at coordinate 5,949,399 of OZ026861.1, forward strand.
ATGCACGCCGATTATTTTCGTTTATATCAACCGGTTTCAGTTTTACAACCCCATCCATCCCTACACGCGCCAGCGGCGGGTAAATTCCCAACCCTCTATCTCCTCTTCCATTGTGAAGCGTTCTCGGAATTAAATTTATTAAATAAGGGTTGTTTTGAATGGGCACCGCGCGAGTAGATGAATTGTGATAAGAGTGCAGGGACGCATTCATCGTACGGAGCCGTGTTCGGTAAGGTTTCCAGCACCAGAAGCGGACGAAGATATTACGTAACGGTATCAGGCGGTATTTATGACCTTTGTAACGCAACTAATGTTCTCCGCCGTGGAACAGAGAGATACAGACATTTAGACAAATGTACTCAAATGGTGGAGTAGATTTCGGCTCATCCGGTTCTCCCGTCTCCGTTCAAGAATAATGAGAATGTTATGGTGATGAGGCTCGGGTTTACATCCCGATATTAAGCTCGGATATTAGCGCTCCTGCACAGACGTGGCTGATAATCCACCAGGTGGTGGTGATCAAGGTATTGTCTAAGGCGACGATATTGCTCCGGAACCACGACGAGGGCCCCCATTAGCACCGAATTCTCGGGGTTTTTACACTTTACGCGATTGTTGCCGTTCGTATTAACGCCCATTATCCGAACGGAAATGCGCGCAGGTTGCATTAATCTCCACGACTTCGTTCTCGCCGGTTAATTCAAAGGGGTGGTGACTGAAACAAAAAGTCGCCGAAGAGGGTTGGGGGAGACATAGCCGCGATTTCGGAAAGTTAAATTGAGGAATTTCGCCAACTCGAATTACGGGGCGCTTAGCTTCCTAATATTCTCCGCAATCGGGAAAATTATTTGGAATATTGTTCTTTGAGGAAGTCGTTGGGTGAATAGAGCGCTCTGCACTGAAACGCCAAAGTATTATTATATTTATATAATACATACAGGGTGATTCACGTAGACCGTTCATTAGAAAATTTCCCGTAAAGCTAGACAGTTGAAATTTGGTGTATGATTATCATCGATATATAATGTATAATGTATATGTATATGTATAAAAATAAGGTGTTGCCATTTAAAATAACAAAGTTGACGTCAATTTCCGGTATAACCGGAAGTGCCGCCATCTTGATAGTATTTTACTTCGATTCAGAACAATCGATAATAATGATTCACCAAATTTCAACTGTCTAGCTTTACGGGAAATTGAAAATGTTCTAATGTCTATGTGAATCACCCTGTATAATGTTTTTTAACATCGGAATTGAACAAATAACTATGAAATAAAAAGTATAGTGACACATGAACATGTTTTTTTATATTTGAAAATTATGATAGAACAACCAGCAACCAAGTTGAACCAAAATTGAATATTGCTTGTATGTAAATGTTACGTTTGAATATTTTAGTTTGAGGATTTAAAAAATAAAGCATAATTTTCAATTCACGGGATTAAATATCTTGCTGGATGTTTCATGTACGTTCCTGTATAGGGAAAGAACATACAAATCTATTCTTATAAATGTTTTCGATATAATTCTAAATGTGAATTTAAAGGCGGAATCTCTGGTGTAATATTTTAAAATGCAAGTTAAATATAGTGGGATTTGAAATATCGAAGGCTAAAGCAAAATATTGCAACAAAAAATTGAATTAAAAAAATATGAAACTTGGAAATTGGTTTGTAAATCATAAAATTGTTTGGAAATAAAAATTTTGAAAGTTATTTGTAATGTAATATAATAATTTTATTAGGAACCTTTAATGCAGTGGCGGCTGTTCAGAGGAGGTGGCAAATTAATTAGTTCCAAATTTTGTAAATTTACGATTTATTTCATCTTGCAAGTTAAAAAAATTTCACAAAAAAATTATTATTTGGTTGGAGATAACAATAAGATGTTAACAATAATTATTTCAACCGAATTTGAATGGAATGGACTCTGGTGCTTTTTAGACATTTTTTTTCCAGGTTTGTAAATTTCAATCAGAAATTGTTTGGAAATAAAAATTATGAAAATTATTTGTAATGTAATTTTATTTTAAACCTTTAAATGCATTGGCGGCTGGTCAGGGGAGGCAGAGGAGGTGGCAAATTAATTAGTTCCAGATTTGGTAAATTTACGATTTTATTCATCTTGCAAGTTTAGAAAATTTCACAAAAAAAATCATTAGGTTGGTGATATATTTTTGAGCCTCAGATCTTATCATTAATTATTACAACCGAATTTGAATGGAAACGCCCGGCCGGTGCTTTTTACACATTTTTTTTCTAGGTTTGTAAATTTCCATCGGAAATTGTTTGGAAGTAAAAATTTTGAAAATTATTTGTACCTAATGTAATTTTATTCTGAACCTTCAATGCAGTAGCGGCTGGTCAGGGGAGGCAGAGGAGGTGGCAAATTAATTAGTTCCAAATTTTGTAAATTTACGATTTTTTTCATCTTGTAAGTTTAGAAAATTTAACGATTTTTTTCATCTTGCAAGTTTAGAAAATTTTACAAAAAAATTATTATTTGAGTGGAGATATATTTTTGAGCCTCATATCTTAACAATAATTATTTCAACCGCATTTGAATGGAATGCTCAACCGGTGCTTTTTACACATTTTTTTTCAGGTTTGTAAATTTCAATCAGACATTGTTTGTAAATAAAAATTTTGAAATTATTTGTAATGTAATTTTATTCTGAACCTTTAATGGCTTTGGCGGCTGGTTAGGAGAGGCTGAGGAGGTGGCGAATTAATTAGTTCCAGATTATATGAATTTGCGATGTTTTTCATCTTGCAAGTTCAGAAAATTTTACAAAAAAAGTATATTATTTGCTTGGAGATATATTTTTGAGCCGCAGATCTTAACAATAATTAGTTCAACCGAATTTGAATGGCAACGCCCGACCGGTGCTTCTTACATATTTTTTGCTTGAAAAAATGCACCTCACTCGCAAATCCCAGCGAAGCAATGGCTGCGGCGTTATGACTTTTTAGGACTTTTGGTTCGTGATTGGGTACTTTTTCGTATCGGTGCCGTGAAAAACACTGGACCGGAGACAAACTCCCACCATCTCACAACCAATCAGGAGTCGAGTTTTGAATTCAGCTCCGATCATCTTTATTTCATTGCTTCTCTTTCACAGTTATATATTTACGAAATACATTATTGTATTTTTTACTAAATTTAAATTTTCTCAGCTTTGTTGTGATGGATACATTTTTCGTCACAAATCCTCTAGTTCTTCGTCTAGACTTAACACGGTTTTGACTCATTAGGATAAACCACCTTAGAATTTCCTAATTTTTCTTACAGGAAATGGTTAACAGGGAGTTTAATTTGGAACAATTGTTTTGTTGTTTTTGAATAGAGCTGAAGACATAAGCAAAGGCGGAATTTTAAATCATTTGAGTGCCATTCAAAAAGTCAGGATCATATCAGGCAACATGTAAATTACATGTTTAAACAATGAAAAAATAATACATTTAATTGATGCAACACTTCAAGTGGCAATTTAACAAATATTTTATAACTCGGTCGCAAAAAATAAAAATTTTATAAAATGCTTTATCAAGATATATTTTTATTAATTTTTCTGCCGTAATTTAATTAACAGGAAATAGTATTTCGCCGAGAATATAGAATCGTTGAACAAAGGAAACTTTAAAGAATTAGTGTTATTGATAACTACAAGAAATGATTACATTATATAGCTCACGTTGTAACTAAAAACATAAATTTGCAAAGTAATAAATCTAATTTGTTACATGTAAAATTTATAAGAATATAGATATAGCTGTCATTCACCACTTTCTGTAATTTTAAGACATAGAAGATATATTCGGGATGCAATTTGGAGAAATTATTCGAATACTATGTAAACTGATTGTTTGAAAAATTTTAATTGGTAAATAAAATAATAGCACGAAATTATTACTGCAATTATGATAGAACATTTAACTGGTTAGCAACTTAAAATTAAAATACTCGCTCCTCAAACTCTACTTATTTATTGTTACGCTCATTCGTTACACTTTAAACAGTGCATGAATTCAATCGAGGTAAAAAAATTTATTGAAAATTTTACAGCATCTTTATAGTATTTTTCAAAAAATGTATATAAATAAATAATTGGAAGAAATTACCACGGAACAAGAAAAATACATGTGAAAGGGAGTAATTTCAACTGAGAAGGAGCTTGCCTGAAAACTAAATCAAATACAAAATTTAAGGCCATTAATAACGAATTAAAAAACTACCTGACACCCCTGACAAAATGATCACGAGCCCCCACTGCTTTAATGTGGCACAAAATTATTTTAAACCTAACTGTTTTTTGTAATAAATCATACACATTTTTTAAGCTAACTGTTTTTTGTAATTAATCATTCACATTTAACCCAAAATTTACAGATAGTATGGTCCGAATTTTAGTTATCACAAATTCAAAATTTAAATACATGTTTGGAAAACATCAACAAACGTTGAAAATATAATTTTTTGACCCCGTATAAGAAAATTTAGCATTTGATATCCATTTCTCCAGAATTTTCTATATTTTTTCCCTTATTTTTAGGAATAATTTACTGATACTAATAAAGATAGATATTAATCTGAATTTTTAAGTCTGAGAGTGCTGAGGGGACCACCCTTATTGAGATATTATCTTGCTTATCTTCTATCTTGTAGGTCTATATTACATACTTTCGTTGTGGTCTCTTTTTTTCCTAATTCTACTAAAAATTCCATTAAATAAAAAATACAAATACAGATGTAATAAAAACGGAGGGATTAGTTTAAAATAAGTAAGACGCTGTTCATCTCCGGTACAATTCGACACCTGTAATGCTTTTTATTGAATTTGCATCACCTCAACACAATTTCATACTTTTCAATTGTCTGCTTTTTTATATAATTTTATGGAGTTACCCAAGGCGCCACTCTGTATCTAGTAAAAAATTGTTTTATTTGAATAGCTTTAGAGATTTTGTGAACCAATGAAAACAGAATAGAAGAGAAATTTAGAAACCTAAATATTAGATATTTTACGTCACGCCACATAAAAGTCGCAGGGTGGAATGGTTCCCCCGTCCAATAATCAGATTTCTGTTGCCTCCCACTTCTCCTTTTTAACTCAGCAAGCAATTCAAGTGCTTCCTGATAAACCACCAAATATTTTGATGACAGTGTTTAAGTAATTTCTTCGTAGAGAAATTGTTTTGTCACTACCAAACAATATAAATTGTGTACAAAAATAAAACGTTGGGCATGTAAAAATTAAAATGTAACTTTGACGTTCGAAAGAGTGTGGCCACATTTCGACTCAAAGTTGGATAAATTTGAAATTAATTTCTTTGTTAATAATCGTTTCGGACACATTCGATTAGTGTCTTCCTCGACAAATTGCATCTCCTGGTTTTGGTTAAATATTTTAATGTTATAATCTGAAAGTTTTAAATGCCCACACTGAAAAAATAAAAAGCCAGATTTCATTGCTCCCTGAGCCTCGGTTTTATTTGTACCCACGTTAAATTCATGCGAAACTTTGCTTTTGAAAACGATATTGCCTAATCTGAATAAATCATTTGACTTAATATAGTAGATTAATCTTGAGCAATACTCAGTGCTTTTATGTAACTTCTGAAAACGTGACAAAGAAATGAAATGTTGTTCTCGATGAAGAATTTGTTGGACTCGTATCAACGCTCGGACTCAAATCAACACTTTTCGCTCTTATAGCAGAATGCGAATATGTCTGGAGATATTTTAAAACACATTGACTTGATTAACTTGGTGTCTGTGTTAACTTTGTTGTTGTGGCTTGCAAAAATTGCGTCTTTGCTTAAATTTTATGTTTAATATTCAATTTATTTGTAATTTCATTTCGTGCAAGTTTTATTATGGAACTTGTTATTTTTTTCATATGTGGAGAATGAAACAGAATTAGAGAAAATTAATTGGGCCCCGTGCAAATAATTCGTATCGATATCATGTTTGTTTTTTAGTTTTACCGCTTGGAATGTGGGAGATGTTGGTTAAACAGATTGTCAATAGATGGCGGTGTGAACAAAATACGATTTTTGATAGTTTTAACAGAAACATTAACACTGTGAATTATTTATTTATTTTTCGCATCTAGGCGGTAAAGGTAATCTTGAAAATAATCGCTAAATCATTGGTTTTAATAAACTATTATGGTAGATATGGCCACCTTTGAAATAATAAATGAGATTTACCAGGACGGATATCTACAATATAATAATTGTGCAAAACTCTTTAAAGTTTCAAGTGCTGCACGTTTTGTAATATTTCAATTTCATTTCAAAATTTTATGATAAGGTAGCTTTTTAGGGCATTTTAATTTTCAGCTTATGGACGCGTTTATTTGGTTGGCAACGACGTAAAGTTAGAGTTTAGTTTTTCGGTGTATAAAAGGGGCAATTCGTCGATCCGAGGCGAAGCCGACTCGCAAAACAAATAACCCCGATAATAAAACGTATCAATAAAGAGTAGAAAATTGAGTAAAAGAGAAGTAAGTTGTGGAGCACGTGTCGCATCCCCCATTTCCCATCTCCCCAGAGCAACCCTATCGATTCCATGCACACATGCTAAACGAATACGGTCCAGAGATTCAGGGTTTCACACCAAAACGGCCGCGCCAGAAAATCTAAGAAACGAAACGTTTGCATAATTCCAAATAATTCGAGACAAACCTCCACCTTTGATCTCGGTGCAAACAAAAGAAGTAATTTAAATGATTGAATATTCATTGGGTGTTAAATCGCGGGCGGACAAAGGCACCGTGAAAAATTGCGTTTGGAATAAACAGAACGGCGAAGAGGCCTGCAATATGTAATTATGTCGGGAGTAATGTGGTTTTTCATCAGTCGAATGAATTCTCGACAGGTCTCTTTGCATAATTCCACGATTTATCACGTCCGTGAAACGGGAGAAGAATCTTGCCGTCTTCCGCGCCTCAACTCCTCAAACTTGTAATTACAATAGAACTGACTTTTTTTTTCTTGTTGTTTCAGGTGAGTGAAATTTCTTGGACGTTCAACTGCGGAGTAATGGTTCGTTTTACGTCACGCTCGAACGCTGTCGAGAATTCGCCGATTGAATTTCCCCGCTTTCTATATTTCGCTATTTCTCTGATATATAAATTGGACAAGTTCTAAAGCCCTCGGCCTGAATTAAAGTTGGATTTACACGAACGCTTTGGTTAGGTATTCCGACGAAGGCATCACAGGAAATGTGGTTTGAATCAAATTATACTGTTCATCTTGTCAGAGAAATTCCGGGGGATTGTATCAGGTTTGTTTTAAATTAGATAGGTCGTGTGCTTCGCAAAGCTCACGAGCTACCGAGTTCTGTTTTATTTCGAGGCTTATTACTTTCGGCGAGATCTTCAAATCCAACGAATGGAATCGTAGCTTTGTTGACGATTTTTCTCTTGCAATTTACCGAATTCTGCCGTAATGAATCGGAAGGAATCGCGAGCTTTCTGAGACTTATACTCGTACATCCTCACAGTTACAAGGAACTGCAGGGAATTTCATTTAACAACCTTTTTTTTTATAAAACGTGTTTGAGCTGTACTCCACACAACACTGAACTTAACAGTAAAGAAAAAAATCTTTAAGTTTGCATACCTATTAATAATAACCGTCTTATAAGGGATTTGGACCCGTGTTCCATTTGAAGTCTCATTGAGGGGATGTAGTTTATTACGTATTCTTGAAATGGCATTTTTCACACCTAAATTAGGTATGTAATTGAAACAATTTTTGAATTTAAAATTGCCATTTTACTCTTAGTGGATCATAGTTTTAAAAGCTTGGACGTTACGAAGGTGATCAGAATGTTTTCGAGTACTTTATGAAGAGGGCGCAACTCGTCACTTTTTTGGTACTTCTGAGCTTTTATACGCAATTTGCTACTACAGTCACATACCTGATGTTATAATTTCATGCAACATTTTCCATAATTTTCAAAATACATTTTTCAGACTTCGTACATCAAATATACAGGTGTCGCACTTAAAATAAAGACACCTTTATTTTCGTTAGTTTTTGGACCACAATTTAAAAGTGCAGGGACGTAGGACTCCGTGAGGTGCATCTTCAGTATTCAGATCAAATGTCAATATTGTGTTACAGATTTCTAAAAAAGTTACTAAAAACTGATTTTGATTACAAGAATTTGATGCAGATGACAGCTATCTATTGTAGATCATAATTATGAATAGAAAATAATTATTTTACAATATAAATTTGAAATAAAATACAGTTGTTCCAATAAAAATCAAAAATTGGTGTCATTTGCGGATAATTTGGAAATTGAAAAAAATTGCTTTATAGGCGAAAGAGTGACAAAATGACAGGTGTACCTAGTTTGAAAAAGTTATCATAAAAATCACAAAGATTCCGTTACACCCGGTATATGTTTTGAAAAATATTTCTAAAAATTTTTTATTTAGATTTTATTTAGCTTATTTGTTGTTTGACAGTAATTTGTGTTAGTTTATGTTAGTGTTTTTGGTAATTTAGGGACTTTTATTTTGCAACTGAACTCTAAACTGTCAATTGCCGTCTCGTTATGCCTGTTATAATTTTTTGTACTTGCGTATTGTCGTTTGTGTGTTTTTGGTCACTTATTGTGGCCTTTTGTTGTTTTCGCCGTTCATTAAAAGTGTACGTTAAATTCATCAGTCTTTTATTTCTTAATACTTACTTAATACTAATTCTATTTTTCGACTGACCACTTTTTTCTGATCTTTATATTTTAGATCAACATTCTGCCTTCTTTTTATTTGATCTCCAACGTTTTTGATTTTCGTTTCGTAACTAATTCGCTTTTACAATTTCTTGCTTCTTCCTGGAAGAAATTGTTCCTTGGTTTTTGGTTTATCACCGCCGTTCGTCTTGTTACTTCTATTTTTACTTTACTTTTTGTACCATATCAAAGCCGACATTTGCGTTTTCTCGTTTTTACTATTCTCATTTTGCTTATGTTCCATTGTTCTTTCTATTCTCATCTTCTTTTTTTATGAATCTATACATTTTCTGTCTTACTGTAGTGTTTTGTATTTCTACAATCAATGTCAAATAAAAAAAAGAGATACTTTTCTTTATTTTATTTCATTTCCTTGGATTATTATAGACATTGTGTAGTTATGAATTATTAAAAAAAAAAAAATGTTTGAAATCTATATCGTTTAACACATTTTTCTCTTATAAAAGGAATTGATGAATAAAACTTTAATTAATATGTGTATAAAGTACTCTTAATTTCCCTCAAAAGCCAAATTAAGGACAATTCCCCATTTCAAAGTTTCTCTGTTAGAAGAACTGATAACACGCACGTTTTCCTTCATAAATTACCAATGCTACAGTACGAGGGTAGGCCGAAAAATTTTGATTTTTGAGAAACGTTCAAATGGGGAATTGTCCTGAATTTGGGTTTTAACGGAAATTAACAGTATTTTGAAAATATTTTAATTGATGTTTCGTTATCAATTTTTTAGAACACTGGTTTTTAGCAATAGTTAAATAATCAGCAATCACTCTTCATCAGCTAGTTTTCGAAGCTCTAAAATAATTTTTGTTTTACTTGTTACATTTTTCTTTACTCTACGAGTACCTTCTATTTGACAAAATAAAAATGTATAAAAATAAGGCGCAACTTCTAATGAAATTTGCAGTTTGAAATGTGTGTAAAAGCACTAAAAAGTTGTAAGCGTGAGGCCGCACCTTTCAGCAATCGATTCTTGTTTATTTATTTTTTCCTTTGTGTAAATTGCACCCTGATGATCTCTTGCATGAAAAATATCCGCTACAAAACGGTGTTGCATGTTTTTGTATGCTAAAACACCACTTACCGCTTAAATACAGTCATGCGAAAGTTCCAATTTACAATTCTTCCTTACGTCTTCTTCCTTCTACTTTGCGACGCGAAATTTTAAGGCAAACACCGCCCAATCGGGGGAATTTAATAATAATCCAAGGACGTGACTTATTGGCGATTAAAATCGCCTGGGTTTGTAAAATATTTACAAAACGAATGTGAGGAGACGCATTTCGGGGCACAAAAAGCACCGATCGTTGTTGCAGCCATGCAAAGTTGGTAATATAATGGAGTAAGTTTGAACGGAACCGTACATCAAGAGCTGAAAGACTTTCTTCGCTCTATCTTAGTTTAAAGTCTTTTAAGAACTTTTCAAATCATCCCCGTGTTGTCTTAATCTGGAACTAACAGGATCCGGCCAATTTATTATTCTAATACCTGGGGGAAGACTTCGGCGAGGTGCTAAACCAAACAACGGGGGAATTTTTTGCATGAGACGCCCCAAAAAACTGACATAAATTCTGTGCCGTTCTGGCATAAAAGGAAACATTTATAAGGGCATTTACATTTTTCTTGTGGGGCGGCGGTATAATTTACCCATCCACAGTTGGCGCGGGATTTGATTTAGGGTTTGTGCCTTTTAATAAATTACATCGGCGACTTGCTGGGGCAAAGACGAAATTGTTTAATTGCAGCGAGAGTTCGGGGGCGAAGCACTTATTTGCGTTATTTTAAGGGTGCGAACTTTGTAAACATTGTTTAATAGAGCATGCAACGAATTGAATTTCCTTCCACATATATCTTTGCAACATGCAAACTCGCGCTCCGGTTAAATTTAGCTCCCGTTGTGTGTTTTGCTTGCCAAGCGAGGATTTCGCTTCTTGTACAAAAACCCCTCATTATTTATCGACGTCCGATTTATGCCCATCGATTTTTATAATGAACTCGGCGATCTAATTGGCATTGTATGTTACTCTTCACCCTCTCTTTACCAGAAAACAAAATTTTGCTCTTAAAATGTTCAACAGCTGCTAAGTGGTTCGCTTGTATGAAAATAACGTATTAATAACAGTGTCGTGTGTTAGAATTTCCGATAACGTATTAAGGAATTGTGCGGCGGCGAAGCCATGAAAGAGAGTGTCATTATAAAATGACCATAATAAAGATTAATGATTCGATTCAATGGTAATTTATCGACGGATTTGGCCCAGAAATCTCGCCCGTTGTATTGTTGACAAGAATTCAATCTTCCTTCGCCATAAACACCGCCGTTCGCGAACATATTGGACGTATATTTCTATACGAGGAAAAGCTTCCATCAATATTTTTCCTGCCATCGTTTCCCTTTATAACTTTATAGAAAGCCAATCAAATCCAATCAGGAACGTGCTTTTACTGCGTTTTATGCCGACCGGTTTTACGGCCTCTCCGCAATTCATTATAAATTGACCATAAATTTGGCGCCAAAGTGAAAAGCGGTCACCGGCTGAGGCACGATCCCAGACGCCATCTTGCATTTTCTACCCTTTCCCTTGCAATATCGCAGCTTCGCTTACTTCGGAATTAAACACGGATTATCATTTAGTCGAAGATCAAGTCTAGTTTTGGAAGCAATTTTATTGTCCTCCGATTTAAAAATGCGATAATCTTTTTTTGATGACAGTCCGAACGGATATTTATAATTTTTGCTCTTTGTAGATATGAATTAGAATGAATGTGAGTGAAAATGGATTTGATACATTATTGCTCAATCGGTCAAACTTGAAAATGTTTAACAACAGTACAAATCAAAAAACACAAATTTGAGTTGATTTTTGTTTATATTTATCATAATTTATTATTACAAAAAATATTTGTGATCTCAGAAAAGCAATATGATGAAGATTGCTGATTGTTTAACAATTGCTAAAAATCAGTGTTTTGAAAAACTGATAACAAGCACGCTTTCCTTGATACATTTCCAATGCTACAGTACGAGGGTAGTCTGAAAAGTTTTGATCTGAGAATTTGAACAGAGAAACGCTGAAATGGAGCATTGTCATGAATTTGGGTTTTAACGGAAATTAACAGTATTTTGTATATTAATTGAGGTTTTATTATTCAATTCTTTTTATTCAAGTAATAATGTGTAATGTAAAAAACCAAAACGATATGGATTAAAATTAAAATAATTTATAACTACAGAAAGTATATAATAATCCAAGAAAATAATCCATAAAATTAAAAAAAAAGTATCTTAAGAATTTTCACAATTTTGATATTAATTGTAGAAATATATAAGAAAATTTTTGATAGAGAGAGAAAGTGTATTTTGTATTTTATAAAGAAGAAAAGAAAGAAGAATGAGACAATAGGCAAAATAAAAATAATGTTCTTCTCCCTCTTCTGTTTGTGCTGTTAAATTTAAAAAAATTGGAAGTTACACTAAATTCTTAGATATCCTAGAAACGAGCGTTGTAGGAAAGTTGTAGGAGAACAAATAATAAATAAGAAAACAAGCACAAAATAAAATAGATACAGGTAACAATCAAATACTATGAATCTCTCCCATCGCTTTGCCCAAATCTGATCAATGAAAGAACAATTTGTTTTAATAGTTTGCAAAAGTCGCTACCGTTATTCTAAAAATCAGTATGAGTTTTGGAAATTGTAAGAGAATGAGGAACATAAGATCAAAGAAAGCACAAGAGAAAAGGTTCAGAAAATCAATATAAAAATCGAAAATTTGAAAAAACTCTTTTCCTGTCTCTTTCTTTGCACGAATCGGACAAAATTGAATAAAGACATTGAAAAATTCATAACATTTTTAGATA